>KK119346.1:566512-592654 GCA_000611955.2 Stegodyphus mimosarum | reverse complement strand
CGGTACTCTCGCATTCCAAAAATTCGCGGAAAGCCATTTCGATCATTCCTATCTTTATTCCTGCGACTTTAATCAGCCCAGATACTAATTAAAAAGTCTAAAAACACTAATTTCCACACTCATTTTTGCGAGGGGTAACAGTCTCAGGAGACAAAAATGCTTTATTTCAAAAAATGTTATCACTGATCGCTTTCAAATCGTAGTAATTGTTAATAAAAAGTTGGTAAGTTCTGCAAAATAATAAATAAAAGTAGCTTTACGAAACATTAAATATGTTATTATTTTATAATGCCATATTCTGACGTTGAAGAAAGCACACGATTGCATGTGTTGGTCTTTGTGTGTCGAAAATGTTTCATTAATGTCAATATTTTAAATAAATAGGTGCTGTGGGCAATGTTTTTGTTTCAGAATAGGATAACTGATACAGAATTATTGCTACGCTAATTCTTTTATTGAATATTGAGGACAAGTTTTTATATTACATTAAATTTAAATTGACGTCATATGCATGCGTGTTAACCTGAAGTGTCCAAATTTTTATTTCCCGGTTTGGGAACAAAAAAAAATTATTTACGAACTGGTTGTTGTTTTGAAAGAACGAACTGATTTTATTCATTCTGAAATGCTTCTAAGCACATTCTTTTCACGTGTACATAGAACTCATAAAATTTGCTTTGGCAGCAGCTAACATCTTTGTATACAGTATTTTAAATTAAAAGTTCATTTTATTTTCAGTTTTTTAGTACATGGAACTTATAAATATTGCTTTGGCCTTAGTTAGTTAGTCTATACTATTAAACACTGTGCGCCGCTGTCTGCGTGTCTGTCTGTTTGTATGTTTGTGGCATCATCTCCTCCGGAACGGCTGGGAGTTGAGATTCTAGGGAGATACCTCTGGATTCCAAAAGTTTATGCCAAGCCATTTCGACCATTCTCACCTTTGTACGAGTTTAATCAACCAAGATATTAATTAAAAACTCCAAAAGCACTAATTTTTCGTAGTAGCAACAGTCTCGGGAGTCGCTGGTAATTAAATGCTTTATTTTGAAAAGTGTTGCAATTCCTCGCTTTCAAATTGTAAAGTTTTTAACAAGAAATTTGCACATTTTACAAATTATGAAATCAAAATAGCATTGTGAAACATTAAATATGTTAGTGTTAAATAGTGTCACATTCTGAGATTGAGGAAAGCACACGAATGGTGTGACGTCATTGTATCTCGAAAATGTTTCGTTAATGGCAGCATTTTAAATAAATATCTGCTGTGGGGAGCATTTATGTTTTAGGTTAGGATAATTGACACGGTATATTACTGCCATTTTAATTCTTTTATTGATTTTAATAACAATTGTTTATATTACCTTAAATTTAAATCATGATGCCATATGTATACGCATTAACCTGATGTGTCAAAAGTTTCTGTTTCCTGGTTCGGGAACAAACAACTTATTTACGAATTGGTTATTGCTTGAAAAGAATGAACTGATTTCATTCATATTGAAACGTTTTAATGCATTTTTATTTTCAGGCGTAAATAGAACTTATAAATTTTGCTTTAACTGCAGCCCGCTGATCTGGAGGGCTTGCCCGCTAGGAATAATTAAGTACAGTCTTACACATAGATTTGTTATAAAAATAGGCAAAGCATGTACTAATTTTTGTTGTATTTTTGCATCATCATCTGCGAAAATTTCGCAAAATTACGTTAATGCTGTTAAGTGAAAAAAGCTAACTAAATAACTAAATATTATTTAATTATAATCTATAATCTTAGTTTCTGAAGCATTAAATGCTTTTCTTTTGTACCTGTAAGCATATTTTATCACTTTCTATTTAATAAAATTTCTTAGATGAATATTTTTAATATCGGTCCTCAATTCCTCAGGCTACATCCAGTTAGCTAACGCTGACTACTTTACTTAGTGAATTGTTGAAAGATGTCAGCGTGATGCGAAATAATGTTGCGATTTTTTTTTACTTATTTTGATGTGCATGAATGCAAATAGAGCAGGTACTATATCATATGCCTCATAAAACACCATACATTTATGTGACATAGACGGCTCTTCTCGTAAAATGACAGTCAATAATTAATTGAGAAAAACTGGCTGTAAGAATCCTCGGGAAAGGCATGACATTTTCATTTTCGAAAACTTCTTTTTTATCTCCCTAGTCCAAATACGTAATTACTGCAGTATAAGAGAATGTATTTTATATTTTTATATTTTTATTCCTCAAAGATTATTTAGTTAAAAACATTTCAATTTCGATAAAATAAAATTCAATGGGCAGAATAAAACAAGAAATACACAGAAACACAGAAATACAATAAACACGTAAATGGGTATTATATGAAAGGAAAGGAAACAATGGTATGACTTTTTATTCGTATATATGAAAATATAAATATGTATGTAACTTCTTAAGAAAAAATATTAAATTGAAATGAAGAAAAATGAATTTCCTTTTTTTTTCTCTTGGATAAAATAAATCGCAAAACATGTCTGTATTCAGTTAAAACTAAACTGGAACATTTTAAATGACGCAAAATGAAACTGTAACAAAATTAAAATCTGAAAAACTTTATGGGCTTTTTAACTTGATATGGTAAATGTTAATTAGTACAAAATCTCCTAACAGACGTAAAGAGAATTATCGATATGTCTGAAAATAACTACAAAGACATATTTTAATATTTTTTTGTTTAAAAAGAACTTAGAATATCAGTAATCCTTTTTGTGCTAACAAAATCAACCACAGTTCATTGGGGTACAGATAAAGGAACAGTGAATTTCAAGTTGAGATGAGAAATAGTATTTAAAGACTACACAATTAGGTTTTATTTTAAACGGGCTCAGTAATTATAACTAGCATATCAAATTCAAATATCAGCAGAGATAATGTAAATTCGAATAATTACAGTTTACCAAGGAGGGCCAGAGCTAACTTTGTGCGCCCACGCAGGTTAGGAACATGCTATGTCTTACAATCAAACAATCTACATTTAATTAATCTTATTTGCATTCTGGTAGCGAAACAAAAGGTCAAGTTATATTAAAGTCTGAAATTATAAATAACTTTAATAATAACCGTGTTAACATTAAAACCTAACTAATTTAAATACTAACCTTGTTTACAATAAAATTTTTAAATATATAAATAATTTAACAGTAAACTTAATATTTCGCTGCCTCGAAAGAATATATAATTGCAGTCCTTTTACATTTTTAAATGCTAAATTAAATTGAAATGCAAATGAATAAGATCTTAGCCAGCACTTCAGTAGTGCGTTGTAAAATGCAATAAGTAAAAAAAAATACAAATTCTTTACTTTAAAGGGGTTAACACTATACATTCAACATATGTGTAATGTGTTCACGTGCGTGATAACAATAGTTCCTCTTTATTACAAATCCCTTTATTACGGTTACAGAGTAGCAAAAAGGTTCCAAAAGCAATTTTTAAATCCATTACAGTCTAGACGCAATTTCAGACCCTTGGGTTAAAGATAAATAAATAAATAAATACACTAGAATTTCTTAAAACTCAAGTAATTATTCATCACCTATAGCCTCGGCGTTACAATAACACAAAAGCTTGGAACGCACGCCATATTCCTTATCCGCCTCCCTCTTTTCCTTTCACCTAACAACATATTTGTATGCCATAGAAAAATTAACCCCTTGTGGATGAAGTCTTAATACATAATACCGAAAGCAAATTGTTCAGAGCTGCTTGTTGTGACCAAGCAGGAAAAGGCAAGGAAATAAAATTTCCAGCTCAACCCATCTGGGCTGTTTACCCTTTTAATTTAAGCAGCACATTCCGTGTTTAATTTTGTTCAGAGTTAATGCATTAACGGTAGGATGCAAACAATGCATGGCAAATTACTTTTGTTGTTCGTGACTCAAAACTAACACACGCCACCGGCATGTCCTACGGATGAATGGAAGAGGAAGTATTGGGAGCACACAGGCAGTTTTTGAATGATTCAATCACGCACAATGGAATATGCTAACAGCAGAAAAGATGCCTTCATGCCGGAGCTGAAACCATTAAATTAAAATTACAGTAAAGAGGATCCTTTAAAAGCGGTCTTTGAAAAGCTTGCATAGACGACTAAACGAGGCAAGAACTCAACACCTATTATTTTCTAACGATAAGTTATTGTTCTTTACCTTAATAAGCTATTTGTAGTTTAAAGCAACCTTCCATTAATTGAGTTTTGCAGTTTTGAACTTTAATATATTAATGGAAATGGGAAATGAATACATACAATGCAAGAAAATATTTTCAGATATATTTCTCTTTAAACCTGACATACATTTTCATCCATGTAATATTTTGGGAATTTAATTGCTGTTATTTTTTTATCATATTGCAGAACTTACAACTAATAGACTGTTCCTAACAAGCGGATCATCATGCGTATTTCAATGCAATGTTCGAAAAGCACATATCGTTGAATAGGCATGCACGCAGATAAGAAGATTTACATATCTTTGCTATAATTTAATATTCTGTACATTTATATAGAGTCTATTAAAACTTTCGGAATCAGAAGTTCGAAAGATCAACAGCATTCTCATCAGGACTCGAACCATGAATCATTCAAATTTTAGATTGAGGTACGTATTGTTATGTGATAAGTAACTGATAGCTGGCGGACATTTAGCCGACAGAACATTTAATCGACACGGACGTTTAGCCAACCGACAATTTAGCAGACATATATTTAGCCGACAGGAGAATTAGCAAACAAGATATCTACCGACAGCCATTTAAATGACAACACGTTTAGCCACAACCGTTTAGCTGACAACGTTTAGACAAAAAATATGCGACAACGTTTCAGTAAACTTTGTCCGTATTTACTATACAACTATTTAGTTTTTTATTAATTATAAAATTTCTGGGATTCTACATACATACTAATTTCAAGTCACTTTGTCAACTACAAATAAAATTCGGTTTTCGATTTATGAAAATCCCATCTCTAATTTTAATTCTTGCGGATTTCAGAATAGCCCTTCAGTGTGGCTTGAAATGTATCGACCAAAATGAAAAAGGTTTCAGAGACTATGAATCATATGTTCGAAAAAGAGAAATAAAATTTCGAGAGCTAATCACACTTGGATACTAATAATACTTTTTACTTTGTATCTTCAAAAATTACCTGTAAAGCAGCTTTGGTTAGTAAACTGGGTTCCTTTGAACCCTTTATACTGACAAATGTTTTTCTTCTTTAATCATAGGGACATTCTTAGTCTTAGCGCATTGCACGTTTTATCCAGCATCGATACAACTTAAATACATCTATGGGAAACACTGCACTTACAACACTTATAGATTTTCTTAGAGCGTTTAAATTGTCTAAGAAAGGAAGTAGAAATTCCCAGAAAAATTACGATAGGTGTTTTCATTTAACAGTTTCTTTAATTTGTAAAATTCATCATCGTCATCATAATTATTTATTAATTATTAGATTAGTTAATTATTAGATTTTATGTTACTCGAATTTACATTTATCATATTTTATCCTTCATTTGCAGCGAAAATAACGTATATTTGCTTTAGTGTGAAAATAACAAATATCTGATTTAATTGGACCATTTATTTAATATTAATTCAGACCGAATACATAATCTATGTCTTCTAAAAGATGTATTCTAGTTTCGAATGAAAGGTTTAGAAGACACTGAAGGATATCTTATCCTTACCCCACCCTCTCCAACGGCTTCGAGATAACTCTTTTAGTTCGGCTGATTATAAGTATCACCCTATTGCAAAGATAATATACAATCAGTAATCTTATGTTTATTCTTAATCCGCACTAAACGTAGCGTATAATCACATCAATTATTCTTCGCTAACCAATATAATAACCGGGATGGGACTTTTATTTTGTATAGATAAAAGTCTTTTATTAGGTCAGATAAAACTTAAAACTAATGCTATGAAATTATGTTTTAAAAATTAGTAGTTATTTTGCAATTCATAGATTAATTTCATTCTTGAGAAATTTCATTCTTTTGTTACTAAAAACGATTGACAGTCATTTTTAATATCACATTTTGCAGAAGCAATGATATATTTTCATAAACGTACACACAACTCAAGAGCCTTTCTCCCCTTTTTACTTCCGTGTACGCAGTAAGAAGGAAATATTGTAATCGCGAAAAATTTCGGGTAACATATTTAAACGGAAATATCCATTTTCACGGCTATCGAATGCAAATTAACGAGTTTATGCGTGACGTTTGTACGTAAAAACAGACTAAAGGACTCTTTTCCCCCAAAAAATCATTAACTGATTTAAAATGAATTCTGAAGACATTTTCTCGTGGCACCTCTACGCAAGTATGTATATACGTATGTATGTATCTAGCATAACTCAAAAACGAGTAGCCTCAGAACATCGAAATTTTGTGTATTGGACCGCTATAACATGTAGATGTTATATTCCTTTTTGGTTGCAATCGGCCGCACCAAAATTATATATATATATACAATACATATATAATATAATATACATAATATATATATATATACCCACTCTGTTACTCGGCTCAGTGAGTTCAGACGTTTTATACGTTGGTAAATTGCGCATTTTGCGCTTTAAAATGATGAAATCATGTATTCTTATCTTCCGGTTAAGATTTTTATGCCTTTAGTAAATGTGCATGCAATATTTGTAGAATTATTGACAATTTAAAAGTTGTTTGAATGCGGCTAATCCTAATTATTTTTACGAAAGCAGCCATATTTGTTTACATTTGAAACTTAGCAGAATAGTGGACTTTTTGCTAACAGAGAGAAACTAAGCTTCGAAACAACAAAGGTAACGCCTTCTTTCATTATTGTAAATTAAATCATGCTTAACCCATTCTGGAATTTATTCAAAGAAATAAGTTATTAAGATTTACTTCGTTAAGTTATTAAGACTTACTTACTAATATAGATATTTTGAGTTTTTATATATTTCTGCCTTGAAGCGAAGTGAGAACTGAATTAATTGATTGAGAAACACTGTCTCGTCTGAAAACTGAAAATCGTCTGTGAAAAATTATTTCTTTCTTTCTATTTTTTTTTTGTGTGTTTAATTTCTTTTATACATAGTTTTAGTTTTATTATAATATTTGAAGAGAATATGTGACAGCGATTAGACAATTCTTCAGATGACATAACTTTTTGTGCATTTTGAGTTACAAAATGAATGAGATGTAACGCTGTTAAGTGAACCTAGCACCAGAGTGTCGCTATGGTAAACACATATAGTGAATTTTAAAGAATGCATTTATTTTATTGTGGTTCATGCTCTATCGACGAAGTAGATTTAATTAAATCCAATAAGTTTAAACGAAATGCAAGAAAAACGCGTGTAATTTAATATTCCTTACAAGGAAGTCATGTGGTGTGCATATCAGATTTTTTTTCATTTTGTGGCATGTTTTGCTTTTAGTAGCTTTGTACTTAACTGGAGAAGAAAAGTCCTCAACTAAAATAAGCAGAAAAACGTCTGTAATATTAGAGTGATTAAAAAGAACTTATAGAAATCAGAAGGTATTCCAATATTTATTCTCTTCTCTCTCCTTTTGTCTTTCCTTTTTTCATGTATTTATTTTGATTTTGACTTGCGTAAAGCTGTGCGATTTGAAGCTTATTAGTATTGATTCAAATGCAGTCACAAATTCGTTATTTGATTATGCAAATGTGTTAAAACCATCTAATTGAAGATACTGCAATGTTTGTTGAGCAACAGCAGAAATAAGATAACTTAGTGTTAAACTAAAACTGCGCTGGCATAGCTTCGGTATTGATTGGATGCAGAAAAGGGAGTGCAATTCATTTCTTTCTAATTATTGAAGATAATTTATCATTTCAGTTCAGACGTTTGAAATTTCCTATCTCTGAGGCTCGCATTCTAGCGGGGCGGCAAGAACTTGTGGTTTTCTTTGTAATATTCAGCCGTTATCTGTGATTTGTGGATGAAGGAAACTCATGCTGTTTAATTTAAAACGAAAATAATCCATGAACGTCCCAGTGTGTTAAATATATGCATTTATTTTTCAAATAATGTTTTATATAAACGTATTCGAGGGAAATACTTCATATCTTTTCAAAATAAATATTTATCCTTGAGTTGAATTAACTGTATATGCACTATAATTAAAATCTTTTGAAACGGGAGATTATTCTCAGAATAAAAAATTGTGATGGTTAGCTTTACCTGAAGTTGGTTCATGTAGCGAAGAAAATGTAAAGCGAACTTTAAAACCGCTTATAATTTTTTTAGTTAACATTTTTATGTTAATTCTTACCTGTATCACTTGTTCCTTTTGTAAGCTTTCATTAGAATAAAAATTAGTTTGATTTTAAATTTGGAGAGGATTTATAATTTATAGAGAATACTCTCTTATCTACCCAGAATGGTTGCTTTCTCAGGGGCCATTACCCATCCAATCTGCATTAACTGTAGTGGAGATAGCGTTGGAACTAAGCTTTTGTGTTGCATTGATTTAAAATATTTGAGCTATTGGAATGTCACATATCACAGGTGACAGCAGATTCGAACCCCAGGGCGGCTTACTAGGATGATTCGTGTATCGTCCGGAATCCGCAATTGTACAACGCGAGAACTATTCGACGCCCCAGAAGCTTAATAGAAACTTTTGTTGATGCTGTATACTGAAATTTGAGCATTTTAAACTGATGTTTAAACATTTTACACAGTACCATAACTGTATACTGATGCACACAATGCGGATTTTACATGAATATTATGCACTAATAATTAAACATTACCGTGGTGCATTTTATGTGTACCTGATTTAAACACTGAGAATATATTGCCACAATCTTGTTTGTTTTATACATGCGTACGTTGTTGCAAGTACATAAATATTACACACTAATAGTTACAAATTTCACACTTGATTACAAGCCAATTCTTCAATGATACATACATACACTAATGTCGCAAGTAGTGGTTGCTATTCTCAAATAAATTTTAGTTGTGAAACAAGACGTAATGCTAATAACGATGTTAGTTAAGTTTAATTTGCAGGCAGTATAACTTAATTAGTCTTTTGTTCAGTTGTGAATATGATAATTCGTCGTGTCTACGAAGCTTAAGCAGAGACAATTAGTTAGTTAGTTTATCCTTTCGAAGTAAATTAAAAAAAGTAAAATATATTTTTACAGAAAATGCTATAGAAATTCAAATTATTAATAATACTATAAGCAATACACGATTTAATGCTCGTATATCAAAGCAATTACTTGTGATTTAAATTTGATCGGATTACCCAAATTGACGATGCATGCTTCATAAGATAAGAGCAATATGTAAGCTATAAATCAATTGAATCCATGTCAGTGAATGACAGGTTGTAAATTAATGAGTCATAAAGCTCTCGAGATTGATCAACCTACTAATGATTATAGAAACATTAATATTCTAATTAATTGAGCTACAGGAATTAATTGCTATTAACAGAATTTTTGTTACCATTTAAAGTTTCTGATTAATCAAGGTCAAAGAATTTTTTGTGCTTTGCAATAAGAATGCTCTGTTTTATTAGCATTTCCTACCAAGAGGCCTGGCTGATAACACTACCGAGTACTGTTAGTTTCACTCACATTTGAATTCCGACAGACGAGCCCGCTGCATGTTCGCGTAAAACGTATAAGCTAATTTCCCGGAAACACTTCACAAAAGCTTATTTCCCGCTAGCTTAAAAGCCTCATTAGGGCCGTGTGATTAACGTCGCTTAATACTGGAATTTCAAATGGGGTTCGATCCGGAGCGACAAGGACACCTGCATGGTTAGTTTTCGTATCTATCCTTATTTCCCACGAGTATTGTGAATACGAACTAATCTCTCTTAGAAAGTCGTCCACGAAGGCGTCTCTTATCTTAGGCAGGTACCTGTCATGTGTTTTGCCATGTTCAAATGCCATATATTTTTGGCAGATTTTCCCAGCATTAAATATTCTCAGTACGTTACAATGGTTTGAAAAATTCGTATTTAGGTCAAAGCATGGAAATATGCTTTTTGACCCTCATTGGTAAAATTTCATTTGTTAATTTATCTTTCTTTGGACTTTTTACTTAATTAGCATAGATAAACTAATATTCCTAGCAGAGACACTTGCAATTTTGAAATTACTCAGTCGCTAATAAGTCTGTCGTTATAGCACTGACGGTTACAAAATAAAAATCATAAATAAGTTTATTACTAATCTCCAATGATTTGATGTAATTCTAAATTGCGTAAAAATAAAATGAAATGTAATTTCCAATAATTTTGCTTGCTACTACTTCTAAAACTAGTAATTTTTCAATCTAAAACATATTGTTGCGTGCGTACGGGTTCGTAACAGATTGAATGACAAGTCCGATAAAAGGTTAATAAAATTGATTCTTATCAAAAGAAATATAACAGAACGCTGGAATTTTTCTCAGAAATATTTGTACAAGTGTTCATAATATCAGGAAGTAATAATCAGCAGTTATACTTTAAACTACTAAAAACGTTCAACTGAACTCAAAGCACAGCACAGAAGAAGCTAATTCGATCAACAATAACAACAGCAGCTAACTAAACAACTGAGCTGAGATGTTCTCTGTCTGGCTCTTTAGAGCTTTAAATCGATCACTTAAGATTCTACTAATTTCTGCTTCTCGAGATTTCTGAAAAGCAAAAGAGTAGAATTACGGTTACAGCTAGCATAGTAGTCAATTACATTTATTCAGTTTAAATACAAATTACGAGCTATCTATTTATTAAAAGTTAAATGCACATGCTCCTGTACTTTTTAATTTTACGGTGTAGCTTTCTCTTAAAATATGTCTCATGCTGCTTTGCACGGGGAAATAAAACAATTTCAATTATAATTGTTCTAAAATATCTAACTGAATACAAAACTCGTAATAATATTATCCTCGCTTCTAAAGAAACTAACTCTCAACTAAAAGAAAAAAATATTTCGAAACGTTTTTGATACCATTATGAATTTAGACAGAAGTGCTCTCCTCTCCCAAATGATAAAACAGCTGTGTATTCAAAAATGAGTCAACGTTTATACGAATTTATATAAAGGATTTCGTACGAAAATGATTAAATAAATCTAGAGAATTTCAATGTGAATGTAATATGGAAAATATGCTTAAATCCGTTTCATATTCTTTAAATGAATTTAAAGACTTTCAGTGTGAAGATAATATGAAAAATATGTTTAAAATTCATCTCGATAATATATATTATTACTTGGCCTTCAGGCAGGAACTTAATGTCATAAACCTGTTTATTATTAGTCTAGTATACATCAGCATTACAGTATGCCTCTATAATTGAAGTTTTCGTGATTTGAATTAGAGTTTTGGTAAAACTGCTCATTCTAAGATATACAAAATTGCGAGTATAAATGACGTCTTTTCTGGCGATTCTTAACGAAGAATAAAGAAATGAACTAATCATTCAGAAACTTACTATATTTTATGAAATTCTTTGAAAATGGACAGTTTTATGTTGCTTCATCAGGGTAACACAAAATTGGCTTTGATTTTTTTTTCTGAAGAAATTAAAGAAAATATAAGCATCGTTCTTTTAAATCGATTTTTTTCACTAGAACATTTTCACTTATTATCTTTCATTAAAAGTTAACAAATACGATTTTTCAAAAAAGTTACTTTTTGTTAACAGACGCTTTTCCTTTCAACACGTATATCTTAATGAAGTTTGACTAAAATGTATTACTTCTCATATACATTATAATTCATATTCTTAAATGTATTTTCATTTACATTTTTAGTACAAGAATTTCTGATTGTGTTAATATCAGATTTTTTGGGTGAATGCATATTACTTATTAACTATCTAAATTCTAAAATTATCCACGCATAATATATTTTTTTAAAAATTATTTGAATTTTATCCGAATTCTGGACTCGTGTGACAATTTTTAAACATTTTAGCATGAAATGTAATATTCTTATGCCATTCACTTTATATGGTGGCATATTTAATTGCAAATGTTCACCTGTAAGCAATACTGTTCAATTTAATTTGTGCTTGTAAATTTGTATTTTGCAAATGAAATCATAAATTTCACATTCATATTTGTTTAAATTTGAAATTTTAAAATCCGAAAGGGTACTCAGTTCCGACAGAATGTTCTGCTATGCAATAACTTTAAACCATCAAAATCTAAAACTTCTACATTTATAACTTTGTACAGACATTAGGATTTTTTTCGAAGCAGAAGAATGAAAAATGAGCAACGCCTTCGCCGGGAATCGAACCACGGACCTCGCGTTTATGCATCGAGCGTGCTGGCCACTACACCACGAACACATGCGAAGAAAACGGGAGAAATACTTTATACGCTCCCCTTTTTAAAGGGCGACTGGGGTTTTGGGGGACCCAATCACCAAATCTCGGTGGTGGAGAATCATCATCCACCACCAGTTCGACCGCTAGTGTAGAGACATTGGTTATTTCGGAAGCAGGAACAATGAAAAATGAGCAGCGCCTTCTCCGGGAATCGAACCACGGACCTCTCGGCTACGCGTCGAGGGTGTTGACCACTACACCACGAAGGGATGCGAGGAAGGCGGCAGAAATACCTTATAACTTCATTATTTCATAACATCCATCGAAAATGCGATTCATTGAAAATATATAAACATCCTCTAGATTTAAGCAAAAAACCTTAATGTAATTACAGAACATTTTACAGTGTAGCTTCAGAAATATATTTCAATTAAGATGCAACTGTTAGAATGTCATCTGTCAGGCTGTGATTCTTTGTATTTCATTCCAAGGGTATACATCCATAAATTAAACAGATGAGATTTATATAATGAAGGCAAATGCAAAAAAAAGTTCATATTTTTATCATTAAATGGCTCTATCATTAAATTAATTATTGGCTCAGTAACAAAATTTCATTTGGAATAGAAAGGCCTACACTTGAGGTAAAACATAGGGCATGCAAAGAACTAAGTACACTCATGTCCATAAATTAAGGATAATTCGGAGTCACGCGGGAATCGAAATCTAAAATAAATATATCACCTATAAAATCACTACACACATCTTCAAGAATCATATGCAAATTTCAGGAAGTAACCAGATGACACCGATGGTACGTAACAATGGCGAGAGTGTAAGAGAGTGATATATAAGGAATACAGGCAAAGACGTAAAATTGTTCACAGGCGCTTTATAAGCATTTCAGTGCAATAACCGAATAGTTATGACACAAAGGACGCATTTGGATGATTTTTTACGTGGTAGAATTATCGACCGTCTGGAATGTGGGCGTACCCAACTGGAAGTATCAGACGAACTGGAAATTGCCCAGAGTGTCATCTCCAGGCTTTGGCAACAATTCCAAGATGATGGTAATGTGAGTAGACGTTACAGCACAGGTCGCCCCAGAGTTTCAACGCCGAACGAGGACCGGTATTTGGCAGTTACTGCCAAAAGAAACAGGCGGAGCACAGCCTCAGAACTATCTCGTCAGCTCTCTTCAGCCACTGGTACGACAATTTCAAGGCACACCGTATACAGACGCTTAAGGCAGATTGGTCTGTATGCTCGTAGACCTGTCAGATGCGTTCCACTTACTGCAACTCACTGTCGCCTGCGGTTAGCCTGGAGTAGAGAGCATGCATTGTGGACACCGCAACAGTGGGCTTGTGTGATGTTTTCCGACGAGTCCAGGTTTAGCTTGCAGTCTGATTCTCCCCGGACTTTCATATGGAGAGCTCCAGGTACCCGTTACCAGCAAGAAAACATCATTGAACGATACCGTTACGGTGGTGCAGGAGTGCTCGTTTGGGGTGGAATTATTCTGGGTTCCAGAACTGACCTGCATGTTCAAATTGGAACCATGACAAGCCAAATCTGTCGGGACGTCATTCTGGAACAACATGTACGTTTGTTTTGGGGCGCCATTGGCGTACAATTTGTGTTTATGGATGACAACGCCTGTTCTCACCGTGCAAACATCGTAAGCGAATGCCTTCAATCGGAGGATATCACCCGTATGGACTAGCCAGCATTCTTACCGGACTTGAATCCAGTAGAGCACGTGTGGGACATGCTTGGCCGACGAGGTGCAGCCCGTCAACCTCCTCCTACATGTCTACCGGAACTTCGGAGAGCATTACGTTTTGAGTGGTGTAATATCCCCCAAGATCAGATCCATAATTTGATACTCAGCATGCCTAGGCGTTGTACGGATTGTATTGCATCGTCTGGGAGACATGCAATGTATTAACAATCATACCAACCATGTAATATTGTTTTTTTGTAAATAGGTTTTTTTTTTGTAATTTGCTCCAGGGAGAAAATATCGCTAATTGTTTTAATAATATCAAACATATAGCATCTTTTTTTGCTCTTTTGCTTTTGTTTAGTAAATAAGCTTTAGAAGTAAGTCAAATTTGTTTTGCGTTTAACTCTTTCTTTGCCTGATTTTGCATTATCCTTAATTTATGGACATGAGTGTAGATAACATTGCTAAACGCTGGTCGTTCGACCATGGATTGGCTACATGAGAGTTTTCATGGTTTCCTCATGCATAACGTTATTAGAATTAATTTGTCATTATAAATTTCTCGAAGCTAGCCCATTTTCATTGAGCAAATAATCCTTGATTTTATTTCTATATTCAAATAAATTAAACCAAATCAAATAGGTATAAAATATGGAGTTCTAAGGAAAACCAAAGGCGAATAATATGTGTTCAGTCGCATGCATTGTCTACTAATGATATATTGGAAACACATGATAACGTAACGAATCATCGAAAAAAGATTCTTAAAGTATGTAAATGACATATCTTGGTGCTCTGGCTTTCAAATCAGGCAAAATTCAAATATTTCCTTAATAAGCGCGATCTTTTAAAAATCCGCACAACGAGAATCAAATGGGTTCTAGTCTGGAAAGCATAGGTTTTTCGAAATTTTTCGAAATCAACAAAGTATTCCCAAATTTGGCATAAAATAATTTCTTTACTCGTTAGCCAACAGGAAATGCAGCTCCATCTCGCATGAAGTCTCTTGTCTAGAATATATTCTTACTTGAAACAGAGGAATTATATGATGTGAATGCAACTGACAATAATGTGAAATTATAATTAAATTCTTAAATATCTTTCAAAGGTAATTTAAATAAAGACTCGGAATAAAATTTACTATAAATCTGCACAGCGCAATTAAATAATCATAATAATCATAATGGATTTTTCATACATCATGCCCGTTTGCAAGCCATCCCATATGAGGCAGTTCTGAACGTTGTTTGCTCTTCCTAGAACAAATGTGTCCCGTCTTCACTTGAAAAGTTCAAGGGGCTCATTTTGCCAAAAATAATTCTCGCAAGAAATCAGTAATCAAAATTTGCAGGGCCAGCTCCTGAATAATATAAATTTTAAAGGAGTATCATTATGATATCTTTCGCATCATAGAGATAACAGCCCACAATTCGCTGCTTCAGGGCTCGTAACTGGTTACTGAGAATAGTAGAATGTCCCAGTTGCAGCAACAGCCAGCTTTTCAGTGTTTTGTTCAGAGTGGACAGCGTGCTCCACCGAAGCCATGTCCAAATTGGCATTCTCTTCAAATTTCCTTATCACCTTTCTTGATCCAAGTATTTTTATGAAATATTTTAATAGTTTTTCAAGCGACGATATTATAACATTACAATTAAACAATTTCTGCCAAATAATCTGTTAAGGAAAGCATGTTTTTTTTATTCTTCTAATGCATGCTCACAAGAAAAAGAATTCTTGTCTTGCACTGAGATAGTACACTTTTTAAGCAGAAAAGTATTTTCTAATTTGTAGACAAATATGTATGTTTCCAAGTAAAATTTTATGAAAATTGGCACCTAGTCGCAAAGATTTTACATATCCGTATTTATCTTCCCCGAAGTTTAAATAACCTCTCTTCAAAATGTCTTTAATGTGTGTTCATGAGAAGGCACATAAAGACCGAAAGGAAAAAACTGAATTATAATCAAACTGTGCAATAATTATTTTATTTTGCGTTATTTTAAACTCTTATAGCTTTTTTTCATTTATAATATTCCAAGGAAAATAAATCTATGATTAGTTGTGCTTTCCCAGTTTTTCAGTTAATTAACTGTTTCTTCCACTGAAATAATTTTCCAATAAAATCATGTTTCAAACTAAAATGTGAGAGACAATGCTTTCTTACACTGTTAACAAGTTTGATTTTCCAAATTTTGGATACATTATAGTTACATCTATTCATAGGACTAGTCTTACACAATTCCCCAAAGTTTAATTTCAGAAAATATGGTTTGAAATTGTATTAAACTTTAAATAATTTAAATTACAGTTTTGAATAATATTAAATTTTGAATTATGCTAAATCAGAAATTATTATTTTCCGATATATTATTCTTAGACCTATTTATATAAGTATTCTTAAACTATCTTTTCAAGTTTAATAGTTATATAAATATGATTATGGACGTGAGGATTAATTGTTACTATATCCAACTCGTCGTGGAGCTACAAATAGCGTCAAGCTGTGTAATATTTCCTCTATATTTTTGCAAGAGTGGCTAAAACAGAAAAATCTCTACCAGTGGTTGACAGCATAAGATCACAGAAGACTGGTATTTTGAATCGAATACCAACCCCAGAGAATGTTCTGGTTACATGAAAGTTTCGTAAATTTTACCATGACATAACTTGAAAATCAATCTATTTCCTTTACAAAATCTTAAGCGAAAGCATTTCTCCATATAAGTAGATACCTTAATGATATTTGCCTTAATTCGTTACCCTAACCTAACCGTAAGATAAGAAGTTCAGAATTTCAACACCTTCTGTTTCTTCGTGGTGTGTTTTATTTACGTGGTGGGCTTCGGTCTACCAGTACTATTACGAGACGCATATCGAAGACTCTGTGCGCCTGTAAACTGAACTATTTGACGAGCTGCAGCTGACTCTAACTTGCCTTCATCAGTATGTGAAAGCCTTTATGGAAGAACGAGAACTCTTTTGAAAGTATTTCAAATGCCCATGATAGATAATATGTTTTACGCCAGAAAAAAACGTCTCCTTAAGGGCTCCATGAAGACACAGAAGAATCGTTGCTGTGTTACAGACAATCCCTTTTTCATTTCTTTTATTCTACTAATTCTTTGTGAGAATTAGCTATTTAATAAAGTATTTCAAACTCCATTTGAAGATTCCATCGTTACTTACAAAATTAGCAAGCATGATTTTTCATAATTATCATTATGTTAGACATAATTATGTTTACAGAATGACTCTAAAATCATCTGTCTAAGGTTAGCTTCGGATTGTTTATTTAATTGTAATTATATATGCACGCATTCTCATGAAGTACCTAGGAGAAATTGGGTTTGGTATTTATTTCCTTAAATATTACTCTAGATAGTGCTTCTTAAATGTTTTTCCATTTATGACCACTTTTTTCGTCGAAGACCGCAGATACTAAATATGGAATAAACATGAAAAAAATAAATATTTTCCAATAAATAATTTATTTCTCTGCTAAACAATTTATATGTGAAAAGTAGTAATTTGGCGATTCGTTTTAAATATACAAAAATCATCTTCACTGAGAAAATCATCTTCACTGAGACGGATATGCTTGCTGTTTGCTGCATAACAAATAAAATGCATTATTTGGCGCTGCTGAACTTAAAGCACCCTTAGAATTTTTCAGTGTTGAAAGACATTTATATTTCATAAGCGTTAAACTTAAAAAAAGACGTTTCACATAAGCATGTTACGCTGAATGTCAGAAGAACATTTAATGTCACATCAGAAATTGTGCGAAATTCAGTTCTAGCTTCTATCCAGATTTCGCTTAAGGATTTTTTGGAAACCTCGAGTTTTAAGTCACTGATATCTGAAATTAATCTTGGGGTTTATACGGCAAGTGATTAATGTCATTAACATCAATTAATTGGATTTTTTTTAAATCGCATATTTGAATTAAATTTTCGAGACACCTACATTTCGCTTTGTGACCCCGTTTCGAATCTCGAGCCACAGTTTAAGAAAAGCTGCACTAGACATATATACTATCAATTGCACTTAACTCTTGAAAAGCCAAAAATTTGAAAGGAATGGACCGAATTTAGGCGCCTTATATATATATATATATAATATATATTATTCTGTATTCGTCCTTTACCGATATATTATATATCGGTAAAGGATAATGAATAATATGGATAAACGGTAAAGGATAATATGGAAAGGAAGTTAATTAAAATTTATCTGTCAAAAATTAAATGATAATGACCCTAATGTCACTAAAGTAATTTCTCAGTATCTCTTACACAAAACAGAGTGATTCTAAATTAATGCTTTAAAAATTATTAGGTATTATTTATTTTTATCTGGAATGATAAACTGCGATCACATTGTCATGAAATGAAAAACCAGTTATGCAATTATCTGAAGACTCTTATTACAGATATCCAATATTGGTGTCGTTTGTGACAATTTTATTACCATCAAGGCGAAGTTAAAGTTCTAATCAAGCATAGTCCAACATATCCAAAGAAACCGACTCCTACGCTGCAGAGCTCATTCCCGACCGAGCACAAAGACCGTTTGAAACTGGTTGCTGGCAAGGGGTTAAACCATTGCGAGCGATCTAGCACCTTTGGAGTCTTCGGGATTTTACAAATACGCAACACGAAGACGAGATAATTTCTCTAAGAAAATAGGTTGGGGAATTTGAATATTATAAAGCACACAAAGGCTATTTTCCTGAGGAGCGAAATGTCTTCATGGAAAACGTTCTATGGGAAACGGGTCCATATGCATGTTACAGATGAGAAAACCTCGAAAAACAACCATGCCCAGCATGTATGCCTGAGATCGAACTATTAGCATTCAGTGGTCTTAACTGCTCCGTCACTAGTTGGGCATATTCCTTTAATAAGGAAGTCCATCCTTTAGGCAGATGGTTCTTGTCTGCTTTGCCATAATTCAAATACTGAAAGCGTCATTTGCTTCAGAGATTTCTGCCATATCACCAATGAAGCCAATTTTGAACATTTGGGGTAATTAGATAAGAAACTTGGGTAATATATTTTTCCATTTTATTTCATGTCAATATTGTTATGCTGTGTCATTTTTTATTAAGGAAACTTGGTGTTTTATTTATCGCTTTTACGTTTCTTTTAGACTGCATTAAGGCGAATTGAAAGATTCCACGGGTTCACTGGGAAAGCAGCAGCATCTTACTAGTCCTTTTATCAAAATTCAGTATATTGTATACACAATCCAGCAATGAAAACGCCTTTTCTGATCTTTTTTCTATTAATATTCTCTGCGTTTGATGCAATACTGTTAAATCCTGAAATAAATTTAAACTACTAATATTAAAAGTGCTCAGAGAACGTTCAGAAATACTACGATATTTAAATTGAAATTTTAAATTAGTTGATATATGCAACAGATTTTTTAATAAGTAATAATGCTTCCAGCGTTTTCGTTGGCATACGACAGGATTGCTTAAGGGTAGATAATGTTTATGAAAATTTATTCATGACTACACAGACTAGGCTACGACAAAGAAGCGCATTCCTATTTATTGGGAATAAAACCTAATTACTTTGCCGCTGCTTTATCATTTATATCCGAAATGTTTTATCGAAAACTAATTTACTTTTAATATTTCAAATACAAAGCATACAAAGTCCTTTAAAATTCATGAAAACAACCTCAACATTGTGGGGATCTAAAATACACATCCGACGTAATCAAATATGCAAAAACGAAATACTTATTTATGATCTAACAAAAATTACTTATTTAAAATCAGTCAATATTAATTCTCAAAAGCAAGAAATACATCAAAATGTACCATAGTTTTGAAACTCAAATTAAGAAAAAATAAAGATATACATTACTCTGAAAACAGGAGATCTAAATTTCAAGTTTTCCTAGGATCACAAAAACATGAATAGCTTACCTGCAAAGAGAAAAATAATAATGTTCAAAATATTTTTAACATATTTCAGAAAAAAACGTACAGTATACGCACAAAACATATATTTACAAAGGAATTTCTTTATTAGGATTTGTGATTTTTGAATGTATCAAGCATCTAAAAAACGTAATTGCATCTCTCCAAAGAATAAGATGTTTGTTAAATTTACAATTAATATGGGCTTGAGATATATTACAGAATTATCTACTAGATGCATTAGAAGCGATTCACGGTAATGCTAAATTTTAAACTAGGCAAAACAGCAGCCTGAGGTTAGCACAGAATACGCAAAATAAGCTTACTGTCTTACTAAATTTAAGCGTCAATAAGATAAGAGTAAGTCAGTATCCTAGATAATAATCAGTTTAAATTTTTCTAACCGAAACTCGAACAATCAATGAAGCTGAATGAAAACTGATTTATTCTGAGCCGGGTTCTCATCTTGAATACGTCGCATTCGCTTTCTGCGTATGTCCACAAGCTGCTATTGTTCCTTTATTTGTTAAAAATGTATAAAAAAAATATACGATGTGACTAATAACTCAACAGCAGAGGCACTTTTAGCGCCAATTTACCTGTGTCTGCCTTAAAAATGTGAACAATAAAGAAAATGCTCAACTGGCCGTGAATGCGAGCATCTTCGTGTAAAATATCAAAACGTGATACTGTGACGCACTGGCGCCCTCTATGAAGAACGAGGACTCCCAAAGCCAGAGAAATGCAAACAAACTAAAAAAAAGAAAGGAGAACGGACCACGCTAAACGATTACGATTGTCATATTGTAATTCGAACTAGATCACCTGCGGAATGGCTTAAAAATAAAGGAAAAAATCTTTAGAACACTTTTGTAAGTTACATGAACGATAAAGTTTTACTGGGTTACACTGAATAAAAGCGGTTAAAAAAGCAATAATTTATTTGATGTTTCACGCCGAATAATCAAAGAAAAGAATCCACAATCATCGGTCACGGCGGATACCAATATCATGTGTATGATATTTCGATGTGAAAATAATATTAGTATATTCTGAATGCTGAGCATTATTTGTAACCAAACGTATACCAGAACTTTCGTTTGACCCACCGAGAAGCATGGTCAGGAAGACCAGCAAAAAATAAATATGCTCTGAGTCGCGTAAAGCATTATACTGCCACTGCTGAGAGTATATCTGACAGTATGTAATAATTTACTGCTACTGTCCTCATCCTCCCCCCACCCGAAAAAGCAGCCAGCAGCTATATAAATTTGCATTTTTATTATATATTTTCTCCTCTTCGTATACTTTGTGTTTTATATCAGTGTATTACTTACTGAACATAATTTTAATACAATAATGTATATGAAAAATATAAAGTAAGAAAAGAAATTACTAATTAGCAATAGCCCTTTAAATTTATTTTTTAGACTTAACTACATACCTCCTAAAATCAGACACCTGCAGTGTTCCGCAATGCTGGAAATTCTTGACCAGTCCCTGTTTAGATTCTAGACAAAGACTGTACGTCCCCATAAATAGCCCGGGTTTTAACTACGTAGACCTTTACTTTCGCTTCTAGCTCCTGGTTCACTAACATGTAGTATTCGCTTCTTGATTATTATTTTTATTATTCTATTATTTCAAAATGTGGCACATTGTATAGCTATTGTAAATTTCTTATTTCATTCAGAATGTTGTCCCAATTCAGCAGATATTTATTTCTAAGAAATCACTCTGCAGAAAATGAATTTTTGAAGGGGATTAAATTGTTTTACAATTCTTCTAAAATGCAGTCATTTACGATGCAGCATAAATTCAACGAGTAATCATCCATCACCACCGGGGTAAGTGCAAGATAGCTGATGCCCTCTCTTTCTCCATAGGAAAACGTTCCTTTATTTCAACAGCCTAAATCATTACACATACATGATTGTTGCTTTGTTGCATTGCTTCGTTGTATGATTTATTTTTTAAAATATATTTCTCATGTTAATTTATGTCTTACTTTTAATTGTATTCATTGTATTAACATGGGACTGTTTATGTAAATGATATGTAATGATAGGTTTATGTAAATAATGAGATATTTAGGCAAATAGCGTCGCCAATTTGGCACAGCGACAGCATACCCTGTGGTCACCTTTAGAGGCTTGAAAAATGATTCATATGCGTCTAACTTGGTTGCTGCTAAGTCATCGATACTGTTCCTAATGCGCTGCTTAGGTTTCTGATTTCTAATATCCATCTATATCGCGAACTAGACGATTTTACTGCAGAGAACGAAGCCACTCACTCTTGAAAATAAAGAAAGTCTTAGCTTAGCAAGATATTTTTTTTTTGAATTAGATATATTGAACTACCAACTGAAATTATAATATTGTTAATTTAAATACAAGGCGAAAAAACATAGAAATGTGTATATCTGTATGTAAATAATTATATATTTATACAACTTCATATAGACTTGCCAGATACTTCAATACGAAATTTTGCTACAAAAATATAGAAAATAACATTAACGAATTTATAGTAAAAACTAGCATTCCACTTAGTTAACCTAACACTACCTTTTTTGAAATGGAAGGATGAAGTACTTTGACAAAATAAAACTAAAATTAAACTTTTAAAATTTAATAGAAATTCAAATTGGCCTAAAATTTTGTCTAGTTTTAAAAATTTGAAGACTCAATCTACAATCACTAAAATAGATGAAGCAAATAATAATTATTGAATAATTTGCTTATTCTTACGTGCGTACGGGTTCGTTATATATTGAATGCACAAGTCGTTAAAAAGTTAACAAAAATTTATTCTTTCCACAAGAAATAAATTAAAATGCTGAAATATTTCTTCACAGATCTTCGCACAATATATTTCATTCCGTAGTAATACAGATCAAAACACAGTTCAACAAATAGATACTATTAACGAGGTTTATATTCGCAGAGTAATTTTTTGCCATCCAACATGTTTGGGGTTTAATCTTCAACTTGATTTTGTATAAATTCGAAGGCAATTACCTTTTTTTTGTTCGCTTATTTGAAGAAAATATGTTTTAAAAAATTAACAAGAAACGTTCATTGCCACTTGAAAGTTAATCGGAAAATTACTTAATGCTGCAACTTGGGTTTATTCTGTTAATTCCATCTGCACAATTCTAAAAATTGGTTGTTAACTTAACAGTTTAGTTTCTTCAGAAGTATTGAGCTGTTTCATTTTTAATAACAGAAGACAGCTTGCGCAACAGGAAAATCAAACATGTTATATACTGTATATTGGTAAAAAATGTTTAAATATTATCATTCTCTAAGAAAACATATATGAGTTAAGTACAATCAAAATGTATTTGCTTAAAGTATGAGCTGAATATTTCATGTTCCATGATTTGATCAATTAGGAGAGAAGCGCTCAAGCCTCGTAAACACTTGTTTTCTACTATATGTACTACACGAAGTGTTAAGTATGTACAATACAGTCCACTACGGATTCTGTGAGGCATTTTTTTAAACATTTACTAAAATCTGCTTTTGTTACAGAATATCGTCACAAAAATTTTAATCTCCGATAAAATTTGCATCGAACTTTTGTGTATTTAAATTTTGTCTTGTACGTGAAAGTGAAATAAATTCAGCGAATACCAAATTAAACGATTGCCAAGAGACAATTAAATCACTAAAACGCGTTTTGTAAATTTGTAAAATTAAGAATTTGCCAGTTTTAACCCTGCCAGATATTTACAAAGCTAAAATTATAGTTTATATTGGTTTGGTAAGGAAAGAAATTTCGGTTCTTTAGTGGGAAATAAAACTCAATTTTTTCTATACAAAAATGAATTTTAATCAGTCATATATCTTCCATTAAGTTCGTTTGCTACCTTTCTGGCAATTTCATGATTCCAAGTCCATAGAATTTCTGGTCTTTATCAGCAAAAACTCAAGTGCGAATTGAGGACATTGTTATTACGGAATTTTTTACCATTTAAGAAGTTTTGTAAACTTCGCACGAAACTACAGTCCGATAGTGTAAAACTGGGGTTAAATGGGGAATGTGACGTCACGTCTCAACTAATCTCTAATAATTTCGTACGCATTGCTAAATATGCATGAGGCCACGACTTCTTATGTGAAATGTGATTCCTTTGTGATTTGCCTATGTGGGTCTTTTTTCTTTGATTGCATTCTATAATTTCATTATTAATTAGCAGTAAACATCTGAGTTGTTCGTTTAGTTGATGGAAGCGGCTTAAAATATAGAATACATTTGTACCAGCTGAAAAATCATTTCAAATTACCTAAACGTTTTTTAGCCCAAAGAAGCAATTTTCCTAGAAGGGCTATTAATTTCGTTTTGGCATTTTGCGTTGTCCACTATAAAATGGAGTTTCACTTTTCAAGTTGTTACTACCAAATATTAGAGCCCCGCATTATATTTAAAGAAATTAAATAATGTAGAATATGCATGAACGTATGTATGTTACTCGCACTGTGGAAAAACAGTGATACCCAAAGACATCAAATTTTAAATACCGTAATATATACACTCGAATATCGGCATTTGTCCCTAATTTGGAATTTGAATTTTGTTTTATTAGATATTTAATATTTTGTAAATCTTTAACGAATTTTTGATTAACAAACTCAAGGATTTCGAAGCGAGCAATTGCAGCACTGTACGGGGAAAAAGCATCTCCAGCAACGACACAGTGTATCGAAAAATCTAATAACATACTCCTTTTAAATATTTTACGATATTGCTGTTGAACTGAATTTTATGGTTTGAGTACGTAGTACATGATATTTAATAAAAAAAGGTAGCACACGAAACGTTAAAAAACGCGCCTTTGGACGTAATTTAAAATCTGAAATCTTTCAGATTTTTTTTTATTGCTATTTTTTTTTCGACGTAGTTTTCTCTTCAAAAATCATCTGCGTTGCACGTCGAAATAAAAAGGAATTTTAATTACAATTCTAAAGAAATAGCCAAATAAATGTGAATTTCGTAAAATTTAATAGAAATTCAAATTGGCCTAAAATGTTGTCTTTTAAAAATTTGAAGACTCAATCTGCAATCACTAAAATAGATAAAGCAAATAATAATTATTGTATAATTTGCTCAACTAACTAACACAACTGAGACTACAAAAATAAACGCAATTAATACATTTCATAAAAAATTATCATTTCTGTAATGTCCAGATATAACAGATTCGCTAACCTTTATGCTGTTACTAAGTTTCATAAATCAACAATTAAATTCAAATGCATAGCAAATTACATTAATAATTACAAAAAATGTAGACTATATATTTGCACAACAATTTAAAAAGATCTGTAACTTAATATGCACTACTTGTAGCACAGAACATCATTTTTTGTTTGATTTTCAACAATAACTTTCCTATAATTAATATCTTAAAGAATATCAGCATAGAAAATATTAACTGCTATGACATATATATTTAATTTAACGTATTAATATTAGGGAATATTTGGATTTTAATTTTACTTTTGAATTTGAAATTAATATTTTAATGTAAAAGAATGTATAATCTTCCTTTTTTCTTTTGGTTTTGAATTTGATTATAAAGGACTATTTTAATCTAAAATAATGTATTCATTGGTACAGTTTTTATTAATTTTTCTTTTGTATAGATTAATTTGTACAAATATCAATAGTTTTTAATTGTTTAATTGTTTTTACAATACTGTGAGAGTGCCGAGGAATGGTTTTTTCTCAAATAAGGATCTCGTTTAATTCAGTTCTTAACGAATGCCTAAAATTAAGAAGACAATCTTACTCATTTTCATTCTAGTTTTGTTTATGACAAAATGTTTTGCCTTCAGTATACTATTATCTTTCTAATAACTAGTATTGTTCATAGCTTGTGATCTAACTCTAGCAAATTAACTAATTTGATCCTTACTTGAAAAAAGATGAAACACTCTAACTTAATTTGGTTATTGCTAATTTACAGTAGATTTGTTTGTTCCCTTTGGCATGTCAATGAATCTGCCATCAATGACAATAGCTACATTATTAGTACTTTTAGTTTTAATTTTAATTTTTAAAATATTTACGGTTAAAAACTTTCTATAATGATTTTAAATATATATATATATATATATATATAT
>KK119346.1:549168-566411 GCA_000611955.2 Stegodyphus mimosarum | reverse complement strand
TTACTTCTATTCCTTTAAATAGCTTAATCTATTATTATATATTCTGTAGAGAATTTAAAGAGATTATATATATATGTGTGTGTGTGTGTGTGTGTAAGGAACATTAAGGATAAGGAAAAAGAGCATTTATTTTAGTTAGCAAACAGATATGTAATATTATCAAATTGAAATTTATGCAAATGATATAAAAAATTACCCGAGTCATTATACCACTTTTAGGGACATTTTCTTTTATTTCTTACTTTAATAGAAGTTTCACTTTTACATCCCATTCTCCTTTTCTTTGGTTCCTTTCTACCGTTAATATAAGAATTTCAAAGTTGGATTTTATTGGAGAAAGTTTATGCAGATTTCCTTATTGAACTCACTCAAACGTTGAGTTTAAATTGCGTAGCAAAAGGATCTAAAGATAGGAAGGAAAAAGGGAAGAGTTTGGTTTCTATCGTAAAGGCTAGGTTCGTAAAATTAGCGAGGCATATATTAGCGTTTCCTTCGAATGCATTTCTATGAGAATTATTCGCTTTTTTCCTCTAGTGCACAGCAGTTTTTAAGTATTTAATCAACTTGTTTTCTCGCTAAGTGATAAATTAAAAATAATTATTTTTAAAATAAGCCAATATTTTGAATTCCTCATATAACATATTTGAAACTTGATGATTTCCAAATCTTTGAATTAATTTCAATGCTATTTTAAGTTATTTAAGTTATATAACCCAACGGTTCTCAACCCGTGGTACATGTACTTCTGAAGATACGCGGTGGCATAATTATGAGTACGGGAAAGATATATCAGTAATGGCGGAAAAAAAAGTAAAGATGAAAATCAAAATATTCAAAAAGTTAAAATTTGACATTGATTAGGAAACAAGTCAATTTGTCTAATTCCGAAGTGAACGCTACTAACCGCAAAGTATAGTTAGTTGTAGCTAAGTAGTAAGCTGCAGATGTAAGAAGTAAGCTGCAGTAAGTTCCACCTGTACTTGTCAAGTTAACTCTATTCCGTATGCATCATATCTAGTTAAATTCCTTCCATGCTGTGGTCACACCATATCGTATGCGATGAATGCATTCTTAGATTCTAATGAATAATCAATTCAGTTATATAGCCTTCTTTTTTAATTGTTGTATACAAACCAGGTTGAGTGCCGAGCAACACTTAATGAAAGGGGCAATACACGACTCCGAAAATCATAGGGTAGAAATTATTCATGTCAGAGTAATATATAAATACTGTATAAAGTACTTAGTGCTATTTTATGCTCTTAAAAATATTGTTGGGAAAACAAAGAATGTTACTAAGAAGTTGCACGTACTTTTTTATACAAGGTGTGGGTGAAACGGACATTGTGATGCAATATGCCTACTGACAAAGTTTCAATGCGCGAAGCCAGCTGATGTTGCATTTCTCGGAAGTGACAATTTAGTCCCGATGGAGGAAGATGCGATGAATCACTCAAATAGCAGAGCTCCATAAAAGATTATTTGAAGTAGATTATTTGCAGAAAAGAAGGAAAAGGTTATTTGGAATGATGTTTCTACTTGTTCATGATTCACAAATTTGTTGACGGCTTATGATAGCTGTTCTATATTCATTTTCTGGATGTGTGATAATGCGATGTAAATTGTTATTTAGTGAATGGTACACTTCCCAGTGTGCCATTCCTAATTGGTATCTACTTAATCTACAGAACGGAGCACTTTGCCATCAATCAGTTTCGTGGAGTCATCAGTTTTATTCACTCAGTTTCATTTCAGGATTACTGAAACTTGTATCGGCCGATGGTTGTCATTTTGTGTTGATTAGCATTGTATGTTTTTGGATTAACAAGGGGATATCAAATTTTTGCACCACAAGCCCTTCAAAATGTCCTATCGTAAACTTTTACAATAAAATTACTTAGAAAAGGGCCTTCTCTATGGCTCATTTGGCGACATACTTTCAATAGCCTTTCATATACTGCTTTGGTACCAAAGCAAGCTTTGCGGACTCGTAATGATGTGTTGAAATAATAGTCATAACTTCAGTGGACTGATACTTGTGACACGGAGGCTGAATTCCCATCGTACTTAGAGCAGTATATTATATTCGCACTAACTGAATATATTCGTAGCCTTAGATTTGCCAGAATGGATGGCTAATATAACAAGGCTTTCTCCAACATGATTCTATAAATATTAAACTAAGAATAACATATTAAAATTGTAGGAAAACTTTTCTTTTTGATTTCTTTTTAAATGGTGTTCCTGCTACAGTAGGTATATAAAGGTAAAATCTGTAGAACAAGCAATCATCGCTACTATTTTCCACGTATCACATTGACTTAGATACGCTGCCAAACAATTAGGGAATTTTGTGAATTTGTTATAAAACTATTACTTAGCCGCTAGACGATACAGTGTTTAGTGATTCCTACTGCTGTACTGAAGGGCATGAATTCGAATCCCGGATAGCCTCCTTGAGTCCAACTGTCTTGAGACTCTAGCAGCCATTCTTCCATTAAAATACGTAGACAAAACAACAACAGCTACCTAATTAACTAGTTTATTTAAATAAAAGTGAAAGAGGAGAGGTTAAATGAACTCATCACAGACATAGATTTTGACGTATTCGTTTAGTGACGTCGAAAGTTAAGTTTTCTTGATAAGGAGTGAAAAGCAAACCAGGAGTTTTCTTTAGGCACTAGGACTCGAAAAATTAGCTTTCACTAAATGCTTCACAACAACGCCTATGGTGTTTTTTAGAACATGAATTAATCAAATAGGAACTTGAAGGATCATAGGTCATTTAGAAATAAACTAAACGCGTCTTGTTAGAGCAGAAGACGTGAGCTATAACGAACGTGTGTCTTGAAGCGTCAGTTTCAGATTATGGACTTAATTTTTGAAAATTGAAAATTTTAGGTGAAAACTCTTATAATGTTGCAGGTTTACACATTTGGCATGTTATAGCACAAAATGAGGACATGCATGTAACGCTAATGGCAGAACAACATAAGTATAATGTCTACTCTTTCGGAACAGCACAATTTGATGGCCACTGGTACCAGTGTTTTAACTCAAACTGATCGAAACTGAGGGTGCCGTTTGGGTTTGCATACTCTCAGACTTTCGGTTCCTATTCTTCGTTAGAAACGTACTGTCTGCAGAAGAGGGGCACAAAAGGACCTTAAATGGATAAGAAAGGATGGATTCTTTTCTCTGACGAGTCCCGCTATAGTATACAACCTGACATAAGGAGACTTATCATTTGGAGAAAATATGGCATTTATAATTGTTTACTCACATAATAAAAGTAGCAGAAAATAAATATTCCAGCAGGCTGTATCAACTGAATTCATTTACAACTCTTTCTGTCAAATATAGAAGCCGCTGATGGTGAACATGTGACTCAGAAACACATTTATAAGCAGCAACAAAACAAATCTCCTCGCGCAGACAACAACTCTCTGCGTTAGCTTTTTTAAACTAGTCTAGCCTAGTTTATTCAGGTATCGCCAAGAATTTCTCGCAGATCATGACGTGTTCGTTTCAAACGTATGATGCTATTTATGCAATTCACGTGAAAAATTTGTCAAGTAAGTTCCTAGTGGGAAATCTGAAGTGATGGAAAGGGAAGTTCGAAGAAACACCAAAGGAGAATTCATCTTTTAAAAGAGCTTCAGTAATCATGACAGCGCTACCAAGAGCAAGCAAAAGCTTTTCCACAGTGGTTTTTAATCTTCTTGCAGTTTTTGGCAATCTGAATGGTTTTTGCAGTAGGAATCAGGAATTATTTCAACCGCATTTAATTTAATCTTCATATATTTGGAGTATTTCGTGCAGGTACTCCAGTTATGCAGCTACATCTGTCATTCTGTCAAGTGCTGGGATATTACAATTCTAGGCATCACTTTCAGCAAGTTTCTTCAGTAGGAGTAACTTTTTATCTTTTTTTTCTTGATGCCCATTTTTGGAGTAAAATTCTCATTTCTACAGTTCAAGTTACAGTGGACGCGCGTTTGTTTTTTCTTTCGCCGGGATATAACTATCCTAGCAAGAAATGCATTTCGTTTCTTTTAAAAATATGTTTGCTTTTTACTAACCAGGAGAATTGAAAGTTATTTGCTCCATAAGTTATTGCATTCATATTAGAAGTTACCTTGTGAGGTAGAGTAAATGATGTTATCAAAGCCATTGCCTTGTCTGCATTTCTGCAATTTTAATCCTCAAACATTTTAACAGGCGATAGAGCAATAAAAACGCAGATAAATCAACAATTTTTATGGGGTGTTTCATGTAGTCTCATAATAATAAATTATATTCGAACACAATGTAATTTATGAAAACTTCGTACATTTTAGTAACATTATTAGTCCTTATAATGCCAACCATATTCTTTTTATTACTTCGAAAGAACTATTGTAATCTTCGATTAAAAGTTATGGAAATCTTTTCAAAGAGCTTCAGTAATCATGACAGCGCTACCAAGAGCAAGCAAAATCTTTTTCGCAGTGGCTTTAATCTTCTTGAAGGTTTTGGCAATCTGTATGGTTTTACGGTAGGAATCATGAATTATTTCAACCGCTTTTAGTTTATTTTTCAGATTTTTGGAGTAACATTTCGTGCATTTTTCATGCAGGCACTCCAGTTATGCAGCGACATCAGTCATTCTGTCAAGTGCTGGGATATTACAATTTTAGGCATCACTTCCAGAAAGTTTCTTCAGTCGGAGGAACTTTTTATCGTTTTTTTCTTGATGCTCATTTTTTGGGTAAAATTCTCAATACTACAATTCAAGTTACAGCGGACGCGCGTTTTTTTTTTTTTTTCGGCTCCAGAGGAGACTCTTTTACACCACATGTCACACGAGTACACTGCACAGGCGCAGGCGCTAACAAGCATAATCCTGTATCTGTAAACTAACATGCCTTATTGGACCACACGACGTAATGATCTGGAGCGGAGTCTCTGTCATTTGTCCAATCGACATACAACACTGACGGCTTAGTGGTATAAGATGAGAACTTGACACATTTTGTGACCTCTTACGCTACAGCAGTCAGAGATGGATTTATCCCAGAGGATGATTAGCCACACAACATCATGTTCATCACGTTTTTTAAAAATTTTGTCACGCTTCATTTTTGATATAGAAATCTTTCGAATAAATTGGTCACCAGGGTTCTCCACGTCTAAAACTAGTTCAACGTACTTTGAGGCATTTTAAACAGATTATTATTACCTCTACAAACGGTTTAATGGCAGGAAGCCTTTCTTTTACAGTAGCGGGAGAGTTTATAACATCTCATCCTTCTTGATAACATCATTTACTGTACCTCACATGTGTACAATGTCGATTCCGATAAAAAACCTTTATTTATTACAGTCCTTATTAAAACTCAAATTTATGAAAGAAATCCCATTTGGTTTCCCTCTAGCATATCAAAAATGTGCAAATTTGTTTATCGATAAAAAGGCGAAAGTGAAAATATTTTTGCGTAAATTATTTGCGTTAGCTGCTGGCGAGATATGACTATCCTAGCAAGAAATGCTTTTCGTTTCTTTTAAAAATATGTTTGCTTTCTACTAATCAGGAGAATTGAAAGTTATTTGCTCCATAAGTTATTGTATTCATATTAGAAGTTACCTTGTGAGGTAGAGTAAATGATGTTATCAAAGCCATTGCCTTGTCTGCATATCTGCAGCTTTAATCCTCAAACATTTCAGCAGGCGATAGAGCAAAAAACCACAAATAAATCAACGATTTTTATGGGCTGTTTCATGCAGCCTCAAAATAATAAATCATATTCCAAGTCAATGTAATTTATGAAAATTTCGTACCTTTTAGTAATGTTATTAGTCCTTATAGTGGCAACAGTATTCTTTTTATTTTTGCTTTTTCGTACAAAGTAAAAGAACTATTGTAATCGCGAACATTTTTGGGTGTCATATTTTAACGAAAAACCTATTTTGACCGCTATGGATTGAAATTTAACAATGTTTTGGTGAGACATCTGTACTTAAGGACAGAATAAACTCTTTTTCCCGAAGCAGGTAGCAAAGAGGATTTAAAGGATTTAGAAAATATTTTTTCGTGACGTCTGTGCGTACGTTCGCATATATGTGTGTATCTCGCATAACTCAAAAACGGGTAGCCTCAAAATGTTGAAATTTTGTATACACGGCTGCTATAACACGTGTTTGTGCACCTTCCCTTTTGATTGCAATCGGCCGCACCAAAAGTATATATGTATATATATATATATATCTATTCTGTTGCTGGAATCCGTGATATCGGTTCTTTTTTTTAATTTTATATGTTGGTATATTATGTACTTTTTGCTTTAGAAATGCTTGAATAATGTTGTTCTTATCTTTCGGTTAAGGTTTCTATGCTTTTAGTTAATCTGCAAGCAATAGCTGTAGAATTATCAACAATTTAAGCTGTTCAAGTGCGGTTAAGCCTAATTTTTTACCATTGCAGTACTAGGTTAGTTTATTCTTTATATTTTTTCTCGGATTACCTGATTAATTATAGGATTATATTTCAGCCTAATACTTTTATGTATGAGATATGTTGTGAATAAAAACAAGAAAAACCTGGGAAGCGTGGTCTACCTGAGAATCACGTTTATTCTTTAGTGTGATGTGATATTTTTGCTTCCTTGTACGAAGTAAATGAAGGATTGTAATCATGAAATCAATAAATTCCGGATACCATATTTCAACGAAAATATCCATTTTGACCGCTATCGAATTGCACTTAACGATGTTTTTCCTTGACATCTGTACGTAAGGACAGATGAAAGGACTCTTTTCGCAAAAACGAGTTATAAAACTAATTTAAAATGGATGCAAAAGAAATTTTTTGTGGCGTATGTACGTACGTACAGAATTTACGTGAGCATGTATGTATGTATGTATGTATGTATGTATCTCGCATTATTCAAAAATTAGTAGCCTCAGAACGTTGAAATCTTGTGTATAGGAACCCTATAGCATGTAATTGTGCATCTCCCATTTTGGTGGCAAAAGGATGCACAAAAAGTATATATATATATATATTATCCATTCTTTTACTCGGTTTATTGAGCGCAGTTTTTTATTCTTATATGTTGGTAATTGTGCATTTTTTGTTTTAAAAACTTTTGAATTATGTTGTTCATATCTTCCGGTTAAGGTATTTATGCCTGTAGTTAACTTTCAAGCAATAGTTGTTGAATTATGAACTATTTAAAAGTTGTTTAAGTGCGACTAAGGCTAATTTTATTTACCATAACAGCTATAATTGTTTACATTTGAAATTAGCTGAAGAGTGGATTTGGTACCAATCGAGAGAAACTGAACTTCGCATCTACAAAGATAGCGTCTTCTTTTATCATTGTGAATTAAATCATCCTTAATACATTCTGGACTTATCATTGAAGATATTAAATTATCAGATATGTTGTCTCAGCATAGCTTCCACAACAAATTAAGTCCGTTTCTGCGCCTTCTTTGTCTTTTTGCCGAGTGAGACCAAAAGTAAACTTTCAGTTTTGAGCACAGACGAATCTGCCTTCTCGCCCGCTGACCGAATTGCTTGTTTTTACGTGAAAACTCTAATTTTAATAGTAAAAATTAATTTTGAAATTGTTTTAACTGTATTTATGTTTATATTCTTCCATATTTTTCAATTTTTAATAAAGATGTTTTGAGGTTTCATGTATTTTTGCCATGTCGCGAAGTGAGAACTGAGTTAATTGAATGAGAAATATATCTCTAATGAAATTCGAGGAAATAAGTTTTAAAAAAAAATGCAGGAAAAAATGCTTATAATTTAATATTCTGTACAAGGAAGTCATGTGATGTACACATCAGATTTTTTTTGTGATATTGCTGTTGAATTGAGTTTTATGGTTTAAGTGCGAAGTATTTAATAAATAGACATAAAACACAAAATGTTAAAAAAAAACCTTTGGGTGTGATATGAATCTGAATACTCAGATGTTTTCTTTTTATATTTTTCTATAATTTTCAAATTTAATAAGAATATTTTGAGGTTTTATGAATTTTTGCCTTGAGAAATGAGGACTGAATTAATTGAGTGAGAAATACATCTTTAATGAAATTTGGGGAAATACATTTAAATGAAATGCAGCAAAAAATGCGCATAATTTAATATTCCGTACAAGGAAGTTATGTGGTATACACATCAGATTTTGTTTTCCTTTTATAAACTCATTTTAAGAAATAATTCGGCATTTTTATTATTTTCTTTGAACTGCTGGAATATTTCATGCTCAAATACATTAGTTGCCTAACTTTATATGCTTTTATAAATGTGCTTATAAATTGCATCGTCTTCAGGAGTTAAACTCGAATATAAATTAAACGGTTAAATTAGAATTCCTTAATTTCGACGCAAATGAAAGCTCATTACTGGTTCAGAATAATTTTGCTTAATTTCTTTCAATTTGAGTTTATATCAGCAGGCTAATTCAAAGCACATCTATCTGCTGCGCGCACATATGTTTCAAATATTCTACCTAGAACTTTTTGAGATTTTATAAAATGCTCTTCTGTCACAAGCAGGAAACGAGGAACTAAAACTAGCTTAAATTGCCACAATTGTTGAAATCACAGAACTTTCCACTACATTGTCAAAGTACTACTCATTTCTAAATTCCTGGCTTTTTTAAGAGTCGTCATTTATTGTAATAGGTCAATTACTTGGTTTTACCCACTCTGACATTTTATTACACCCATTACTCTTAAAACGCAGTCGAATTTTGCGCAATTTCTCGTTGGCAGATGACGTTCTATCAAAAAAAGTAAATCTTACTTATTTTTCCCTGCTTCACATATCTATATCTATAATCATATCTCTAAACCTTATTTCGGAAGCGCATTTAGAGTAACCTATAATAAAATGGTAGTCGACTGAGGAAAGTTTTCTTCCATCTCTTAATGTGGTCATTTGTAGTTCTATCGCAAAACGCTATTGATCATCACAAAAAAGGAAACCAGGCAGTTCGGTCAGCATCTGCGTTTTAAGGAGAGATGAAATATTTCTGGCGCTCAGTTCATGCAAGCTCTTTTGCCAACAACTGTTTCTTATATAAGAAAAGTACTTTCTCCGAAGTTTGATGCAGAACATTTGCTGCGAATAGGAAAGGAGTTCATATCGTAATCTATTAAATTAAAAATTTTATTTGGTTTTATAAGGTTATAGACTTTTATCAAAGCCTGAGTTTTTATTGCAGCCCTCTTTCACAAAAGAATTTTATTTCGAGCGAAATATAAAGTGTACATCTTGCGATTCTGTTTCTAAGAATTCGATTCTCCACGATTCTTTTACAGAGTATAAAAGTTACATCTTTCAGCTTTTATTTCAATTGAATCAGATATATAGATGTCAAGACATATAAAATGCAAATAAGACATTTCAACACTGCCTCTTTTTCTTAAACCTTTGCTAAAAATGTATTGCACTCATCTTAATAAAAGTAATACTGGAAATATGCAAATGAACTTGTACATCAGTAACTATACCTATTTATCTATTTGCTTACATATATTCATAATAAATGTATGTGAGTATATCAACAAAAATATATTCATAATAAATGTATGTGAGTATATCAACAAAAATATATTCATAATAAATGTATGTGAGTATATCAACAAAAATATATTCATAATAAATGTATGTGAGTATATCAACAAAAATATATTTATACTAAAGACATAAGAAAAATTTCATATTATAGCAAATTAAAAAAGAAATTTATTTGCTTAAAATAAAAAAAAGAGTTCCACAATTCAAGAAAAATCAGTCTCTTTTCTTATTCCATCTTCGAAAAACCTATACAGTGTGCATATGGTAGTCTTGTCCTTGACCTAGAAGAACCAGGATTCATTTTGTAAGATAATAAATGATGAAAATGAGATTTTCTTTGCTCATCCTTCATAATTTTTTTGTAAGTTTGCTTTTACTTGTGTTATAGGAAGCTATTGGCTGTTCAATGCCCTCGTCGGGGCTCGAACCTTGGATCTCTCGAGTACGCGCCGACTGTTTTTGCCATTACACAACGAAGGCATGCTAAGAAGGCGGGAGAAATACTTATAACTCCTTTGATCGTTTCTTATGAACTTAGTGTTGACTTAGTGTGCGTGACGGTACTCTAACGTCCGTAACGTTGCCCTAACGTGCGAAGCAGAACCTAGAATTCGAAGTCCTAGAGTCCTTAAAAAATCGCTGCAAGAGTCAGACCAAGTTAACAACAATATAGACCTCAAACTTCCAGCAAAAAGAACCCCAACTATCATCACTGATAAAATTCCAGATTACCTGTCCCAAGACGACATAAAGCAAAAACTAATGACAGTTTATGACCTTTCCACAAATAACATTGCACCAAAATTCCGCCTATCAGATAAATCCAAAGACCTTGTGCGATGGGTTATTGAATGCTCGCTACAAGCATTTAAAAATGTATTCAATCAGGATCCTTAAATATGGGCTGGAGAACACACTTAGTCAAAGAATTCACAGGAATTCATCGCTGCTTCATCTGTCAGGACTTTGCCAAACAGCCCAAACAAACATTATTGTGACTTTTCTGGTGAAAAGTTCAAACATTATTGTGCCTTTTGTGGTGAAAAGCACCCAACTGAGGAATGTCGTGTAGAACTCCCATCCTGTATCAACTGCCGACTTCACAACAGTATTAACAAGACCAACCTGAACATTGACCATCCTGCATACTCATCGCAATGCCCTTGTTATCAAAAAGAAGTAGTTAAAATCCAATCTCGAACAAACTATGGATCTGATTAAGAAATCACCACAACAGAAAGATTCCGTAATACTTACTAAAATGCAGTCCAAATGAGAGCCAATTAAAATTGCACAAATAAATCTGCAAAGAGCATATGCATCTAATTCAAAATTAGAAATATTCCTCTCAGAAAACTCAAAAGATATTGTGTTAATCCAAGAACCTTACTGTGTCCAGGGAAAAAAAGGTGCCTTTCCAAGCAACTGAAACATTTTTCAACATACAGAGGCTCGCCTAAATTCAGTAAGAGCTGCAATTTTAAGCTGCAATGCTAACTGGTTTCCAGTGATCATCTTCTCCTCCAGAGACATCATCATGACCATCGCTCTTAAAACTGAAAGAGAGCAAATTCTTTTCGCATCCTTCTACTCCTCCACTAATGAAGAGATTCATCAAAACCTTGACTTCCTGTCCGAAATCTTGCAAAAATTTCCCAACCGCCCATGTGATTGGGGGGGATTTCAACGCTCATAATACGATCTGGGGCTACTCTCGCACAGATTCAAGAGGCGCAGAAGTCGAAGACTTTATCAACAGCTTCAACTTAATAGTAATCAATGTAAACGCCGTGCCTCCCACCTTTCAAACAAATAATGGATCAGGGTGACCAGATATCTCACCCAATGGTCCAGAAAATAAATCAGTGGACTGTGTTCCAGGACGAGGATATATCAGACCATAAAATTATCTCCTTTGAAATTAACTTCTTACCTTCAACAGTTTCAACAAAACGATTTAAATTTACGAAATCAAGATCAAAGAAATTCAGAAACTCCATATCAAATGATATCAGGATTTTCGAAAATTAAATAATTAACACTGAAAGTATTCCCAAAATTAATGATTTGATCACTTCTCTAAAAACATTCTAAAAACAATACAAAGTCACTGCGAAAAATCATTTAATGTCAAAAGCCCTAGTGATTTCAAAAAGATCAATTGGGGGACAGCTGCACTTAGAGCCACTCGAAATAAAACCAGAGCCTTAAAAAGGAAAATAAAAAACGCACGATCTGAAGTAGAAAGAACAAATACTAAGTACCTACTTTTCGCGAAACAAAGAGCAATTTACAAAAGAGAAATCCGTTAAGCGAAATTAAAATGCTGGAGAAAGTTCGTGACAGACAGCAAAGATCCTTACTGGCCTATATACAAGATTTGCTCAAATAAAGTTCTTCGTCCCTGTCAAATTACACTTTCTCAGCCAATAAACAATACCACAAACATAGAAGATGCTACAACAGAAAGCATTAAAAGTATCATGAATAATGTATTCTTCAGCGATGACCTCCAGAATGATTCAGATATCCACAAGGAGAGAAGAAACAACTTACAGAAGAAACAACACTGACGATGATCCCCCATTTACCAACTTTGAAATCTCTAGAATAGTCAAACATCTACTAGAGAAAAAAGCGCCAGGCCCGGATGGAATCGATAATTCTCTGATTCAAATTCTTCATAAGCAATTTCCAACCCTACTCCTAAAAATCTTTAATAAATGTCTGCAAGCCAAGTTATTTCCCTCCAGCTTCAAAACAGGGCAAATTATTCTCTTCAAAAAGAAAGGACATGAAGCACAAAATGCAAGTTCTTACAGGCCTATCAATTTACTACCATCTCTAGGCAAAGTCTTTGAGAAAGCCCTGGCAAATCGCTTAAGGCACATTAAGAAAGATATCTGTGGAAGTCAATTCCAATTTGGGTTCACCACGAACAGAAGTACCATTCATGCTATAAGTACAGTAATAGAGCAAATATCCAACAATAAATCTCAGAACTTGCACTCAGCGTTATTCTGCCTTGATCTTGAAAAGGCATTTGATTCTCTGTGGTGGCCTGAGGTCTTAGGCACACTCAGATAAATCAAATGCCCGAAAAATATCTACCAAACCATTCAAAGCTACTTTACAGATAGAAAAAGTATTATTTTGTCCGCTAACTAATCGAAAGGAATCAAGAAAGAGGCTGTCCTCGGGGCTCCTGTCTTAGCGTGGACTTCTGGAATCTGGCTTTCGATAAAATTATCCAACACAAATGGCCGTCACACACAAAATGCATCGCCTTCGCTGACGATGCGACCTTTGTTGTTAATGGCAAAACACGAGACGTGCTTGAGAATAATGTAAATAGCATACTAAATATGTTTAATGAATTATGCAAGCAGCAAAAACTAATCATATCTCACGAAAAGTCACAAGCGATCTTCAACAAGCCATCACAGAAAATCTCCAGGCTCCCAAAATTTCATATCGAAAATAAAAAGGCCAAAATTTCCAAATCTATTAAATATCTAGGCTTTATCATAGATAACAAACTGAACTTTGCGAACCATTTAGATTATGTAAAAAAACAAAATATCTAAAATAGCAACAAACTTACGAAGAATGCAAGGAATTGGCTGGGACATTAACACAAAAGTACAAAAGGTGATTTATATTTCTGTTATCTAAAAAATAGCTCTCTATGGAGGCGCAATTCGGGAAAACCCAATGTCCTCCCGTAAACTGAAAAAACTACAAACAATTCAAAGGGCTTTTCTCCTCAACTACACCAGAGGATATAGGACAACATCGAATGCCGCATTGTGTCAGATTGCTAAAATTTCCCCTCCCTTCATAGCAGCAGAAAAAGAGTATATAAATTCAACTTTATTGCACTTAAGAAAGAATTGCACCCACAATGGAACAGAATTCAAAGCAGAATGCTACTCCTCTTCCTCACACCCGTATGAGCGACACCCTGCAGTGAAGAACAACATAACTCTCTGCATCAACAAAGAGCCATTCATGAACAAATTCCCTCAAATATACACAGATAGTTCTGGCCTGGACTGCGGAAAAGGATGTGCGCTAAAAGTATATTTAGGTAATCATTTGACAGAACGGCAGAAATTTCAACTAAACGTAGAAAACAGTGTCTTCCAAACAGAAGCAATCGCAATATTAGAAGCCATCAAATACAGTATACGCCATTAATTTAAAACTTGCCATCTTTTTACAGATAGCTTATCCGTCATGCACGCAATAGCCTCCCCAACGGATAGATCCCCAATAATCCAGGAAATCCTCAGTACTGCCTCTAACACAGCCAACCAGCATTTCATAATATCATAGATTAAAGCTCATGTCGGCGACAACTGCAACGAGGAAGAGGATGCCCTAGTAAAAGAAGCAGCTAGGGGGCCTCAATGCAACGAAACTATCCATTTCATGGCCAGACTCTCACCTCAAGATGCAACTCAAAATTACTTTTGAAAAAGTAACTGTGAGTGTTTTAATGTTTTGGCAGAACTGGTGGGACTCCGCTGAACAGGGCAGGCGCACATACGACCTGTATCCAAAAATATGCTTCACTCCAAACGTCATAAGTAGTCAAATAACATGGCTGATCTCAGGCCACTGCCCTTTCCCCACATACTTCTACAGGAGGAATCTCTCACTTTCAGATCTTTGTGTTTGTGGGCAGAGGGGAGATCCAGAACATTACCTATTCACGTGCACCATAACAGCAAATCTGCACCTAACAAGACCAAGACTAGATCAAGATGTGAATCCGTATCTCAGATGCGCACTCAATAATAACCATATGAGGAAGCGCATATCCCAAATAATGGATACTCTGGCATCAAAGGGTCTAAAACTGTGCAACACAGAGTGATCCTCCAACTCATTCATTAAAGAATAACCTCCAATGATTAATGTTCGAATCCTTAGCTGACACAGCAAATAATGAAAACATTTCAAAATATTTCAAATCGGCATATAAATGGTTAGAAGCACTTAAACACACCAGCTAGTCAAGGAACTTATATGAGTAATTCAATTATTCCAAAAATTTAATGTGCTCATCAACAACTAAATTAAACACATAGATTGAATCTACAAACAATGAACGACTAGGTATGATGAACATGCAATAGCAGCCAAAGTAGGCACTGGCATAAGACAGTGACGCCGCCAGCAGTGGCAGAGCTTGTAAGGTCTCTTGCTTCAGACAACAGAAGTACCTCTACACCAAAACAGCACCGGGGGTCCCAGGAAGGCTTTGCTTATCTGGATAGCTAGCGTAAAGGGCCTATACCTACTTACCCAGGGTAAATAATAGGTGGCCCCTTACACTTATACCTAACCTAACCTAGTGTTGACTACACATGATGCAGATATACAAAATATTTTGATAATCATGTAGTATACGATTTATCGCTGTTTATTTATTTATTTATTTATTAGATCCCGGCACTAAAAATTGATTGTTATTTTAACAGTTTCTTTTTTCGACATTATATCATATGTTCGAATTTAAAAATAACGTTTAGTGACTCCACCTAAAAAATAATTAGTTAACTAGGATTGGTAAATGACATACTACATGATTACAAAACAGTTATTTACAGTCCAAAACTTATTTTAATTACACATCTATCTATCTTTTGACCCATCTATTTATATATTTATTAAGACATTTAATTCTTTTTTTGAAAATTTAATTTTGAATTGGAATTAATTTTGAATTAGAAGTCCAACAATAATTATTAATTTTTCTCAAATGCAGCAACAGTTAAATTTAATACGGTTTAAATAGTTTCTTGACACAGTTTTAGTTAATTATTAATTTTTTGCCTTTCTGTCTACGTACTTTACAGCGATTGTTGGTTACTTCCGATTGGAAAATAAAATAAAAATTATAATTGTAGTAATTATATGCATATATATGCAAGAGGAAAACGTAGGCACGACAAGGTACTCAATTTATTTTTCAATAGTTCTTTTTAATTTTATTATTTATATTTTTCTCCTAAATATAGTAATTTGAGTAAATTTTAGCAAATATAGCTTATAGTAAATAATAGAAAATTTGATTATAGTACGTAAGTAATTTCTCTAAACTACGTCATTTCATAACTAACTCTTCTCTTACATATTCACATAATGTTAATGGCGCAGACACGGTCATAGCGTTTTTGACACAGATAATTTTAAATTTTACAAATTCAAAATACAAACAGCCAATCAAAACAAAAGGAAACTCAGTCATAACCCATATTTTCATTTGGTAAAGTACGTATTTCGTTCCATTCTCTGCTTCCTGCAAGCTTGATTCGTTTTTTTAATTGTTTACTTCATTAGCAATAAATTTAAATTTTAATGAAATTTTATGAAATTGAATAGAAGCTGGATAATTTATTATGTAGTGGTTAACTGATAATTTTAGAAAGTAGAATAATAATTAATAGACGTAACATGCTTTACGTCTATTAATGAGGTTTTTTTTTAGAGATCTGGTAAGTAATCTTACTATTAAGTTCATTGCTAATAATATTTCGACAGGACTTTTCAAAAAATAACACAAAAGTTGTTATATTTGACGAAAGTTGTAATAATAAATTGAATTAATTTTAATTACGAAATTTTAAGCACTAAAATACTCAAGTTCCTTGTAGTTAAAATTGGTGCTATTTGTATTACTGATATGTAGTTTAGTAATAGTATTTTTAAAGACATTGTAAATATGACGTTCCCATTCGTCAAAGGAATTTTATATTTGAGTGTATGTGTGTGAAAACCGCAAACAAAAAATATAATCTATATTTATTTTTGTATAACATATTTTTGTGATTTTCAATTAGTAAGTATACCACTACAAGAAGATAATAGCTCTATTTAATTTCTTTCTTTCTTAATTTATATGCATATATATGTGAGATACAAAATATGAGAAAAACTATTAAATTTAATATAGTAATAGTCCTTTTAATCTTTCAATTTCTTATTTTAATTTGGCTATGCACTTCCCTAATATTTTAAGTACGTCATCTGGAAAACTAAACCGCATTGTATCATCTTATTCATCTTGCAGTGTGGCCTAATGTAATCACCGTTCAAAATTTCAAGAAAGGCATCAACTGTATAAATTCTCCTTTGCTAAAATGCGCACACGGATTACTCTCTCTCTTTTCACTCTCTTCTTGCATGTGTCATTCTGCTCTTCGCTTCATGTATTGTCTCCAGACGGGATCAGTTACACAAAATTGTGGGGCCCTTGTCGCACTCATAGCGATGTGCAAACGAAAATATTTTTCTCAGAATTAGTTATCAAATGACAAAAATATATCTTGTTATCTACGCGAACCGTCTGCAAGTTTTTTCTCCTCCGTGTTATCTTATACATCCATACTAACTTCAAATCCTCAAGTCAATCGCAAAATTATCATACACGCACACAAACGCATGCACATATAACACACACGCATGCACATATACTGTAAGTCTTTACTAAGTCTTTACTAATATATGTGAATATGTATATATATAATCTTTATGCATTTAATGATCAATTTTCAGTGACACAGTGCGCGAAAATACTAGGAATAATTGTATATTTCAATATAAAATTGTTTTTTGTGTTTCTGTTTATATATATATATATATATATTTCTGT
>KK119346.1:501273-548565 GCA_000611955.2 Stegodyphus mimosarum | reverse complement strand
GTATAAATATTTTACTGATGTTTTTTAGCAATTAGTATTTCTCAATGTTTCACCCGGCAATCTGTTTTTCCTAAAATTCCTTTTACTCAGACAGCGTTGGGGGATTCCTTTCGCGCATTGAGAACTGATTTATTTAAAAAATAAAACAAATAACTAATATTTCTTTGCATTTTGGAATGGACTTCATTCAAATATACGAAAGAAAAAAAACGCGATCATTTTACCTAGTAATTCATAATTTAGTGCAGATTAATTTCCCTAAAATGTGAGCCTTCTTCTACGGAATCAACAGCAATAAATTTAGTTTAATTTTTTATTATTATTTATTATTTTAAATTTACATTTATTACTTTTTACTAAGTTTTAATTTTTATAGTTTAGTCTCAGTTTCATAAGGAGTTAACTTTCGTAATTCAATTGTTTTTACTCTTCATTTCCTAACAGATAACTGGCATTGATAATTAAAATACATGTATATCTGTGTATACGTACACGTATATACAGATCTCCTATCTGTCAATAAGCAGCAGAATTTCAATTAAATTTGATAGTACTCTGGAATTATTACATTTTGAGGAAGGCGCGTTATTTCTACTAAATACTGTTTTAGATATAAAACATTGTTCTTGGAAACAAAATTCGTGGACACGATCATGCCTCTGAAATTGATAGATCAAATGAGAGTAATAAATATGTAATCTAGAAGCATCTGTTGGGAAACACTGCCACTGCGAGAAATATTATATAAGATCTTAGTTAAATTTTCATGTTTCCTCGCTTACAACAGTCTCTCAGAATTTTTCATTCGGCAAAGCCTAAGATCTTTAATGTAACTTAAAAATTTAAGTTATCTTTTACTGACTGAAGAAAGCTGGTGATTAATTATAATTATGTTACAATTAAAACTAGAATCAATATAGCTTTAATTTCATAACGTAACGGCATATCGAATTACAATATAACTGCAAAAGCAATTAAATTTTTGGCTTAGCAATATATAAGTCAATGTCCCTTAACCATTTCCGGCACGCTACTTTTTAAAGTTGGAATTTCGATTAAAAAAAATGGTAGACGGTCTAATCAGGCCTAGAGGAGTACACAGGTAAAATTTTGTGAAGATAACACTTAGCACGAAGATAGCACGTTTTAATTCTGTGGGTGTGCTCGAAGCAAGCATACTGAATGAATAGAGCTTCGAAAAGAGCGCTGAAACGCGCATTGCTGGGAAGCGCTTAAAAGTGTAAGAGATTTTTACCTACGATTAAAAAACACTTGATACTACTTTCAGATTTAGCATTAGCCAGGGTGTGCCACGGGCAGGCCTGCTACTCTAGACCCTCCTAAAAAGTTCTTCTTGGTTATATGATGATTACATACGCATAAACGAAAAAAAAGTAACTTGGGTATATGATATTTACAATATTTATATTTCATATTTGCATTTTCGTCTAGTTTTTATGGTGGTACTTTTCAAAGAATATGACACCACCTTTGAAAAAGCACAATCCAACATTACATGTTTTGCACATGTACCGGGATCCGTGCCAGATTCACTAACTGAAGACAATTCGTGTAGCACTTTCAGTGATTCAGAGATTATCAGCCCTCTCCAATCCATTTGGAAAATAATTAAAAATCCGAAAAAAATAAACTAATATTATGTCTACAATTATAAATTATAAACTATAAAATAAAATTAAATAAGCGTCTACAATTCAAAACTATCAAGACATAGCGCTAACAAAACGTTTTTGAGCGAAAGCGAAAGAGAAAAAGAGAACTGCTCTAGCGAAAAGCCAAACAGCTAACTGATAAAATTACCCTTGACCTTCAGAAAATAACCCCAACAATTTCTTTGTTGATAACCAAACCTCCCCTCCCTCCCCTCCCAAAAAAAAGAGAAAAGGAGAAGGACAAAAATATCAAATAAAACACACATGTTGACCCATCTTTTCATTGTGAATGAGCTGACCGGCGAGCTGCAGAGAAACAAAGATACAGTTATTGGTCTTGTCCTAGTCTCTCAGTGATCCCACTCTGGTCACACCTGATGTTCGCCATTCGATTTTAGGCAAGATTTCAAGGTAAAAAATTAAAACTAATATAGAATAAGGAGATTAGCATACAGCCAAGAAAATAACATAGAAATGTCTTTTCAAACACTTCCTTTTATATCCTAAAAAAATTCTGGAAGATTTCTTTGAAAAATGAGGGTCTTTACAAACTTAATATGTCTAAAATATATGGACGGCTTTGTGTTGTGCTGCCATCTAGTATAAATAAAGGAGGTTCAGAGTAACCTATAAAGCGTTTTTCATTCAATTTTTCTGTGCGTACAGAAGGAAATTTTACCTTAAACCGGAAAGGGATGCGTACCGGAAAGGGATGCGTAGCAATTAAGTAGGATGATTATGGATAAGAGTAATATTTTCACTAGCTAAGGCATAAAAATGGAATTCAAACAGTAAGGCTAAATGAAGTTTTTGTCATTCATTTTCCGCGTAGTAAGAAAAACAGACCAGTTCGTTTAATAAATCATCCATAAAGGCATTTCTTTCCAAAGGCATACAGTCTTTGTTTGACTTCCATTCATCAAATACTTCAAACCCACAGTCGGCAAACATCATAAACACATACATTTGTGTAACAACGTTATGTGTAACGTAATTATCTACTGCAATTATAATTACACTGTAATCGCAATTACAATCAGATATAATTGCAATTATATTTTAATTATAATTATATTATGCAATTACAATTTGATTGCAGTAACGCTGTAATTCTAATTATGTGTCAAAATTACCATACCTTTTCGAATCACTTTGTAATAAGTGACAATAATACTTATACAATCACTTTGTAACAAGAGTTCCCAATTACAATGTGATTATAATTATAGTTTAATTGAAATTACACTGTAACTGCAATACGAAATCATTGCATAATTTATTTACAATTATATGATGCAGTTACATTTTCTTTAACTCCGCTTGAAACATAATCTAAAAACTGCTTCTTTTCATACGTATATTGCTTATCAAAGAAATAAGTTATTTATCGTTACGTATATATATTTATACCTAGATTTTATATTTAGTGTCTGAGGTTGCGAAAAGGTTTCGATAATAAAAGTGGTCATGAATGGAAAATGTTTAAGAAGCACTCATCTAAAGAACTGTAAAATTATTTGTCAACTTAATATTTTATAAACATGAGGATTTTTTGTCCTGTGATGTAATATTTTTAATCAGAATCTACTCAAATTAAAACGAATTACAGATGCGCTCACAGAAAATTAGTTTAACATCATAAACTCATTTCCTATGCCTTTGGAGACATAATAAAACGTATGATCAACAACAGTTATCTCATGTGGACCTGAAGTCTATTTTTACGAGACTATCTTGCATCGCGAAAACAAACCATTTGAGAATCCTCTCACTGATTAACTGTTGAGTAGATCTCACGGGAAAAACCAATTTGAACCTACTGCAAGTCTCATGATTAGATTACAATCCCTCAAGGGTAGAAGTAAATGGCTTTCAGAAATCTCGCGAGAACTCAGCTGTCTCCATGCCTTTGGATGATCGTACCAGAGGTACCAAGAAGCTGCATCAAAAACAAAACTATCATTGGAACAGACTTGAATTAATAAGATGGCAACAATTTTGATAAATATTTCTCTTAAAAAGAAAAGAAATCAGAAAGATTCAAATTACTTAAAAAATTATAAAAAAGAAAATTATACACATCTTGACAGTCTAAAATTGGAGTCTGGCATTTCTAGTGTTTGTGAAATATTTATTTATTACCCAAAAGTATAGTATAAATTAGCAGAACAAAAGTAGTATTTCAATCCCTGTCATTGTCTGAGTTAAGGAAGTGTCGCAGTTTGTTCGAGAAAATGATTTCCTTTGTGATTACAAACTGAAATAGTGAATTGAATCTGTAGTTAATGCCTAGCAACAAACAGTTTTCGAAATAAAATTACCATGAATATCTTATTCAAAGTATATATTATCTTAGTACGCATTCAGGAATGTTTATTTTAAATTTAAATAACAACTTGAGAGCAATGATTGAATCTACAAGACATCCATATTCAGATATAAAACAAATACTTAAGACGTCCATCATCATAATAAAAGTCCATCATTCGGACTGAATGTACGTGCTAGACTGTTGAGAAATTATAGGAATCTGCTGGAACAAGGAATACCCTAAAGTTCCAATGATTTTAGGTGCAGGGGGTGTATTTGTTATACTAGAGCATACCATTTGCTTCACTAAGAAGACACTATAATACAAAGGCCTGCGACAGCTTCCGTGTGTGCCTTCCCTGATATCGATGCTGCTTATACTGATGGCACTCCATGCTGCTGGTGGCATCCCAAATAATGAATTCTCATTGAGGAGCTCTGCGACTCTTACTACTGGCGATATGATCAGCCTCACTGCCAATCAGCTCTAGACTTTCTCTTGGAGGCCATCATATCCGAAATAGAATCGAGATAAATACGAGGCTGTGTCACATTTTACTTCAGGTAGTTCTAGGATGAAAATACTGCAAATATTCACAACGAATAGCTTCATATTAATGACAGCCATGAAGGCAGAGTAACTGCAAAATACCCTCTGCCAGTCTACAAACATGCACTTAGATTCAAATCGGAGAATCAAAATTTCTCAACGTAACCCTCAGAACATTACCATCTCAGGATGACGGTGGCTTTATTATATTATATTGGATGTGACGATTTATAAATTATGCAACTCATTTTCGTGTTCAAGAATACGTCGAGTGGCATTCCTTATATTGTCGCTAAATGCGTAGAGATAAATACTTTTTTAAAATTAACAGTATTATTTAATGTAAATTGCAGCTGAACTCAAGTGTTTGAAAAAAATGATTTATTAAATTTTACTATATAAATTAAGTCATCAAGTATACTATAAAGCACCTGCGTTCCTGTTTAATATCACCCATAACTCGTAAATTAAATTAAACCACGCCGCATACTATTTAAAAGGAAACAAATAATACTTTCGATCGTCTAGAAAGTATCTGTATTCCAGAGATATTAAAGCTATGGATATTTGGGTTGATTTAATATGTAAATTTGAACTGTTGTATTAAAAATTAACTAAAAGAAAGAAGTGTGTATCTGTCTTCTCTATTCTATATTTGAAATGCATACTTGGAAACGATACTTCTTTGTGTGAGTTTCATTTTAAGTTTCTTTTTATCAGTCCACAATATACTGATATTTTCTGAAAAGGGAAGAATTATTTATACGATATTCGCAAAATTGTGAATGATATTTCTGGAACTCGCTATCACATTTAAAGACATAAATTTGGAAAGTTTCTTTCTTTTGATATTTTACTATCATTTGCTATTTATGCATCGTGCATTAAAACAGGAAATGCAAAGAAAAACCAGCATTCATTTTGGCATGTTGCCCTTCAACACAATTTCAAGAAGCTCGTTTTCAATGTGCCAGTTCGTTTTTAATATTTTTATATCAGAATTCTAATCTTTCATGACAAGGGGATCTCTCAGAAAAACCTTCATGTAACAGTGCTTGAATTTTTTTTCATTGGGCATTTCGTTAAAAGACGTCTTCACAGTTAAATAAAACTTACTGATTTACAAAACTGTATGTTTCCAAGATATTTGCAAAACATGATGACCCAAAGAACCTGACATACATTAAGTAGCTATAGTTTGGGAAAAAATTAAATTTTAAGAAATAACTGAATTTGAAACTGTCAGATTTCCAAAATGCATATTCCCAGTCGGTGCTGATTCTCTCAAAAATGGCATACTTTGATACGCAGAATTTATCAGTTATTTATTAGTTGCTTATTTTAGTCCCCAGGTGGATTTAATACATTATTATAACCCTAGTTTTAACATAACCCAATATTAAATAATTACAACAGTTAACGTACGGGATGTATATTAATTTCGACAATAAAACAACAAAAATCAGCGTTATATTTGCAAATTTATGTATATATTTAAATTAATACCCTATTTCCAAAGAATTGGTTTGAGCTTAACCCAGTATATAATTATAATAATGTCAAATGTTATTTCCACCAAAGAGAAAATGGCTTTAAAGTTGATGAATTAAATTATATCATACATAAACAAATGTCGATGGATCATCTTGAAACAAATATTGTCGGCAAATTCCATTTTCAAAAACTGCAGACAATTCTACGCAGTGACAGTAGTTTCTGATGATATTAAGTAATCTTTTAGAAGATGATGCACTATATAACAGTAAAGTTTGTGAATTCAGAGTCGCTGTGAATTTGATATACGGGTTCTCAGTATTCAGTGTCACCATTTCTAGCGTAGTCATAAAATTGGAAAAGAGTATCATCGTTAATTAGGTACTTTCTTTAGTAATTTTAAAATTTTATATAATGTTAAATACTAAATTTTGAAAACTTTATGCTGTTCATTGCCTCATTGCTTTTGAAATAATTTTTACAAATCAGAATCTTGTGTTACAAATTTATAAATCAATATCTTACATGTATACACTTACATAAAAATAAGCAGAAAGTATAATGCTTTTTAATCATGATAATTCAGTAATCCTGCACCATTTTCTGTAGTGAAATGAAATTAGGTTAGGTTAAGTTATTTCGATTATGATGGCAAAGTTCACGAGGGTTGTAAAGAAGAGGTATGTCTTTGTGGAGGAATTTTTGTGGATATCCTGGATAGTATTCGTAATGCGCACGGAGAAAACTACGAAGAATCTCAAAAAACCAATCCATTTGTCAGGATTCGAATTCAGATTTATTTAAGTTTATTTATTCTCACTTTTTAAAATTCATATCATTTAAATAATTCGTTTGTTTCATAATCGTAGAAAGAAAATTAAAGTTAAGAAACCAAAATCTTAACATTTTGACGTTATTAAACTTTTACACATAATTTTAGTTCATGTAGCAGTATTTACAATGGAAGTTGCACAAAAGTCACGAATTATTTGTATATGAGTACAAAATCATTTCAATAATTTATTTTTATTTCTAATATGTATATTTAATAGAGATAAATCAATTTTCTAAAGATGTCTAATGGTTTATTAGAAAACGTTTTCTCATTCTTAAATACGCATTTAGTAAAATGCATATAATTAATTGATTATACATACTGAATATTAATATAGTTGTAAATTATAGCTATATATTTTCGAATTTATCTTAGCTATTATTTAGAATGCACAGTTTTTCTTAAGCTCTATCAATGATTACGAATAGCTTAAAAATTTCAGTATCGGTACATTCTTTTGAAAGAAATTAGATTAAATTTAGAGAATGATTTATGAAAGGTATGCAGCTGATTCGAAATTAATTAGAAACAAGAATAAATGCCTTTAAATTACAAAAACAAGAAAGTCTGAACACCACTTGATTAGTTTTCTAATTTATGTTTAATATCTCTTAGCGCGGCATATTTACTTACGTATTTTTGTATTAAATCACTCATGAAAAAATAAATAAAAGACTACTTCGATTTCATTTCAAGTTATACAAATAAAACCTCCCATTTATTAAAAGAAAGCATTCAAAGAATAAGATAGATACACAGAAACTAAATATATGCAATTACAAAGCGAATTTTAATTTCTTGAAATCTGAAATTCATTAAAATCTAAAGTTGGATTTTTGGACTCTTACAAGTATTGTTATAATAAGAAGTGAGAGATACTAGAATATAAGTAAGAAATATCCGACAGACCAAAAACACTTTTTTTAATATTTGAAGGACATGAGTTTGATTAAATAGTCAAGGAGATTTTAAATATTAAATTAAGATTACACAAAGCTTTATAGAAAGAACATAATTTTTTAGACAGACTGCTCAGGGGTATGAGACAAATTTAATTATTTTGCACTATCTAAGGTATTACTTTTTGAACGCTCATTATTTTCATTTTATAGTTGAGCCGAAGGAACTCAATTTAATTAGTTTTACAAAGGCGAGTTGAAGAGTGTACTGTCTTGTTTCGTAACAAAAAATGCTAATCGAATGCTAATACTGCGTTTTAGTTAACATCCCCCTGTCAAAGCAATTAAGAAAAATTTTTTAATCGAATAATGTAACTATTTTTATTTTAGTCGAAACCTCTAGAAGTTCATATTTTATTTGTGTTGTTTCATAACATAAAATTTTGTGTTTTATCAGCTTGATTTTTTCCCCTCTATTTTTTCGTTTATCGTCAATTAAATAAACGGTTTACGTGAACCAATTAAATTTTAAAGAATAAAATAAAAAATAATTGCTGGCTGGCTTCTTTTCTTATGGCAGCATTTTCTGTGTTTCTTGTGAATAATTAAGAATGATATGATAAAACTCTCTTGCTATATATTCTTGAAATATGAATCAAATGCGACTGTAAGATGTAATGTTTAATAATAAACTGGTTATGATTAAGCAATATAGTTGCTATCAAATATTTTAAAAATTGGACAAATTATTTTTAGACAGTTTTATAATGTTCTGTTATTTGGAGATATTAAAAGCTGCGCATATCATCTGAACACTATCCGATATTTGAATAGCAAATTGCTTAGTTAAAATCTTTTATTACACAGCAACTTTCGTTTACGGCTTTTGAAGAATAATTGTAATTTATCTGTTAAAACGTTTTATGTTTGCTTTGAAGTGAAGAATTTTTAAAACAGAAACGCGAAATATGCGAATGAAACATGCCAATTTGTATCCTAGATTTTATTATGAAATGACTTATTGTGTAAGCATTCCAATCTCTATAATTTCATAAAGAGATCCTGCTCTGTTGCGTAAATCTAATAATGCTGTACATATTCAGACTAGTTTTGCTGAATGATATTCATAAACCGTACTCTTTTTGGATCTATAAGCAGAGAATCTGGAAGACAGTTTTTTAAGAACTTCGTGATCAAAAACAGTGCCACAAAGCATTGCAGCTTGCTGATGTAAATCCTCAGTATGTTTGTGAATGTATAACTCTTAACTGTGGTTCCTTTCCTTTTTTCCCATTTCTTTAAGTAACTTGAATTGAAAGAAAATAATGATTTTATATTCAGCTCTCAGTGAAGATTTGATCAGGAAGCAGAACTGCAGGAAGCCGGCTTATAAAATTTTGTTTAAAAACAAAGATTTATTTGCAGTCAAATATATGATATTCAGTCGAATTTTGAGTGAAAACAATGGTGCCATATTAACAATTACTGAAAGCTAATTTTCTCTTCACAAATTTTCAGGCAGTTTCGGCGTGGTATATACACATCTAAAATATGAGTAGCAAGATGAGACATTTATGTCATTTTCAATAAAGAGTAAATTATTTGCAGTACATGACAGAAATTGTATTGTAATAGAATCGGTATGTGAATATTGTTGGAAAAATGTTCAGTTCACATATATGTTTAAATCACTATTCAGTTTTATCTTTCATTAAATACTGAATTATATTTATTACAGAAAACGTGTAAATTAATTATCCTCTTTCTGTGATCGACTAAGTTAGTGTCGGCACAGAACTAGGAATCCAGAACTAGAATTGATTCAGAATGTTCGATCCATCTTGCAAATAGTCTAAAATTCCAATAATATGTGCCTGCCAAATATGTTACAAATTAATAGAAATATGCTTGAAAGAATATTTTTGCGTAAATTATTAATCACCATAAACCACATCTGGTCATTTTATTTAAAAAAAGGCCATAAATACAAAGAAATTGTGAGGAAAATTAAAGACAGTTTTGAATCTTGGCCTAGATATAAATCGATCCCACATGTAAGACGACTTTGAATGTTCTGAAGGTATTTTACGAGAAGACGTGAAGGTTGCACCTAAGATGGCGACAAGTATATCACTTTCGTGAGTTGAGCAGTTTTTCGTTTTATGAGAAACGTGTGGTGTAAATATCATATTTCGAAACAAAACTAGAAAATGCTTTAAGTTAGCAGACAAGCAGATGAAAGATATGCTAATTCAATTTTTTCTTAAACGCAAGTCGAGCGGTATACAACCAGGCATGGCCAAGCTGAAGCTCAGAAGCCACATGCAGCTTTCCGACACTTAACGGCTCGCCAGCCGCTTATGACGCTTGGCCTCTTAAATGCGATCTGCTTGCAATAAACAATAATTTAATTTACGAAATATAATTGCATTTTGAAATAGAAATCATGCAATGTCACATTTTTAAATACTTATTAATTTAATTTCTTAAATTATACATGTAATAATTTGATACTTAATCGATTTCGAACTGTTAATTGCCAGTGTAATCGATTTCGAACAAACAGTTCATTGCGAGAATAGTTGCCAGAGTAACAAACAAAATTGCAAACAACTCTATTTCCTCCAATTTATCACGTCCGTGTTACCTTTAAAGCGGTTACAGGAGAAATCATCGCGGCAAAAATATCATTGGTGATAAAGTCGCAGAGAAAACAACGCAAGGCGATGACGTCGCAGTACGAAACATCGTGGCAGAAAACAAAGCAAGGAACAACATCGCATCGAAACATCGTAGTATGGGACATCGTTGTCAAAAATAAAAGTTTTCAAAAACTTTGCAGTTTAAAACCATCGCCGTCGAAAATGTCGTGTTATTACATAAGATTCTTTCTTATTGTTTTTAAATACTTTAAATAATTTGTTCAAGCTATAAAACAGGGCATGCAATGAAACTGCATCTAATTTTTAGATTTTTATTTAAATTGCTTTACCACAAAGCAGAATCATAAAAATGATTGCAAGGCGCGACAAAAAAGTGGAAAGTGTCAACAAAAGAGACATGTTATTTCGACGGGCAGGGCTGTCAAAAAAGTGCTAGAGGAAATGTGGATTATCTATAAAGTAACCATATATTTTTTTTCTTGCAGAGCACTTAGAGAGGTTATATGAAATGCAGTGATTTCAATAAAGGAAATGAAGGCATTGAAAGATTCGTTTTTCATTTGTACTTTGATGGGAATGTGAAATATAATTCTTTATATATGTGAAATATAATTCTTTATAACTTCATTATAAAAATGCAAGGAATCCAATTTAGTTGAACCATCAACCGAATCCAAAATTTGGTTAGCGAAAAGGCTATATAGTGATAGTGATATTAAAGGTGCCACTAGGAAAGGACAGACGTCCACATCTAAAAAGAAGATTTGTCCGAAGAAAGGATTGATAATTTTCGTTGTGTTTAGAGAAAGCTGCAGTTCTAGAAATAATCACAACTACAGGGCACCATGCTAGTTTTGTTTATGATGGTTTCTAGAGAGCTGTCAGTAGTTTTATTCTTCTGATACAAACATCTGCATGTACAGCAAAATGTGCAATCATCAATGACACTGATAAGAGCCGTAACGAACCTCTTACGATGTTAAGTATATATGCTATCAGAAATTTAGATAGCTCGAGCTTATTGCATAAATTTTTAGCGGTTTTTTTAACTTTTGTACTGTGTGCATTTATTTTATATAACAGCTTAGGTTCGCAATACGAACTTGCTATATACCTGTAAATGAATATATTTTCTATCTATGAGGTTCTTTTCTGTTCAATAACGAATTATTTTATGTTTTGGATCTTTACTGTAAATTCTCTTTCCTGTTTTTCCTCCAGAATGCAAATTTAGTTGGCGTGTAAATAAGGTTATATCTTAGGATTATAAGGAAAACCGTGTTCTGCCTCTCGAGGCCACTTTGCTAGGTTTCTAAATGAGATAAGATTTTTAGTCTTCGGATTTGTATTATATCCGATAGCTGGTATCAGCGCCGGTTAAGTTTCGATCCAACTTCGCTCTAATTGATATATGTAGAATTTGGCTATTAGTTTATTTGAACTTAAATATTACATTTGAACTTACCATTACTATTAAGTTATCTCGCCACAAGTGGTTGGCTGAGCTGTAAGCACAAAAAAATGTTAAATCACTCTTAAGAAGGAGAGAACAACAAACAAGTTTTAACAATTGCGTTGTGTATTTTTTTTCTAGCTGCATAACCCTTGAACCTTGATGCTAGTGAATCAATGTGTCCTAACATATAAAAAAAAACACAGTAATCAGTATTAACTTTTAAGAAATCCTTATAGTTTATTTTTCCAACAGATCTAATTATGTCAAAATCAATTTTAGTAATAAACACATCCTACCCCGGGGTATGAAAATAACCTGAGAAAATTTACTAATTTTTAACAGCAAAACATAAATATTTCTTTTCATCAAATTCTGCAATTTCAAAATAAACAACTTAAAACTTCTATAACTATTAATTAAGCATAACTATTTCATTGAGTTAAAATTTATAAAAATTCCTAACGTCTATTTCCTTTAACAATTATTTAAGTTCTTTTACTTTATTATAGCACAGAAAATAAAAGGACACTTCTATCAGGTTCAGCTAACTGAGTTATACCAAAACCACCCTTTTAGGAAAATTTAGAGTATTAAAATTGAAGCTATTTTATGACAGTTAACAATTTACTTTAATCTCAGCAAAGTCAATATGTTCATCAAAAGGTACTAAAATTTAAATTCCTCAACATCTGAGAATCCTTAAATGAAAACATTTAAAATTAAACCTAAACTACATTTTGTAAATAAATTGAATATCCCTCTTGCTGTTTTAGGAGATATATATAAACTGTAATTTTAAGAAAAATTTTTCTTAACAACTTAAGAACAATTAGAGTATAGAAAAATAAATCCGATCTGAAAATTCTTTTGCCCGCTCTTTGTAGAAAAGAAAATGATGTAGTAGAAGATTTCATAAGAATGCCACGATGTTGGAAGGAATACTTCGGCGACACGTTGATGTCTCAGGCCCGGGAAGAATCTATGGTCACGCCCATTTTCATCGGTGAACATCAGGATGGAGACAAGAAACCAGGACTAGCAAACATCTAGATCTTCATCCGGCAGGATGGGAGCTGCAACTGGTAGCTAGGAGCCGTAAGTGCTCTTGGAGTCCTCAGCACAGAGGGAGACCTCATCAGCAGATTTTCTTTGAAATCATCTTTTTCCTTTTTTTTATTAAATTGATGGAGCAGTCTGTGCCCGTAGAAACACCGGAATTTTGAATTGAATTTCGATGAATAACTACTCAAGTAAGGAAGCAAATTTTAATTTTTCCATAACGAAGACTTTCTCTCGAGGAAGCAAGTAAATTTTTGTTTCATCCATCCGCAATCGAAAGGAACCATAAGCCTCTTCAAGGCTGCACAAACACGTTGTAGAAAAGAAAGCGAAGAAAATGCGAGGGAGAGACACTTGCACCGGCTTTTTGTCAAGGCAGGAAACCATATATCGCGAAACCCAGCTGAACAAAGTAATATAATCCAGTACTCCAGACGCCGTACACATCCCTGTAAAAATCTTCCTAAATTCTGAGGTGTTGAACTGAACACAAATTGAAATATCGCCAAGCACTCCAAAAGAATCCGACGCACCTGCAAGCCAAACTTACAACCCTAAAACGACCCCACTGGAAATTCTCATTGTATTCCTGTAACACGTAAGCAAAGCCTTAGAATTCAGCTAAAAAATGCGACTTTTCAATCCTTTTCACAAGCAAAGTGTAAAAATTTAGTTAAATAATTGACTGTATCTTAAAAACTGCTAAAGCTAGAATCTTGAAAGTGATCTTAAATTAAAAGGCTAATTTTTCTGCATCTAGTGATATAAATTAATAAAGGATCGACTTAAGTTAAATAATATTAAATCAAGTTTATTACGTAGAAAAGCACCCAATTCCATTGTGTGTTTCAACGCGTTTACGAGTAACGAGTGGAAGATATGTACAAATCTTAAGTACCGAAAACCCCTAATTAAAATTAAACCAAAGCAAATACAGCATATTAAATAAAATAACGTTGTGTAGCATAAATTTAGAATAATGATAAAAATAAATTCTTAAGTGAATTTGCTACACAACAGTGTGCCTTCTCTTCTTACTTAGTTTTAAATATAGGGTCATTTACACGTTTCTCAAGTTTCATTTATTACTTTAGATTTAGCGATACTTTTCTGAACATCTACTATCTGGACACTTTGGAGGTTGAAAAATACACCAAACGTAACAAGTCTTAACCTTTAATATACGAAGCAAATCAAATTAGGTTTCTTCATACCATTTTTTAAAATGCTTAGGAATTTTTTATTAAATATCATTCCGTACTTTCGCTCAAATGATCATTCAGTCTGACGTTAAAGAAAGTCGTAGATGGACGAATCTGTTATGTTATTTGTGAAAACGTTGTAACAAAGATGGAATTTTTACAAGAAGTATTTACTTCAGTTCTTCTACTTTTAATCAACAAAGTTCTTCAACAGTGTAGCATACTATACTTCTAATATACGATTATATTATTTTTAGTCTTTCGCAAGTTTATCTGCTTATTATGTTTTATTAACTCATACATTAATCCATCAAATTGTTCCGAAAGAATCTTTAGTAAGATTTACAAGTTCTTAACAAATTATATAGCTGTTAATTTTAGAGTCTCGTAGATTTGCAAAATGGGCAGTGTATATAACGGAGACCATTGATAATAGTATATGTAAATGTACTAAATAATTACAGATCTTATTTTTAAAAGCCTTGAAAAATGTACTAAAAATATTGGTTAGCTATAGTCAATAGATCAAATTTATCAAAGTAAAGGCATATAACTACTGAATCTATATCTACTTTTTATACCATTCCCCTCCCCGAAGCGAATTTTTAGATTAAATTTACATTCGAGCACGTATAGCATTAGAACGAAATAAAAATTTATTTTTCTGCAATTTACAGTATTTAACATAATCTTAATGTAATCCTGTTATGCATGTTACAGAGTGAAAACTTAAAACACAAATTGCTGATGTTTCAGCATTGAATAAATCATGCATGCAAATCATCAAAATCTCGAGAACATAGAAATTTCTTAGAAGGAAAAGCTTTTAAGAAAATCATAAGCGCAAACATATTGAAAAGTTAACTCTAATTAAAGATATGCGAGCAGTTCAGGTTCAAAAGAAAGCAGAAAAGTTAAATTTTCAAATTCAAAATCCAATTTGTGTTTGAATGCAGCTTTGAATTCTATCCTATTATGTCAATTAAGGTAGGAATTAACTCTGCCATTGCCCCATAGCAGGATCATTTTATATAATCTCACCAGCTCAGCTCTACGATAATTCTCTCCTTTAGAAATCCGAATCTTAAAATGCTTCTGAAGCGTGACAGCCAAATTGCATTTCCCCTTAGATAAACAAACTCCAAATGCTGGTTGTAGGAGTGCGGATATCTAATTAAAGAATTGGGTAATGGATCTATGGATCGAGTGAAGATCTCCACAGTAGGTAATTAAGGTCAACTGTTTTAAAATGGCATTGCAGAGTTATCTTATGCTAGAGAATACTTTAGCTGACGATTTTAATTAAAATGGTTATTTAAAAGAGTTGCTTTCAGTTAACAGCAACTGTAACAGAATTCTTTTTAGCATATTTTCTAGGCAGTTTAATTAATCTGATTATTTTTTCCTGTTTCATTTCTTTATACGTATTATAAATCTATTTAATTTTTTTTCATTATGAGAAAAATGAGCAGCAATTTTCTAAAGAAACATATATGCATCAACGTTAACTATAATCCATCATTAAATTAAAAATAATGTTACTATTACAACTAAGAGAATTTCTTATTTTCGGTGTACATATTGTCAATAAAAGGTTTTAATATTTGTTAATCTAATTTATTCTTTGTGGAATAATAGATCTTTCTCTTACAGGGCAAAGCGTGCAAAATATTTTTCTGTCGAAGTATATATGCCTCAACTTGATGCTTTTATTACTAGTTTTAATTTATTTGAGTCTTACTTTTCTGAGTTCATATGACAAAGCTGGATTAAAGAAATCAAAAAGAAATTTGAAACATTTCAGATTTTATATTACGTTTAAACGGACGCTTTTTCATTTACAGACACATACACATTTCGAGAGCATTAGAGCTAATGTTCCTTTGTAGTAAAAATCTTTAAAAACAGCATATCTTTAGAATTTCCGATAGGCAGACTCGCACTAGAGATAAATTTATTAAGTGTGTTGCCACTGCTCGCTTTGAAATTCTTGAGTTTTTTTTATTAAAAATTCGTTAAAGTTTTACAAAATATGAAACAGGCAATAAAATAAATTCCTCATTCAGGTTTCCACTTGCCCATGCTCGGGTGGAAAACTATGTTATTCAAAACAATGATTGCTGTTTTTTCAAAATGTAAGAAACATACATACAGATGCTTCATTACTTAGTGTCTTTAATACAGGGAGATAATATTTAGTGGCAACAATTTGAAAAGTGATACATCGAATTTAAGTGATTCAAGGCAAAATGCCGTTTCGAGACTAATAACACTTCTGAGCAAAAGCCCCTTTGGGCTAAAAAGATATTTGAACAGATCTTAGCCGACATGGTTTTCTACTGTAAGTCTTTAACCTAAAAGCGTTGTTTTACATCTCTTATAACATGTTTCCTGTTTTGAACGTAAATATTTACAATGAAAGAATTTATCTCGTGATAGAAAATATAGGATGTAAATATACTGTTACCATCAGCCGATAAAATGATAAAATACGAATTCGGAATTCATTCGATAAAGGTCACTTGGATTATTATTTAGTATATCTCAAACGCAGACAAAAGAAAACTCTTGAGAAAAAATTTAATCGGTTTCGAAAGCGATAACCAAATAAATGTAGACAAAAATTTAAAAGAAAATCTAGAAAAATTAAATGATCTGATGACCCACCAACGGCCAAGCGGTTAAGTTGCAGAATAAAGGTAGTTCATTCCGCATTCGAATTTGGGGAAGGGCTGGCTGATTCGTGTTTTCCTCATGTGTGACGTGTATACCAGTTAGTTTTCCTTTAAAGGTGCTTCCACAAAGGCATCCCTTCCCTAGGGCAGAATGGCCGCGAATGCTTTGCCGTAGTTAAAGAAACCAAACCTAATGACCTGATGATGAAAGTAAGTTTCCTTGCTGTAAGTATCATTTAATTAATTTACACAGATTATTGTTTTAAAGAAAATAAAATTGTTTAACATCTGAGCCGAAAAAAGTCGATCAGGTTTGTAGTTTTGAATTTTAAACTTGATCATATAAAGTTATTATTGCTGCATGTTCTAGATTATTAAATTATGAACAATTATATTTCTGAATAACAGGGGATATTAATGCGTTTTAATTATTATTTTTTATGGTTACCTAAATTTTATTGGAAATTCTGCCAACATTTGCAGTTGATGTAAAAATATGTCAGCAGGTGTTTTTCAAAGATATTTTTACAGCGTGATAACTTAATACGTGCATTTTCACTATCTAATACAATTATTACCAATTCTATACAATTATTACCAATTCGGAAAACTGGACGAAATTATTTATAATTGCAGTTTCAAAACTTCAGATTAGATTTATTTCCTTTAAGAACAGAATGCAATAAAATTTCAAATCGTAAAATCTATATTAAAATTATTAAATACAGAAATATGAAATTTATAAAAAATTCAATCTGCATATCGTATTCAGATTGCAATTTATTTACTAGTTATTGAATTTCAGTTTATTGCGTGTAACAAACAAGATTGTAACACCGTATGAGTTCCGATGTTGTTACTCCTCTCTGAGGCTGATGTTGCAGAAGGCTGGAAAACATCCACTTATTAACTGTGGTGATTTGTTATTCTCTTGCTTTTACAAATACCTGTACCTGTGTTGTCCACCATTCCACATCTTTGCGCGTTTAATATCGGTTCCTTTTCTGACGCAGTCTTGGAAATATTATTGGTTAGGAGAGATGGGTTTTCGGTTAATAAAGAAATGTTTGTTTTAATCAATTGTTTCCGTTGAACTGCTTACTGAGCAAATAACGGGCCTTAGAGAAGGATTTGCTAGGTGAAGATCATACATATAGACAGTGCCTACAGTTCAAAATAATGAATTCTCGTATTGTAGAAACATGTATATATTTTTAAAGAAGTCTGTTTTATTATTCGTCTAACTCTGGTCTTTTATTCATCTCATATTTCTAAAGAGACCAGGAATTTCCCAGCAATCTAATATATACCAATAAAACATATTAGTTCCTCGAACGCACCTTAAAAATAATAATTTTGAAAAACGTCTCTATATAAGTACCAATTATTTGTATTTCAATATATTAATATATTAGCATATTGTTATCAATAATAACTTATTACTGCACTTTGGTTTAGTTATTGGCCGTTTGTGCTAATATTGAATGCTGAAGAACAAATTATTTGTCTCAAAATTATCGATTTCTGATACTAAACCTTATTTTTAAAGAAAAACTTTTCTAAACACAACCATTGGATTAAATAATAAGTGTTGCACATGTAAAGAAACGTTAAAATTATATTACGATTTCCCGTTTAACTGAAATTTCGATATTCTTCGCATAAAACTCAAAATAAGCCCCCAAACATATAGGTATATAATGAGAATTATTTACCATGATATGATAAACCCAGGTACTGGTCTCTCTGTAAATATCACATTTATTTTAGAATCGCGTATAATGGCTCCATCCTCTTAGTCTGTGAAATAAGATCTTCACGAGTTCACTAAATCCTACTACTCACTCTCTCTTGCAACGTTTTCTTTCTTCCATTCTTTGTTTTGTTACCGCGTTTTATTTCTAGCCTATTACTGAGAAAACATGTTTTCAAATATTCTCCTCTTTCTCCACTCAAAATTATCTCTTTTATCTTCCCACTTGTTTTCGGTGGAGTTGAATATTGTATTATTTCCCTTTGTTGACGAAATTTCTTCAGCATGTGCATGAACAAGTTCCTCTATACATCTATTTTTTTCCCTTTGTGTTTATATGGAAAGCACGTAACATCTATTTTCTACTAACATTATAGATGCATATATCACAGAATGAAATTTGCTGCCCTTTTACTAAATATACAGACGTAAGAAAATTCTACGACTAAATATCTCTTTAGCAGTGAGCCATACGTCTCCATAGTTCTAATAAAAAACAATAATGCAGTTTCTTAGATTATAATAATATTGGTCACCCTACTACTTGCGTATATGTTAAATATTATGTATAATAAAATATACTAAATTTTATGTACGTAAAAATATACTCAATTTTAAAAAATTGCAGATCCTCTTAATAGTACGAGACTTTTATTCTAGAAATAAGAGGATTCATGACCCCTTCAGTGTTTATTTTTTTACTTCTTAATTATTTCAGTAACTTATTAAAAATCTGTGTAAAGGAAGAGGAATGTAATTAAATATGATTGCAACTATGAGCAAATACCGTTTATATGTATAAACGGATTTCTTTAAATACTAAGTGAAGTTGCAAAAAAATTTTTTTTTTAATTTTAAACTGGCAGGTTTTCATATACATATATAATGTGTGTGTACATATATTGTAAATATTCAAATATCAGCCCAGAACTCAGTAATAGCTCACCGATTATTTCTATGTAAATTTTCAGTCAGTTTTACTATGCTTCTTCAAAAACTAAAATTATTTATGAAAAGACACGAACAAAAAGCTATGGCGTAATAAAAGTGATTAAGTTCTTGACTCTAGCATTATTAAAAATCGTGCTGGAACAAACATTAAACTTTTTAATTAATTAAAATACATTTAAATGAAAAGGCTAAAAGAAAAGAAGAAATCGCATTGGCTACTGAGGGGTTTTAAATAAAATGGATTATGTCTGCTCAAATTTCAAGTTTTGCTTTTTCAAAAAAATTAATGAAACGATAAATTAATGTTTTCTAATATTGAGTGTAAATATTTTAGAAAATATATTATAATTAATTCGCGTATCGAAATTGCTTTGTTTTAGAAAACAAAAACTGGTAAAGAAAATTTCTACTAGCATTTTATGTTTTTTTGCAATATTTCTGGCCAGATGAGGGTTTAAACAAAAGATTGTAATTTATGTTTATATTAATCAATTGAATAGTACTAGGTTGTATTATATATATATATATATGTTTTGAAATTCAGTAACAAAATTTTTAAGAGAGTTGAAATGATTTAATGACTATTTAAACACTTTTCGTTTTTTTAAACTGAGTCTCCTCGGTTTGCATTTTTTCGATAAATCCTTTTACTTAAACAGATATCAACTAAAGCATTTAATATGTTGAAACTAAAGTATTTAATATATTGCTTGCTTAAAATTATATACTTAACAAGGATAGGTTTCTCAAAATACTGAAAATAAAAATAATTGGAAGTGAAAATGTGATTGAGATTACATTTTTCTCAAAGTTTTGCATAAAATGTTGCTTTTATTGTTTTACCCAGAAACTAATTTATTAATTGCAAAATCGATCTCTAGCGTTATTAACAACACTCGTTATTAGCAGCATGCTTTTAGTTTTTTACTTTATTTAAAGAATTTGGGGGAAAACATTAAAAATTGCAGCAGAAGAAATACATTTTAACTGTTAAATTTTACTTCAAAAAATTTTAATTAAAAAAATACCAGAAAAATATTTTTCAGCTTAAAATCATTTTGTCTTACAAAATTGTTTAATAATACTCATAAAAAGTAGAGGAATGTTCTGAAATAAGAAAAATCTTTCAAAAGGTACCGAGTCTACTTTATTCGTTTTTCCTTTGTTTTTGATCACTGCGTAACATATCTAAATTTTTAACGTTGTGGGAGATGGAGAATAAAATGGTATCAAAATTTATATTAACATTTATTTTAAGAAAATGCTGTATTTCCTTACAGTATCATTTATTTACCTCTTGACATTGTTTTTGAACTACATTAGTACTACTCTAAATGTAATTCTAGAATTTTTTATAACATAATATATGGATTAAGTACCTAGAATAATAGATATATTGTTATAAGTACTAAAAAGTTCTGATTTTTTTCCAGATACTCGTGTAGGAGTTTGTTTTATATAAAATGTTTTAATCTGAAATTTTCATTTTCTAAGTAATAGGTAAATTATAGCTGAATAATAATTAAGTGTATTAAAATGTTTATATTTTTTGTACATTTCTTTTATCGCTTACTTTATTATCCCTTTGTTCTGCCATTAATTCGAATAGCTGGTATAATATCGAGTTTAGTGTCTCCTCTCAAAGAAAGAAAAATTATGTTTCTAGTTACTAAAACATTATTTCGCTTTCTAGTTGTCAAGCTAATAAAACAACATCTTTTCAGAGTCACTGCAGTTAATTTGTTTAACAAAGAGAATTGTCAACAAAAATGGTTATCGCAATAATTTAAACATCACATGACAAAAGGTTTAGTCTACACTTGTGAATCAAGAATTGCCTTGTGTTATATGCAACTAAATTTTATTTAATACACAGTTTATAGAAATAAAAGAAGATACATATGCTTTGAAACAATACAGATCTTTTCGCTTCTTAGTATTGTTACGAAATGCCGAGCTGCAGGGCTATAGATTCCCCGCAGACGGGTTTAGGGTTGTCAGAAAGGGACAAAGAAAGGCAGGGTTGCCAGTTTTGGTGAGAAATCGCCCATTTGGAGACATCTGGAAATGAAATTGACGATATGTTATAGATGGAGCGAAAACATTCTAGAACGAATTCTTACCGGTTTTTCCCACAATATTCTCGAAGACAGGTCAAAACCTATAAACACTCTGCCTGTACGCGGAATATCAGTTCATCGTGAATGGTATCTAGGTATGTTGAGTTCAATAGGAGTGTTTTAAGTTTAGAGATTAACTTGACTGCGACCGAATCCAGTCGGGAGCTGAACTTCAGCGCTTTCTTGCATAGCTGTGTTAAGTCATATGTAACACTGGAGAATAAATTGTGTTTTAGTTACTCATCAGATGCTGTCATCAGTCACTCCAAATCCACAAACCTCTAAAACGCAACAGAGCTGTTCTACAGTACTAAAATAATTGCACATTTCTGGAGATAAAAGTGAATCTTGTGGTATAGCTTTAAGTTTTGAGCTGGAAAATACTTTTTCCTTCACTTAGCAATAGTTATGTATATATGTATGTGTGTGTGTCATGATGCCAATTCGAAAGATCAGTTCACCAAATCAGCAATGAAAAGAATGATTTAAAACAGTTACTATACTATAATAAATCGATGTGGCCTCTGTAGAGATATAGCACAACATCTCTTTGCATCCAACAAAACAAAAGAAAGTCTAAAATATTCGGAAAAATAATTCATATACAAAAGATTTCTGCGTGTAGTCACTGCATTAATAGGGAAAAAATCATCTTTGGAATTATGTATATAATTATATTATATATATATATATATATATGTTTATAAATGCATTGTTATATGTATGGCATTATATATTAATATGTATAATTTACCTTTATGTTATGTATTTACCTTTATGTTATGTATTTACCTTTATGTTATGTATTTACCTTTATGTTCTGTATTTATCATTGTGTTCAATATTTACCATTACCTAACGAGTATGAACACCATTTTTCACAATTAGAATATAAATGTATGTAAAAATTGTAAATATGTAAAAAAAATAATCGCGTTCAAATAAAGATAAATAGTGCAGTTGGACAATACCCACATTACCAATGGTTAAATAATGGCTGTCCGCTGCCCTACAACCTGAACCTGTAGAGATATGGCTTTTTATAATTTAATTATAACTACTATTCATCTTTTATAGGCCGACAATAAAAGCAATTTAAGTTTTAGACATTTTTAATAAATTGTTTTCCTAAAACAGAGAACAGTAAACACTCGGCTATATGAGGTGCGTTTAATAGGAAAAGCGCACCAACCGGCAGAGGGAACGCGTTGCGCCTACTGAATGCACGTAACCGCAAGCTTAAATAACAAACTGTCATTTGCCGCATATCGGTCTGTCCTTTACAGACGCTGAACAGCGTGAGCTACAGCCGCTTAAGTGAGCACATGCGCAAGTTTTTCGTCGGATTTGTGACGAAGGGGTAAATGAAAGAGCTTGAAGAACAATATGTGTGTGCGAAATTTTTGAGGTATTTTGGTTGCTTAGCTAAGCATATGAGGAGGGCTGTATCAGTTGTGCACAGTACCACGAATTTTTTAAGCGTTTCGAACGCGGCAGAATGTCGGTCGACGATTCCAAGCCTGAACGACCTTCCACATCAACAGATAATGATCCTGTGGAGAGAGGTAATACTGCTATTTGTGGAAATCATCGTTTAACTGTTCGAGAAGTTGCTGACAAAGCGGGCATCGACGTAAAAACATGCGATCAAAGCTTTAGTGACAACTTGACATGCGTTGTCTCAGTGCAAAATTCGTGCCGTGTTTGCTGATGATGATCAGAAACAGACCCGTTCTGAAATCAGTCAAGAATTGCTTGCCATTACAAATGACAAAGAAAACTCTTTAAAGAACATTATGACAGACAATGAGACGTGGGTTTATGGTTATGACATTGAACCGAAGGTGCGGTTGTCATAGAGGGTGAGCAAAGAGACTCCTCGTCCAAAAAAACACGCATGAGACAGTCAAAGCTCAAGGTTATGTTGGTTATAGACTGCAAATGCATCGTCCATCAGAAATTTGCTCCACACGGGGTCAGATGTTAAAACATTAAGTGTACCAGGAAATACTAGTGCGTCTGTGTGTAGGAAGAGAATGAATTATGAAGAAACCAGACTTGGATTTTGCATCATGACAATGCGCTGCCTCACGCGTGTCTCTTTCTCCGCAACTATCTAGCAAAACAACACACTCCAACAGATGCACCTAAACACACTCCTAAACACAGTGATCTCTCACATCTAAACGAACTCCTCTCACTCCTAAACACTCTTCTCATTCCTAAACTCACCCCTCTCACTTGAAACGTCTCGGTTCCTAAACTCCTCGGAAACACTCTCCGAATGTCCTCGGATCATTTATCATAAATACGCTTCCATTGGGTCAGTTGTTAAAATGTTGTACAATAAACAATTATGATGTTATAGCAAAAGTGCGGTTTTTTTTGGAACACACCTCATAAATCCATATATCCGAAGTTCAGTTCTCATTTCAACAACCTTAAAACATCGTTTTCGTAGCGTATCCTGGGCCTCTCAGTAAAAGACTACATTTGCCTATAAGTGTATACACGGCAAATGAGAAAAATCCAAGTAGTTCTAAAGTTAAAAATACATCAAAAGCGAATTATACGTCATTTCTTTACATAGCATATTTTTCTGACACTGAAATTTCAATGAAAGTTTTAATTTTTCCAATTCAACCGAAGTGTGAATCTTTAAAATGAAGTTACGATAACAGTATCATCTTAAAATTCTGTATCGACTGCAAAATTATTATAGTTAATCAGACAAGTGATCTTATACGGTGCATTGGGATTGCTATGAATATTAGCAGCGCAAGCTGACCAGATTGTGGAAGCTGGAATTTTAAGATGGTAGCTTGCTTTCTGGTTTCGTTAATTTTTATCTTCATTATTAAAGATTTTATAGCTGTTAATTGCTTATTGTATAAAGACTATTGACAATAATTATATTCTAAACTTTCATATCTTTAAAGTTTATTTCAAGTTCAGTTAAATTATTTCCCGTTTTAATTATGAATTATTCTAGTATTTTCTAAAGAGTGTCCTTTTGTTGCTTTGGCGTAGGCAATTTTAGTAGTTACAATAATTCTAAGAAAAAATCAGTTACCAAAAGCTCAAAAAACATATTTTCAAACACAGCTATTTATAAATTTCCATTATCTTTATGAGTGTCTGCTTAATTTTAAATTACTTGCTTTACGTGCACGGCTGGCCTTCCACTGGTCGTGTAATTTTTGTATATTATGTTATCAACACTTGCGATTTAAAATCGAATTTATTACAATACTAGCGATATCAGCCAGATGAGCGGGCTACTGCCAAAGTAATATTTTAAGTTCTATGTACTGAAAAACTGAAAATAAAATGAACTATTAATTTAATGTATTGTATACAAAGTTGCTAGCTGCGACCAAAGCAACATTTATGAGTTCTATGTACGCTTGAAAAAAAGTGCATAGAACCATTTCAAAATGAATGAAGTCAGTTCTTTCTTTCCAAGCAACAACTAATTCGTAAATAATTTTTCGTTGCTAAACCAAGAAACAAAAACTTTTGGCACTTAAGGTTAATACCTGTGACGTCATAATATAATGTAATATAACAGGATACCCTTAATATCAGAAAAAAATCAAAATGGCAATAACATATTGTGTTAGTTATACTAACCTGAAACAAAAACGTTGCCTGCAGCAGCTATTTAGTTAAAATGCTGACATTAACAAAACGTTTTCGACATACAGTGACGTCACATGAAATAGCGAGCTTTTTTCAACGTCAGAACATGACCTTACATAATAATAATTATACATTTAATATTTGGCAATGCTAATTTGAATATTTATTAATTTAATTATTTTTTATAATATATAATATAATTATTTTTTATTCCATATAATATAATTATTTTTTATTCCATATTTTGTAAAACTTAAATGTTTGATTGACAGACTCTACAATTTGAAAGCGAGCAGTTGCAGCACTTCTCGAAATAGAGCAGATTTTTATCTCCAGTGTGCAAAACTGTTGCCACTTCGAAAAATGAGCTCGAAAATTAGCGTTTTTGGAGTTTTTTCTTAATATTTCGGCTAATTAAATTCCTACGAAAATGAGAATGTTCGAAATGGCTTCCCACGAATTTTTGAAATCCCAAGGTATCTCTCTTGAAACCCAACTTCTGGAGGAGATATTGACACAAACAAACAGACATACGCAGACAAACAAACAGATAGATTTTAATGTTATAGATATTGAATTACATGTATAGATACAAAATTAAGCTCTGCAGTAAATAAAATAACAGCAGCATTTGTTAAAAAATTACCATGGTTTCATTCAGTGGGGAAAACAATGACATCAATTCAAATCTTTTAATTACAAAATGGATTAAAAATAAAAGCAAAACTTGTTTGGTTCAAGCCCTTCTTAGAATCATTTCATAACAGATAAACAACTTAGAAAATGAAATGGTTTGAAACTGTTTTAATTTTGTTTCTCCATACAGTTTTGCATATATTAATCCTTAAGGGCGTCATGATTTTAATAAACATGCTTGATAGCTTAAATGCACGAATAAAAACTCCTTTTAAAGCTTGAAAAATTCGCAATTTTAACTTATTGCCGTAAGTAATCTATACCCCTTCTTTGTTCTTGAATTAAAAATCATTTGCGTAAATTTAACATTACATTTATCTAACTAATTGCCAAATGTTATATACAAAATACACTGATTACCATAAATTAAAGAAAAATCACAAAAATAGCGATAACTCTCTCAAAAATAATCTAAATCGTGTAAAATTTCAATATGTTCCCAAGTATGAGTAGCTGAGTAAAACTGCAATATGCAAATTAGTGACGCTGCACTCAAAATACGTTATCTGCGAGGAGCATAAAAGTCCATGTTTGAGAGCAAGCACACATATTTCACTGTAATAGTGACATCAGAAATCTGAGATAGCCAATTCGTAACAATGACCTCCAGGCATCATTTGCCTGCAGAATTACGATGGAGAGCCATTGGGAGACTAGAGGCAGGACAAAGTCAAATAGAAGTAGCCAGATGAATAAATGTGAGTCCTTCTGTGGTTCATAGACTTTGGAGGCAATTTCAAACCACACATGCGCCATCTAGGTGGTTCAGCCAATGACGGACAACTGCTACGATGAGCGCCGATAACCGATATTTGACATTGTGCACGCAGGAACAGAACCGCTACTCTGACTCTTCTTAGATTCTTCCTTGCTGCAGCTACCGGAAGGTTGATGTCAACGTCAAATATGCATAGAAGGCTTCACGAAGGTAGTCTGTATGCGAGGTGATATGTCATTTGCGTGCCGCTCACGTCAGGCCATAGGATGGACCGTTTGCAGTGGGCACGACAACATGTCCACTGGACGCCTGATGGAGGGCTTTTCTCTTCACGGATGAGTCCAGGCTTAATCTAGAAAGTGATAGTAGGAGTTATTTGATATGGATAGAACCTGGAACCCGTTATCATCCGTCAAACAACCGTGAAAGAGACGCATATGGAAGAGGCAGTGTCTGTGTTTGGCGTGGCATCTCTTTGAGTAGATGCACAGACCTCCATGTCTTTCCAAGGGAAAGCGTGAGTGCTCACGTATATAGACATGACATCCTTGATGCTTATGTGCGCCCATATGCCTGGGTAATAGGTGATGCTTTCCTCTTATAGGACGACAACACAAGACCACACAGGCTCGCATCGTAGATGATTATCTTCAACAGGAAACAATTATGCGCATGAAGTGGCCAGTTCGATCCCCGGACTTGAATCCTATCGAGCACGTTTGGGATGCTTTAGGGAGACGTCTATCTCCTTTCAATCCGCCCCTCAGACCCTTGCCGCGCTTGCAACTGCTTCGCAAGAGCAATGGCTCTCGCATACACTGGTGTGCAAAAATTAAGGACGAGACGGTTTTTTCAATATAACTTTGTACAAAAGCTTTCCAAATGAGCACATTTAATACCGTAAGATCCCCAATCCGTAAGGACATGAGTAATGTAAGCAACACTTACTAAAAGAGAAATCAGAGGGATAAAAAGATGCTTTATTGAAAAAGTAGCATGGAGCGCAATGCGACTGAAGGCCGAAACATCCCTGTGATGGGTGTCCAGCAAGAAACATCCTCTCTTTAATAGGGGATATGATCTCCCCTGACTGCTAGGTAGGTTCCACATCATTTGTGCATGCTGGATATGTGGTTGTTAATGAGCTGTTGAAACACTGCTGCTCGTTCCTCTTGTGGCACCAATCGCAGCTTCGGAATCGTTACTGGCGATAAGTTACGTGCTGCCACGGGTCTCCCTAGTAAGTTCCGTACATGCTTGACGAGATTTAGATCCAGAGACCTTGCCGACCAATCCGTGTGTTCAATATCTTCACTCTCCAACAGCTCTTCGACAGTAACTGTGCGATGAGGTGGAACATTGTCGTCTATGAAGAGGAACTGAGGACCCATAGCCCTTGTGAAAAGACGCATGTAAGGAAGAAGAACCTCGTTACAATAGCAGTCCCACGTGACGAACCTAATTGGCAGATATGAAGGTCGGTCCGGCTACAAAGCATTATGTCTGCTCGAACGAGAACTCCGCGACCTCCAAAACAGTCCTTCCCGGCACCCGAGAACGCCTTCTCCGATGGGCAGACGTTAGAGGTACACACCGTACAGGGCGTCGTGCAAACAGAACACCACCGTGCAGTCTTCTGGCCACGGTAAAACGCGATATCGGTCGTCCAGTTGCCTGTGTATTGTGTCTAGCGATTTTTCCCGCTGTCTGGCGCCTGTTTCTTCTGGCCTGTAAGGCAATATACCGGCCATCTGCGGGTGTGGTTCCTCGTGGACGACCACTACTAAACCCCCGGATAGCTGTTCCTGTAGTTTGAAATTGTCTCCAAAGTCGTGAAACGATGCTGTGAGCAATTCCGACTTCTGCAGCTACACTTGTCACACTGCGGCCTTCCTCCAACTTCCCAATGATTCGACCTCGGGTAAAAGCATCCAGACGGTGTCTAACAGATTGATTATTCGCCATTTCTCGCTGAGGCAGCAACTCGGTGTGATTTTAACTGCTATACGGCGTGCAATCTCTTTTCCAGAAATACTGATCTTACACAGACAGCATGCTTTATACAACTCAGACACTCCCCCATTACGTCTACCTGCATATCTGCACATGTGCTACGTACATCACCTTACTTAATCTCCTGATTGGTCTTTCTGTCCGCTCTGCCTCTTCGTTCAGCTGATATGCTAATTTTTCGACTTCGTCCTTTATTTTTGCACACCAGTGTAATTGAAAGCATCACACATCGCTGTATGTGCTGTATTGCTTATAGAGGCGATCATGTTCCACATTGAAAATACGTTTCCTATAACAAACTGACATCTTCGATTTGTTAATTTTATACATGTGCTAATTTCTATATTATCGTAATTATCTGGTAATTTCATTTTATGTTATTTGATACCTTACTATGCGTTGTGTATTGTGGGTAAGTTTCATAACATTCTACATGTAACTTTTTCAGTATTCGTGATTTTTGTGATTCTTCCTTAATTTATGATAACCAGTGTATATGCAAATATTTCTTTTGTTCCACAGTTTTACTTTAATGGGTTGAAGGCCTGAGATTCACTTAAAGAACAATGTGTTTTAATTATTCAATATTAAATGTTTAACAATGTGTGTTATATAGTGCAACAAAATTAATTTTTATTGCTGTAACTTAACATACAAATCAAATTTAAAATAATAATTTCTTCGTTTTAACTACTTATAAAAAGAGTTGAATTATATGGGTAGTTATAGTTTCCTGAATTGAAATTGTTTTAAAATTTTTATTATCTAGGTTAAAAAATTAAGTAGCTAAAAGGAAACTTTATTCCTTCCTCAGCGAGGAACAGTAGAATTTCAGATTAACTTTTATAATGTTAGACTTCTTCAAACTGGGTAATGTTTGGAAGAAATAAGATAAAGATTCATTTGATCATTCTGTATTAAATGAAACATTTTATTAAAACGTAATTATTACTGACTTTCAGGTACAAGCAAATCGGCTTTTAAAAATAATTTACAAAGAATCTAGGATTTTTATATTTTTATTCCTTCGTTTATACGTTCTCAGCTTATATGTTTATAACTTTAATGGCTTTTACGATAAGGCATTCCAATTTGCTTTTAATAGTTCATCATTTGATACCCGTACATGCTGTTTTGGATACGCTAGAAATATAGAGACGCTATTAAATTTTAATTCAATTTAAAATCAATGAGAAGATCTAAAAACCTTTTATTAGTTGCGCACAATACAGAATCTCAAATTACTAATATTTTTGTCAGAGTCAGCCTAGATAATGGATATCCTTTCGAAATGCTTATAACATATAGCATGTGACCACTTTATAAGATTATTTAGTTACGTATTATTTTATTTTAGACATTTTTATGCATATTTGTTTGAAATAATCCAGTTAATAGCTAGAAGATCCGTTATTCTAATCCTTTCAAGAACACTTGATATTTCAATTTTCTGGCAACGAATAAATTAATAGTTTGTACAATGATACCCGAACTAAAATGCATGAACATCGTCAAGTAAGAGGATCTGGCATCAATTTTTACTCGTTTTTTAAGTGGGATAAAAAGATAAAAATTATGGTACCTATCGATATGTTATTTTCTGGGTATAAACAGCTGACAACCTGTGATGTAACATACAGCTGGTAAAATAAATACTAATCATAACGGGAATCCCGATGATGCCCACAGTTGATGCTTGTCGTTTCGATCATCTAAAAGCCTGACAACTTATTTAGTTTTATGCTCTTCTCATGTAAATGCAATTTAAGAAGAATATATATATATATATATATATACAGTGGTGGCCAAAATTGTGGACACTTTTGGAAATTTTTATGTTTTTGAACTTTGTATGCTTATAGAAAACGTTACGTTTCACAATATGCAAACTTGTATATATCATTTTAAAGAGAATTTATTACTGAATTCAATACAAAACACAAAATTCAATTATTTGCAATACAAAAAAAGTTAAACGATAATAGTTATCGATATACATTAGATAGTGATGATTGCAGTGAGTTATCAGTACTTAGTAGGGTACCCTTTATTTTTGATTACAGCTTCACATCGACGTTTCATTGAGCTGACAAGAGTTTTAAGCTCTTCTTTCGTTATTACATGATGCCAGGAAACAATTATAGCCTCAATTAGTTCCCTTTTATTTGATGGGCGCCTCATTCGGACAAGAGTTTTCAAACGGTGCCACAAATTTTCGATAGGATTGAGGTCAGGACTGTTTCCTGGCCATGACAACAATTTAATGCTCTTTGTACGAAACCACTCTTTCGATATTTTGGCCGTGTGGCAAGGAGCAGAATCCTGCTGAAAAATAAACGAAGCATTGTTGGGAAAGAGATCTCTGATGGAAAGTAGAAGTTTTGGTTCTAGAATAGTGTCAATGTATTTTCTGGCATTCAGTGTCCCATCGATGACACGAAGGCGACCAATACCATCTGCTGGCATGCATGACCAAATCATAACACTAACTGGGTTCTTCACAGTTGCTTGAATGCAGTCAGGATGTAGCTCTTCTCCTATTCTACGTCTTACATATTTTCGCCCGTCACTCCCGAATAACGATATCTTAGTTTCATCACTCCATATAACTTGTGACCACTGATCATCTGTCCAATTAATGTGTTCCTTTGCCCACTGTAGTCTTTTTTTTCGTTGCTGAAAATTAACATAAGGCTTTTTTCGTGGAATTCTACCTCTTAGTCCAACATTTGTTAATCTTCTCCTGGTTGTTCTTGAACTGACAGAAACACCAGCATCCTTCAGATCACTACTGATGGCCGCTGATGACATTTTTCTATCTTGGAGACATAGTCTTTTTATTCTTCTGTCATCAATAGATGTGGTGCACCTTTTTCGGCCTTTTCATTCGTTGTTTTTTATTGAATTTGTCTCCTCATACCGTAAACAAAACTTTTGGACTCCAGATATAGTCACTGAACCACCCACCTGTCCTGCAATTTCAGCATAGGAAAGACCCCTTTCTCGTAACACAATAATATTACATCTCTTTCTAGGTGTCCAATTTACTCTTTTATTTGATGTCATTGCTTCTTGACTAAATATTAAAAATTTTTACAAAAATTCCTACTTGTAATTGCTGTGTATAAGAAACAGGTCCTCCTTCTACAGAACAAAGCAAAATAATGAATTGTTTCAAGTGTAAACATGATGTCAGCTTCTACTCGCAGTTACTAACATTTAATTGGTTCTCAGAACAAGAACAGTGATTGGCCAGGGAAGCTAGACATTACAAACCACTTCACAACTGTATTTTTTATTTATATTAAAGTACATATAACTTTTTCTGTATTACAAAAAATAATTGAATTTTGTGTTTTGTATTGAATTCAGTAATAAAGTCTCTTTAAAATGATATATACAAGTTTGCGAAACGTAACATTTTCTATAAGCATACAAAGTTCAAAAACATAAAAATTTCCAAAAGTGTCCACAATTTTGGCCACCACTGTATATATATTGATATTGATTTAATTAAAAAAAAGAAATAATAAAAAAATCTAAAAGCCTTCAGATTTTACATTACGCCCAAAGAGGTGTTATTTAACGTTTTGTGTGTTACCTTGATTTATTAAATACCATGTTCTTCGCACTTAAACAATAAAATTCAATTCAACAGAAATACCGCAAAATAATTTTAAAATGAGCATATCTTTAGAATTTCCGATACATAGGCTCGCGCGTTAGAGATGAAAATGTTTTTTTTTCGTACAGTGTTGCCATTCCTCGCTTTGAAATCGTCGACTTTGTTAAGCAAAAATTCTTTAATGTCTCACAACACACGAAATAGCTAATAAAACAAATCCCAAATTCCAAATTAGGGCTTCCAGATGCTCATATTCGGTGGAGGATTACGTTATTCAAAATTTGAGGACTCTAGGTACCATTGTTTTATCATAGTGCGAGAAACATTTAAGCATTTAAACAGATTATTCATTATTTAATTGCTTTAAATATAATACAGGGATGTAATATTTGTTGGCAATAGTTTGAAAAGTAAATCAAGGCAGAAAGTGAGTCGACACAAAATGCCAAAACGAAATTAATACCCCTTCTGGGCTAACGCCTTTTGAGCTAAATCTATAAGATTTCACGTTTTAACTGTCAAACAAAATGTTTTTTATGCTCTCACTTAGTTTGCAGTCTACCAGTCTATTGTTACACTTACTCCTGCTAACCAATTTCTTTTCCCCTTTTTAGCTTTATTATCAAGCATCGGTTCCTTTGCCCGTACGTCATGAGCAAATCAACAGCAAAATCACACAAACGTTAAAAGCAGCGTAGCAGTATGTACTTAGAGTCTTGATGCATTTAAACGTCGGCATATACGTTTTTCGGTTTTTTCGCACTTCGTCTTAATATTAACGTTTTGTGCTTTAAATTTATTTATTAAATATCCCGATTTTCGCACTTATGTCATATAAAATTCAATTCAACAGTAAAATCACAAAATATTTAAGAAACCGCAAAGCTTTATAATTTCCGATAGACAATTTCGCGTGCTGGAGATAAAAATGCTTTATTCCGTACAGTCTTGTCATTGCTCGCATTCAGATCGTTAAGTTTGTTAATCAAAAATTTATTAAAGTTTTACAAAATATGAAATAAATAATAAAGAAAACATTTAACTTCATTCTATGAAAGTGTTGAATATTTTTAATTAGATAGATCCTGCATTAAGTGCATTTGCATTATTTAAATCAACTCGTTTCAAAGGTAAGAAATGAATATTCTTAAAAACTGCATCTATTGACCTCAACTTATTTTGTTTAAATAATTTAGTTTACAAAACACCATGAGAATTTTTTTTAATTACGTGTATTTGTTTCTGAAACTTTATATTTTATTTTATTTTGTTCATTAATGAAAGCAATTATTTTAATAGCGATAAAAAGTAAAATATAATGCTAAAAAATTTGGGATATCACCGACACCTCTCGAGTTTCGGCTATGAGGCTTAATTTATTCACAAAAAAAAAATTCTCCCGTGTTAAAAAATTTCGTGCAAAAAGCATATCAAGAGATTGAAACTTGCAACAACTGAATTAGACAGTTAAAGTGCATTACTATACCTTTATAGAAAGAAAATATGAAATCAAGCTAAAAAATCAAGTTAAAGCATCTCTTGATAATTTACTCGATATTCTATATTGAAAACGGTCACCCCTTCTGGTCTTAGTAGTGGCCAATGCCGTTATAGGCAAGTGCCCGTCATTCAAAAAAAAATATCTATTTTCAACAAAGAATATTTGAAAACAGTAACGTGAGGTTCTTTTATAAAAATATATCTCTGTTAAACATCAACCATTTTCTGCCATATACTTTATCTGTTGACTTCTATCTTATCAAGATGGTTCTACAAGGTAATAGATTCAAAATAGTTCAGGCTATCCGGCACAACGAATAGTAAACCGTGCAGTTATTGTCATAATACTTATTATGACAATAACCGTGTAGTTATTGTCATAATAAGTATATGACAATAACTGCACGGTTATACATATTATATGTCATAATTATATACATAATTATGACAATAACCGTGCAGTTATTGTCATAATACATTGTCTTAATACCAAAACAGTCATCTACTAGCTCTCCCTGGGATAGCAAGAGCGCCGGAGCAACTACCTATGTTCTACCTAGTATATGTCTGCTATTTTGAAGGTGACTGCACAGATTTGATCTCAAGTCATTTTCCGTTAAATTGTGAACATGTTTCAACATTTCACATCCTAACTAGTCTAGTAGCATACAATAATTTGCGCAGTAATCAAAATTGATAAAGCTTGTCTACGTTGCAGTGAATGACGGAGACACATTTTTATTTTAATAATTTCTTTTTCTTTTCGAAGTATACGAGCAGATTTAAAAACATATCAGCAAATAATTATGACGAAAAAGAGCTGGAAAAAACTGCATTGCTAGTTTTAAACAAAACTTCTATATGCAGCGCGGCAGAAAATAACAAAACGAGTGGGAAAACGGCGACCGAAAACATTATTTTTATTTCTTAACACTCGTAGCAATTAGCATGAAGAAAAGAAAAGCCTGCGTTGCACCTAGTTAGCATTATGCATACACTGTAGGAAAAAAGTGTTTGGATTCCACTCTTTCTCTTCGGATCTGCACAGTAAGATTCTGCTTAAAATTCAAAATATAGAAAACAAAAATCTTTGTTTTTAAAAAGCGAAGCCATTTTCTTCGAAACTGTGTTCTAAAGTATAGGTTGAGACAGAAAGAAACTCATTTCAGAAAGAAATATTTCTGTGCTGCTTAGACAAATTTGAACAGTTTTCCAAAAGGAAAAGAAAAGAAATCTGCTATCTTGAAAGTTTTAATGGATACCATTCCTCTCTGCTATTATACGCAACAAAAAGAATTTTTAAAGTGGGGGAATTCTAGAAATAGAAATGCAACTGTTTTTTTTTCTTTCTTTTCTGAAAAGTTTTGTATTAGATGATTCAATTATTTTGATAGACTTATTCCTAAGATAAAGAAATAAAATGTAAAAACTTATATCATGAATTGTAACATATCATGTATTGTAACATACGATAAGATTTAGTTACTAAAACGTTCACGCAAATCCGAACAGAATTTTCCACTTTACAGCTATTTCAGAGGATTACTAGGGTTATTAAGTGCACCTTTCTGTCTTAAAGAATAATATTCATTGTACTATAACTAAATATATCATGAATCATAAACGGCATGAAATTTATATATGTCTTTTAATAATATACCACAGGTATTTCAGAAAACGTTTAAGGCAAGTTCGAAACCCTTATACCGACAATGTTAAATTAGCCATTTCCAATGTACCTTTTCTCAAAATCAGCTGTAGGTACATATTCGAAATTTTTTGTGTAATTAAAGTATACCTATCTGATAATACTGAAGTGAGCTTTTTAAACACTTTGAGGTTTAGAGTAATTTATAGAATATTGTATGAGGCATAGTAAAATTTAGAAGATTTCTCACAAAAAAAAGTGTGAAATTTTGTTTTCTTAATTGATCACAAAAAGCTGATTTCAGTAAATATTAGGAAACATGAAAAATTAGCCATAAAATTGTATATATCTGTGAGCAATAGTTCCTGAGGAAAGGTACATCGAGTATGAAAAAGTCACATTTGGAGAAAAACGCGTAAAAGTCTTCAAAAAAATTAGATGATAAATTAAATCTATTTTTCATAGAGATTTATGTGTGGTATGTTTAGAATCTAAAAGTGTAGAGAATTTAAAAGTACAAAAATCACAAATCACCATTTTTTGAAGATTTTTGACTTCCAACACCCCTTAAATCCTCTGTCGCTATTCTTACCCTGCTGTTTTAATAAAAAACAACATACATAAACCTATGAAACTGAAAAGTCAGATATTTTAAGGTGTCTACGAATTGTGTATTATACGAAATGTTGCAGGGAAAAATATATTTGCATAAAAAGATGTTAGGCAGACGTTTTTACCGTGTGCAGAAATGTAATGTTGAAAGAATTTATAGATTTCAGAAGTCCATTTCAAATGAAGTAAAGGAATCCTAAATTCACTGTGTTTGACTTCATTGCAACCATACATTATGTTAACTGCACAAGTAACTGACATTATATAATTGCACATACAACTGTGCGCAACGTAAGAAATCGAAGTTGCACTTCTATAAAATTTAGCTATTGCATACAACTGAATTGCAGGACAAGGAATAAAAGGTAACCTACTCTGTTAATATGGCATAGATCTTTAAAATGAATTAGAGTTTGTAGAGACATTAGGCTTATTTTGAAGCAGGTGAGATGAAAAATAAGCAGCGGCTTCACCGGAAATCAAACCACGGACGTCTCAGTTTCGCGTCAAGTGTGCTGACCACTACACCACGAAGGCATGCGAAGAAGACAGGAGAAATACCTTATATAATCCCCCTTTAGGAGCCCACTCGCGAAATCTGATGTTGGAGAATCATCATCCACCCCCTTTTAATTCGGGCGCCACTTGTAGAGACATTAGGTTTATTTTGAAGCAGGGGAGATAAAAAATAAGCAACGCCTTCGCGGGTATCGAACCACGGATCTCTCAGTTACGCATCGAGTGTGGTGAGCACTATGCCACGAAGTTGGGTGAAATACCTTACAAGTTTTTTAAATATGTTGTCTTCAGATCAGATCCCATTATCTGTAAGCGGTTGTGTAAGTCGCTACGATTGCCCAATTTAGAGCATTAAAATACTCTTGTGACACATATGCACACTGAAGTTTCTTTTGAAGTTGACCGCTGATTTAAAATGAAAGTAACAAACAAGCAATTGCAAGCGTTGCGCTAAATATTTTTGTGGAAATAGGAACAAAAACTTAATATTAGTTAGACATCCCTCCTAATATTAGTGGCACACATTGTGCAAGCAAACCTGTTTTCTGTATTTCGATTTTAATCGACATGGTATCAAGGCAACCTTTGAAGGGATTTTCCAAATCGGTTCTTCGTGTTTTCTTCTGCGCTTGAAATTTCGAGGCTAAAGGACGCGCCTTTCGCCTTGTTCCTTCGCCTATCGCCATATTAATGTTGTGAAGTTTATTCTCTCCTGCTACTTTTTTACGCCATGCAGAATTTTGTGACATATATATAGACAGACGACCTGGACAACTGTAAGATTCTTTTGAAATCCTGATTATTGAAGATAGCTGTTATAATTTTTTCTGCTTGTGAGAGAGATAAACCTGATTGATAGCTTCGCTGAAGTTATATTTCTTCGACCACTTGGCTGATAGGAAAAATGTTTGCGTTAACGAGTTTTACTATCATTTCAAGTAAATGATTATAGTCTCCGGCAGAACTGGCACTCTTCAAAAATGTTTCACGGATTTGCGTTCTCAGAACCTTTTTTTAAACGGATGTTCACGGATTAATTTGTGTAGATTTTGTGTTTACTGTAGTGAGGTTATCTAACTCTTGTCGCGTTAAGTTTTTGTGTAGATCTGCTTACGACAATGTGCATTCATAAGGAAAATGATTTTGTTAATCTGGCGACTTTATTTGTGTTCTGGTATTTATTCAAGAAAATAATCATGCTTGTAAATAAGAAATAAAATTGATGTCACATGTAATTATAGATTGCCTTCACTCTGCATCTGGCTTTTCTAAGTCTGTTTAAGTTATTTAGTTAATGTTCCTTGCTAGGTCACATATCTCATCTTGCATGTATAAGTTTATTTTATGGATTATTGCGATCATAATGCAATGTTAGCTAACTTCATAAGAAAGTATAAGTAATTCATCACATTTTAGTGTTATTAGTTTATTGTCACAGCCACACTTCATTTTAACTCTTAATACCGTGATCTTTACAACAAGCAAAATTCTAACATTTGGTGCCGCGACCGTAATTTCACAAAATGTGCTTCTCGACGGTATCTGCTGAAATCAATATGCATATCATCAAATGCTTTGAGATAAGGTATTGTTTCATTCTTTTTCTTTTATTAGTCATTGAGAGGCACATTAATTTATTATATTACGATTAATCAGGTAATTTCAATATAAGAAGACTCATGCAATTATAGTTTTCTTCCTAATTTTTTTAAATATATTTTCTCAGAAGGAGTTCGAATACGATTAAAATTAAACTAAAGCAAATATAAATACAAGTATTAAATAAAATAACTTTGTGTAGCATAAATTTAGAATAAGGAAAATTAAATCTTAAGTCAAACTTAAATAATTAAGTGTTACGTGAAAATTGCTACACAACAAAGGTAAGAGCAGTTCACATCTCTTCTGAGATGTGAATAATATTAAAAAGCAAAACCTAACATATTATTAATCTTATGTCCATCTCTAGAGGCAAATATTTTTATAACCTTCAGAGACTGAACAATTTAACACATTGCTATACGAAATAGATGACTAAAATGGTAGTAGAAATTCAAAATAATATTAGTTACATATTTAATTGGCATAAATAGAGAATTATTAATGGAGTGGAATTAGAAGAATGTTATGAACGAAAATCAGTGCTCAGTTTATGCTTAAGTTTTAACCTGTATGTTTAATACAAAACTTAACAATGAAAGTAAATAGTTAATAAGTATTAAATCGTTCATATGCGAAGAAGAGATTCATATTTTCTGAAGTAATAATTTGTAATTTAATTTATTATGTTTCATTTATAATAAGTTGCTAAATAGACCCAACAGTCCTAAAACGACGACATTTTTCAATAAAAGGGGATAGGTTACTTTCCGTGAAGTTATTCTCTGCAGTAACAATTTATGAAGTATATAACAAAACAGTATGTGCACATTAAGTTTCTCTCTCATGCATTTTTAATAACTTAATAAGACTGTGAACTAAACCTATGATTAGAATAATATGGCCGTTCTTAGCCACAACTGAATTACGTACAAAAATAATATTAGGAGTAGACCTGGAGGACGAAGGGTGTGTGCTGTCACTACTGGCATCCTCCCTAAGGAAAAGATAGAAGGAGTAAAACACATAGTGTGAAATATCGGGTCAAGAGAAACAAAAATAAGTAGTCATCAGAATGTCTGGTATTCTGACCAGACTGTAAATATTAGTTTAGAGATTTTCTCCTAGTCATTTCCGGTCTTTGGGGATTTTACACATCAAATTTCGAACAGAAGAAGTCTAGGAAAGGAAAAGGAAATGTACAAATAAAACTAAATTAAAAGAGACTCGAAGTGGAAAATGATTTGCCATTATCCGATTTAGAGTTTACATCGAGTTAAAGAAGAAATATCTGGATAAAAATATCTAAAAACGAAGAAATGAATAAAGGAAATTTCGATTATTACTAACAGTGAATTTTAACTCTTTCGCAGGAATAAACGTTTTGAGTCCAGCAGAATGCACAATTTCCGATTTCTTTTTGATAAGAGAATTTGGTTTACGAATTTCAATTGTTTCATTAAAATTTCAAATTGGACTGTGAAACGTAAGGTTTCTAGTGAAAGGACATTGGAATTCCTCAAACAATATTAAATCGCCATGTGGCCTAGCTTTGCTTGTTCTCTTGATGATAACCATAATACATTTGCCAATGCTTTCAGCTTTTTCTATAGATGGATTTCAATACCGGCAGTCAAGTAGCGGATAATATGATAATTTTTTTTGCACTAAATCTGAGTGTGCAAATTTTGTTACAAAATTTGCTACTTCAGTAACTTGAGACAGTAATTTTATCCATGCAGAATTATCTTGATAAAAATTTAATATATATTTTAATCTAGTTACTTTAGTTCGATTATAACTTCCTACAATTTCGTTAGTTTGTGGTCTATTATAATCTTTTGCAAAAACTTCGAAGCACCAAGAAGGATTTTTGCTATAGTGAAAAAATTTGGTATGCAAAAACTTGATCGAACATGCAAATGATCGACGTTTCAACGAACAGGAATTGCAATCATAGAGCGCATTTCTAGTGCGCAATTCGCAAAGTATAAAACCAGTAACAGAGGCAAAAAAATATCTTTTTTTGTTGCTGCCATTGTAATTCCGTAAACAATCAACTAAAGATGCCATTACTACGATATCGAAGACCTTATAGACAACTTAACAACTTCGAATGTGGTCACATTGTAGGGTTGCGGGAAGCTGGGTTGTCATACTAAGCAATAGGCCGCTACCTCCAGCGTACAGACACTGGTGTGCAAAGATGTTGGCAGCAATGGTTGCTACAAGGAAATTGCGGACGAAATGAAGGCTCTGAAAGGTCAAGGAGCACAAATGCGAGGCAAGATAGGATGATTGTTCGCCAGGCCAGAACCACCCCCAACGGTATCATTGTCGACTATTCAATGCATTAAAGCCACGTCTATACCTCCCGTTGTACCGTCTACCATCTCACGGCGCTTGTCTGAGCTCATAGAGGCCTTTAAGACGTTTGCCTTTGACCCCACAACATCGGCAGAGTCGTCTGGAAAGGTGTCGCAGACGATCATCATGGCTGACATCAGACTGACATCGTATAGTGTTCAGCTATGAATCCCACTTCACTCTTGAAGCAGATGACCACCGTGTTCGTGTCTGGACAGAACGGGGCCAGCGGTCCCAATCAGCTTTTTTTTTACAAAGTCATACAGCCGTAACCCCTGGCGTGATCGTGTGGTATTTCTTATGACAGCAGGTCATCTTTACTCATCCTCCGTACATCTTTAACAGCTAAATGATATGTTGATACCATCCTGCGGGCGGTGGCATTACCCTACATGTCACGTTATCCTGGGGCCATTTTTCAACAAGATAATGCCAGGCCACATACCGCTCGCATATCTCTGGACTGTCTCCGTGCGGTTGATACTCTTCTTTGGCCAGCAAAGTCATCAGGCCTTTCACCAATCGAACATGTCTGCGACATGGTAGACCACCATATTCCGGCACCACAAAATATCGCAGATCTGGAGCGACAGCTGATGAATACCTGACAGAATGTGTCGCAGGATGACATTAGGAACCTCTACTACTCCTTGCCTCGACGAATTCAAGCATGTATTGCCGCTAGGGGCGCTTCGACCAACTACTAAATTGAACATTTTTCTAATTGAATTTGATCTTGCTGATTCGCTAGATATTTACAAGCAACATTGTTGTTCTGATTATAATTATACATATAATTCTAATATTGAAAGCATATTTTTATATATTCTACAATAACTTATAATACATAGAATTTGATTTAACGTACACTTGCAATTATCTTTTTGGTTGGATTGCATGCCTGCCATTTAGGAAACTTACATGATATTCTGACTTGCAGAGAGATCTTTGAGATCTGGCACCAGATGATACCAAAATTCTTAGGAAAATGATTTTAAAGAGAATCATATTGTGGGTCATAATAAAAACATATGTTTTTAACAAAATCTCAAAGTTCGTTTGCTAAAATGCGTTATAGAGCTTTCTAAATATAATTCAAACTAACCGTACGTTTTTCCTTAAATCTAAAATATTGATAAAACATTCCTCTAATGCTTAGCAAAACGATGCTATTTCTAAATGCAATGTACTCTTCAAATCTAGGAAAAAATTAGAGGCCTTTCCCCAAAAATGCAATTAAATAACAAATAATTACAAAGTTAAATATATACACAGATAATGTTCTGACAGTATCTTAGGTTTTTATGTGGAAACTGAATGAATTAAAATCGTCTACATGAGTACTAATTTTTATTTTCATTTTTACTTAGTTCTGAAGGAAAAAAATTTAGAGTCTACGAAAAAATGCGCTTTTGGGAAAATGTAAAGGTATTAAAAATATTATTGTGTTTTTAGTTAAGGAAAAAAGATAACATAAAACAGTTTTATAACTATTTCGGATGAATATTTTTTTTAAAATCTCTTAACTCACTAATGCAAAAAAAAAACCAAGAGCTTTTTTAATATAAAGCAAACATTGCTTCCTCTTAAAATTTGACTTTATTTTCTGATTAACTAAACCTAGAGCTTTTTTAAGCCAAATCTCATGACTTTTTTTAAACTTTGGCTTGGCGATTTGACACTGTTTCTCAGCTAACACATAAGTGAAGTAAGTAAAAATAGTCGAATTATTCTAATAGAAATAATAAGCAATAAACTCTTATCTTAAATTTTTACAGAAATTTCCCCCATTCTCTAATAAAAAAATAAAATTCTTCTGTTAGATACTCAGTATCATGACACGTCATTTTTAATTAGCTCTTTTGTCATTTCACATTGTGTAACTTTTAAACATGAAAATAAAAAGTAGTTGCGTGGCTTATTTAAGAATTGTTTTGAGTTTAAAATTCCATGTTATTTCTCATTTCATTCACTTTTTAAAGCTGAATAATTAATTATTTAAGTAAAAATTAATTAAACTTTTTCAGAGGGATTTATTTAAAAAAGGGTGTGCATTAAATTCTTCTCAACTGATTTTTTTGCGTCCTTAAAATCGGCATTGAGTTTCTTGTTATGTTAATGTATATAAATGATAATTACATGCCACAAAAATAACATTTTATTAGTAAAATAACATTTTTATTCCGCAACTTAGAAAAGAAATGAACATGATTGATCTTGAACATACTACTGAAACCACAAGCTGTCCATAATGATTCCTTACAGCCTAATATTTTAAATTATTGAAGAGTATTTATTAAACATCCTTTCTGAAGTGCAAAATGCATAAAATATATTTTGGGGTTTACAGTTTAAAGTCTTTTACGATTAAGTTCTTCATGAAAACACCGGAAAAACCCTCAAGTAATATTCTTTGTCAAGAATATCCCTAGTGAGTAGACATTAATAAAGCACACTATTATGAGCGTCGAGGAAAACTATCAGTATCACTCTGATTTTTGACAAACCGTCTTGCTTCATCGTTCGAGCATCATTCACTTGCCTGTTCAGCAGTTTCTGTATAAAAAGCATAGATTCATTTCCTGTAATCACCCATTTTAAGAAAGAGGCTTGTGAAGGTATCTCCCGAGTCACTTGAACACGTTCTTGTTTTCAGAAAAAATTCAACGTTTTATCAATAGTTCGAGAATCAACGCTGCGCAACTCCAAATGGTTTTCTAATTTTGCTTCAGAAAATGCAAATGACAGTGGAACTTAATCAATACTATCTCTAATTGGTACACAACGATCGCTAAGAATCGAATCTCAAACTTGATCCACTTATTGCTCATTAGCTGAAGTGGTTAAGCTTCGATATATTCTCTGATAGCCTTTTCAAAAATACTTATTTTTGATAAAGTTCGGGCCTCAAAGAATTTTTGCAGTACTTCAGTCGTCTTTGTGTCAAAAATTTCCTTGCGAAAACAAAACAGAACGCTTGTTTTCTGTTAAATGACATTCGCCATATTGGAAAATCGCTTAATCAAGTACTTATTAACAATGAATTTACAGACAACTATCATTAAATGAAATAAAGATTGTTTTCAGATGTCTATTAAAGTTGTGAGAAAATCTGAAGAAACTTTGAGAGCGTTTTCCTGCACGAGCATCTTTTGAATGAATCATATCCTATACATTTGATCACTGTAGTATATCTATAATAACAAAATAACAAATACCAGGGTTTTCCAAAATTTAGCACATTTTTAACAGTGATATTATACTTTGTCGTGACTATTTGTATAGAGAGTGACTAATTTTTTTATTGAAGCATTAACTGAATTCGGACGCATGTCATTCAAGGAAGGGCTGAGGGTTTATTCTTTTCTGGAAAACGTTTTGATCATGAAAACTCATAAAATACATTAATTCTTAGGCTCAAAAAAATAAAACTATAAATTAATTTCTACGGTATTGAGTGAAACAAATTACAAAGCAGAGAATATGTAATCGCCTTTAAAATTGAATACTTAATTTAGTAATTTAATATTTAATTAGTAAATTGAGAGAATAAAATTTCCTCCACTAATGCAGATAAGTTAAGGATCTCATCATTTCAGATTAAAAAAGCAAAATCTGAAAGGTCTGAGATTTTAACGGTCATCAAAACCGTTTATTACGGTTTTCCTACTCTCTATCTAAGATCGCAGTACCTCAGTCAGCTATTACACTCACTTCTGCTAGCACAATTCGTTTTGCCTTTTTAGCGTTATTATTAAATATCATTTTCTTCGCACATACGCTATACACACTTCAACATAAAAATTATAAAATTTTAAAAAGCGGCATGTGTTTAGAGTTCACGAAGTGTTAAGTGTTGGCATACATTCTTCTATTTTTTCAGTTTTATCTCAGTTTATAATATCAATGTCCAGCTTTCTTAGTAAGATGGCTCACATTTTTTTTTGTCTTTTTATTATTAATGTTTTGTGTCTTCGAATTGTTAATGAAATATCATGTTCTTCGCAATTGCGCCACATGTGACTGAGCTGAATATCAAAATCATAAAATACTTCAAACAACGTATCTTTGGAATTTCCGATATGCAGCCTCGTGTACTGGAGATGTTAAAGGTTTAATTCATGCAATATTGGCAAGCTCGCTTTCAAATCATTGCGTTTGTTGAAAATTCATTAAAGTTTTATAAAATTTGAAATTCAAAATCTGGTTTTCTAGTTTCTCATATTCTGGTGGAAACTATGCTATTCAAAATCTGATGGCTCTAGGTACCGTTGTTTTCTCATAGTGAGAGAAACATAAATATATTCATGCAGATTTTTTATTGTTTAATTTCTTTAAATGTGATGTAGGCAATAATATTTTGTGGTAAAAATTTGAAAAGTAATTCAGACATTTAAAGTTCTACGCCGCCAAATTCCTTATCTAGACTAACAGCCCACTCGGACTAACGCACATTTGTTCTAAAGAAACATGAAATCAGGCGTTACTGTTTTGCTAAGGCAGAAGAATCAGAAGCTGTCAAGCAGAAAATGTTGCTGACTTATAAAGCATAATAATTATAAACATAATCTTTTTTGGTTGAACAATTTAGAATATAATACTTGTACCTGCTAAAATACGTTCCATTTTATAACGCCATGTGTATAAATTGTAGAAAAATACTGCAAACCAAGTTCTATGATTATAAACGCTAGTTCAATATTACATTTAAATTTGCTTACATGTCATGATGTGTATCAACAGCTAATTCCCGATACTGAAAAAATGCCTTAATTTTCTTTATCGTCAAATTCAATTCACAATTATATTTTCAAGCGCCATGCTAAAATTTGAAAAATCTGATTATAAGTTTTCTTTGATTTACGCTATTAATTTCTTTTGTTTTAGAAAATAGTTTTATCATTTATTTATGGATATTTCAATAGTTTATTTATATATCCATAAGCGGTGCACACAATGCCGGCGATTTATAACTAAATATACTGCTTAATATTTTCACAATTGATCACATATACGTATTTCTATTTCTTTGTTCTGTAGAAAATAGAAGAGTTGAATTAAAAATCAAGCCTAAGATCGATATAATTGTTCTTGTTCGGCACATCAGACAATTATTGAAAGAGATATTTCGTCTACTAATATATTGGCTAACAAAGGAGTCGATATTGACTCCTGGGATGTTGAAGAAATTTTAAACGGTTTAGTAATAATCAAGGATCAATTTGCGGGTCGATAGCACTTGATCGTACTGAATGTCCCTTTGATCTCCAATTTTTTTTTATAAAATTGACAGCTAATTATTTATTACTATGCTATATCACATAGAAAAGAAGAACTGATACAAAATAAATATAAGCGGGACAATGCACAAAAATTATTTATTATGTCTTTAAATTAACATTTTTTATTTATTTATAATTTTTTGAAGAAGCAAATACCATGTAAAGAAGTAAAATGTAAGAAAGTAGCTTATATCAGAAACACAAGAAAACACAAACAGAAAATGCCATAAACGCAAAATGTTCTCAGAGGATATAAAGCCACTTGCAAAGTTTAAAACAAGAGTTTTATGTTCACTTCCAAGACATCGAAAATTCGAATAAGCCAGCATGGCTCGTACAACCATGCGATTTATTTGATCTCCATATTATGATGCAAGAAGAGCTGATTGCATTGAAGGAGAATATTCAAGCACAAGACTTATTCAAAATACATGGGCAGGCTAACTTTGGGAATTTAAAAGTCATGCGAGAGAAATATCCAAAGGAAAAGTTGTTATCGAGCTAACATTATTGACTTTTCCTTCTTCGTACCTCGCGGAAGCAAGCTTTAGTCAAATGAGTAACTTAGGTGTAAAATAATAGTCAGGATGAATAGTTTTGAACAAGGTTATTTAAGAATTAAGGTAAGCAATTTTATGCCAAATATTAAAAAAAACTTGTTCAGTACATCAAGCACGACCATAATATTAATTAGAATCGAATTTTTGCTACATTAGAATCAATCATTTTCTTTCCGAAAGCGTGTTGTTCATATCTGTAAAATGTTATGCAAAAAATAAGAAAACACAAGTCTAATGAACTATTTTTTCAAAACACACAATCAAACTCAAGAACTGACATTCTTAATATAATTGTTAAGTTATTTATATACGATATTTTGTGTTATTATTATACTGTATATTATAGAGGTTAGGTTAGGTTAGGTTACTCAGTTATGGCAAAGCACACGAGGGCTATCTGCCTAAGGGGAGGGATGCCTTCGTGGAGGACTTTCTAAGGGAAACTGGTTCGTATACACGTTACACATGGGAAAAACCACGAAAACGCCCATGCAACCAGCCCGTTCGCGGGATTCGAACCTCAGACCGAACTACCAGTGTTCAGCGTCTTTACCGCTCGGCCGCTGGTGGGCATATAGAGAAAAATGTAACTGTTTCGGTGAAGGAAACCATTGTTTTAAAACGGGTTTATGCATGATAAAGTTCGAGAATTTCTTCGCTAAAACAGATTCTTAGCATGCCTGTATCACGTATAGAAGTATGGAGGCAGCAGCTCGACAATATGACAATGAACTTGCAACAGTGCATCCAGCAATACCAACAGTCTACCGCAAGAGTTTTATTGCTAAAACGAGTGAAACTTTTTAAAGCGATTTATTCATTTTTTAAGCCAGGAAATTTGAAAAATCAGTTATGCCTCACAGGATTTGAA
>KK119346.1:458459-499050 GCA_000611955.2 Stegodyphus mimosarum | reverse complement strand
TGTAAGCTATAAAATATCAAAGAAAAATACTAACTTTAATTTATCCCTTTAATTTCTGATTTTAATTTGGCTACGTCCCCCTTAAACTGAGTCACTTGAAACTGCATTATGCCTCCGCGTTGTTTATGCCATCTGAAATCCCGTGAAGATCTTGTCCAATAGCAGTCTAAAATATTCAAATCTTATAAATACTCCATTACTGAAAGGCGCAATCATTTTTTTACTATCTTTTGCCCTGCTAGAGTGTACCTCATTGCGTTGCTGTATCATCTGTTGTCTTGAAATGTGATAACATATGTATAAAATTGCGCGATGCTTGTCGCACTTATAGTGGCGTGAAAGCGAGAATACGTGTCCGAAGAAATTATTTATCAGAAAGCAAAATTTAATATCTTGTTATCTACACCAACATCTGCACGTTCCTTCTTCTATTACTCACCCTATTTGTTTGCAACAACAGCTATAAACATCTCGTCCAGTACTGAAAAATAATTGGTGCTTTCTGGCCTTAAGTTATCTTTACTGAGAATATCACAAATGGACACGCATTTGGAAACTGCTGTGATTTTTATAAAGTCGTAACGTTTAAGACAGAAAAAAGTCATCATGTTGTGCTCTTTAAAAAATTAAAATACTGTCCTCGCTTGTGATAAATATCTGGACACGTAAGCTGTCGAAAGAAATAGTAGTTGGAACGTTATTATTAATGCCATTCAAAAGTTTGCAGATAACAAGGGGGAATTAAACAGCACTTTGATCATAAGAAGATTTGTTTTACAGATTATATATTTGGAAGTAATTTCTATGTCTTATATTATGTGACGGTCTGCAGGGCTGTGCTGATTTATTGCCCGCTGGTGTTCCGTGCTTTCGGTATTTAACAGAGGCTTTGCTCGTGGCGACGTCAATAGGTTGAATCAGAAGTGCAGTGCCAGAAACCGCGGTGTTGCGAGAGGTCGCTTTGGCTTCGGGAACAGAGCCTGGGTCTGTTTCATAGCAGTCGAATGTATCACTAGCGTAGAAGAACACATGTGCGCTAGTTTCAAGAATTCCGACTCTTTCAAATTTGCAAGCGCTGAGTGGCTCGGCGGACGCCACATTCGCTGCCTCAACATATGTGTGCTAATGAGAAGAAATGACTTGTTGCTGTGTTTTGTGCCCACTGCGTTGATGTGGTTGTTCGTTGCCTTGGTAGGCTGTGTTCAGCTTCCTTCGTTGGGTGTGGCTAGTTGGACCTGTTGAACATTTGTGAGCGAGTCTTCGTATCTCGCGCGAGGGACTTAGTCCGTCAGTTTTCCTAAGTTAGGCGGTTGGAGGAGATGCTTGCTTCTATCGCTTGCGGGTTATCACTGTGGCCATCCGTGGGTTTGTGGTGATTTATGCCCGCTAGTGTTGAGTATTTTCGTTGTTTAGCAGAGTCTTTGCTATTGTCGACAGCTATGAGTTGAATCAGAAGTCTGGTGCGAGAAACCGCGGTGCCGCGATAGGTTGCTTTGGCTTCGGGAACAGATTCGCGGTCTGTTTCATGCGGGTCGAAATCTCAGCCATTAGCGCTAAAAGACTTGCTTTTATTCAATTTGTAATTGTAACTACTTCGTTGCTGATCTTTCATAAAAACTATTTTATTATGTTTACTGCAAATTGATACATTGTAGTTCAAAAGTGACCAGCCGAAAGGAAGTTCGATTCTAATTGTAAAATTAAATTTATTTCAAACCTAGGGTTCGCAACGCAGTGTTAAGAGAATGTTAAATTCCCTAAATGAAAATGATATATATTACTTAGTGGGAATTAAGAATTTCTCTTGCAACATATCAATTTGCAAAATGGAATGAAATTTGAAACGCTGCATTAAATTATTTAATAATTATACTAGAAAGAATATTTTGCCATTAAAACGTTCCTTCTAAAGCCAAATATGAAAAAAAAACTGTCAGTTGTAAAACAATAAGAACTATAGAAGCAAATTCGAAATACTCTTCTGGCATATATTATTCAATTTAATGGCTATAAATTCGTTGCAATTAATATCATTATATTTCAGTTTCTTTTATATGTTATTCTACGATGACTAAGTTATATTTTTAAGAGGATTTTGCATGGAAGTATTAAAGGCTCATCAAGGCACTGGGAAGATTAATTGAATTAGTCAAGAAAATTGCAAGGAGGCACAGAATCCTGAAATGACAAATCATCATTCAATCAGAAGCAATTTGTCTTATTTCTGAAATCTTTTCTGTTTCTAGAAATTCATAAAGATAGCAGATTATTTATTACGTTTTATCGGAATAATTTATCAAATGGAAATATTTAATGAAAATCGTTTTGTTAAGTAATTGCACTGAAAATAACCATCAATACTTATTATTAATTTGATTTGCTTCACAACCACTAGAAGGGAAAAGCTTTTATGTGTTCCATTATCTGACTTAATTCAACTATACTGTAAAAGATAAGCAAATTCCTTTTGAAAATTTTAATCGTACAGTAAGGTATGACACAAGCGTTTTGCTCTTTATAGATGTAATAATTATTTATAACAAATCATCTGTGGGCTGTCTCCCTTTCAAGAATAGATTTTTATGAGAGAGTTTGGAAAGTAAACTGATCTGTCGTTGCACATGACAAAATCCCGGAAAATTAAATCAGGCAAGCTACTGCTTGAGGAAAAAAAGTTTACATATTTGAAAAATAATTTATAAGTTCGTTTGCATTTAATACTTCACTACTTCATTTGTAGCTTAATTCAGATTTTCTTCAGGAGGTTTCATTGTTCTGTAACCAAACATAAAGCACAAATGTCACTTACCATTAGAAATTACCTTAAGAAAAATCCCGGAGTTCCTGTAGAAGTATATCAAAACTAAAATGATTGAAGAACTCTATATACCTAGAATTTACAAAAATCTTAAATTCATAAAAAAAGCATGTATAAAGATTTATTTCTAGTAAAAATTATAAATATTTTTGCATTGAAATGTACCATTACTTCATTTATTATTTCCTACTCAATTCAGTTTTCTTTCAAATGGTTTCAAAGAATCAGTTTTATTGCTTTCGATAGAACCAGTTTTAATACATGTTGTGCTCTGTGAACAAACATAACTCACAAAACAACATTTACTATTATGAATTATTTTACGAAAAACCTAATAATTCTTGCAAAAGTTTATCAATATTAAAACGCATGAACAGTATCAGAGTCTAATTAATTTAGTGTGATAGCAAATGAAAATAAATTATAATGAGAAAAGCATTTTAAATATCGATAATTTCAAAAATCGTAAATGCATGAAAATGAATATAAAGAATTTCTTCTAGTTACACACTTGAAAAGTAACTTATAAATGTTTTTGTCTTGTAACATCATTCATTAATTCTTTCTCAATTTCCTTTTCCTTCAATTGGTTTAAACATAATTAATATTATATTCTATGTTTTGTAGAGAAATATAATGCACGAAACGCCTCTTACCATTACATTTTATATATTGCTAACCAATCTTTACTTGCACTTCATATGCTAGACAATAACTTGTAAAGAGCTTTCGCATGGTACTTCATTTATTAATTTTTCTGAATTCAATAGAATTAATTTTATATGCTAAGCTTTGCAGAAAACATATTAACACAATAACATGTAACATGTTAACACACGAACTTTCCATTTGCTTTCATCCATAAGCAATATGTGAAATATTGCTAATTTCTTGTCATTTAAACTTCATATGCTAGAAAATAATTTATTATTTAGTTACGCTCATGCATCATGAAATATCATTGATTCCTTTCTTAGCTTTCACTCAATTGAATTTTTGTTTACTTGGTTTCAATAGTAGCAGATTTATATAGTCTCTTTATACAAACATGACACGCAATGTATCACTGACCGTTATATTCCATTGTTAAACTGTTTTTTACTTAAATTTCTCATTTTATTGTCTAAACACTTGTTATTTTATTTATTCTGTATATCACTGTACAAGGTATTTCTCTACTCTTTACCGCATGCCTTAGTGGTCTAGTGGTCAGCACGTTCGACATGTAATCGAGAGGTGAATGGTTCGAGTCATGGCGAAGGCATTGCACATTTTCCATGTATCCTGCTTCCAAGAAAATACCTAGTATCTCTACAACTGTAAATAAAGTATTAAGTCAATCCAAATATATTTCAAAATGATATTTATTGAGTTTTTACAGCATTCAATATTTGATTACAACATTATTTTGAATATATTTATTATTTATGGAAAATGTGAAAATTAAATGAGTAAAAGGTGATACTTTTGTTATTCTATAATATTTCAAACAAAATTGTTGCATAAATTTTAGTAGATCAATATATAGCTAATTAAATGTCTATGCTTTGCGCACCATCTTAATGTAAAACATCTAAATGCATTCAAAGCATGGATCACGTACATGTTCTAAAGCTCTATTAAAGCATTCCACAATTTTGTTCTCAAATTTTTTCGTCCGTTAGGTGACCTATTGCTTACAGTTTGCTTTTTAATTATTTCGAAGGGCGATACATAGTTCGTTCCATTTAGAACTCGCAGAATGCGTATGTGTTGATTTATAACCGCAGATCATAAATATATGCTGTTATAAACAATAAATGAAAGTAATGGAAGCGAACTTTGTCACGCCCTAATTGTAAACAAAGATGAAAGTAACCGTTGTTTGAATTCAGTGGGAAAACACCCTGCTGTTATTCCCACAGTAAAAAAAATGAAGTAAATTTTTTGGCTGACATTTGCAGAAAACGTCTAGAAAACATAATGTGTAACATTCATGTCCATAGCGAAAGTTATCTATAAAATGCTGAAAATTCATCGCAATTTAATTTTTTATCTGTATATGACTTCATTAATTTTTATTTGTGAGAATAAAAAATGAAATTTCGAATTTTTGAAGAAAATTTCCAAATTTGTAGGTCACTTGTTTACTTAATTTACTTAATTTTAGAAGGAAACGCATTTTTTAACTTCATATAACTGAAATTTTATTACGAATACCATCAAATTTTTAAGACCTTGAAATTTTTAACAGCATTGGGAACATAGTTAAAATCCCTAGTATTTCTATTTTCATCCTCATTCTGATTATCACAGATAATATAAATTCTCAATAATTTTATATTCTTTTCAGTAAAGAAATAATATTAGTTACCTCCAAAGAAATATAAGATACATTCTCCAATAAAAAATATAAAAAGGAATTATAAAGTGATAAATGACTTTGACCTACACCCGGAGGCTAATACTTTTGTTAAGTTTCCTTATTCAACATTATTAATAATTCATTTTCTCTAAAGATTTCCTTTAAAATTAAAATTAAACGAAGAAATAATAAGAGATGAACATGTTCCGGAACATTTGTTTGCAATTCTGATACTGGGTGAATTATATTAAATCGTACTTGCTAAAACTTGTTACACTACTACAACAAAATGGCATTTTGCATCTCAGTTAAGAAATTTCCAAAAATAGAGAGAATGTAAACTGGAAAAATTATGATTGATTACTTTTCGTGATTAAGCGAACAAGTAAGAGATGAAAGAAAATTAATTTCATTCTTTTGAGTACTTAAATTTGCGTCTTTTCGTTTCTTTTTTAAAGCTTTTAGCTAAGCATCTTAAAGCGAAAAAGAAGTTTGAAGTTTCTCTCAGAAAATCGACCCGGAAGAAAAAATAAACGGGACGAAAATAAATTAATGCGAGGCTTCAATTTGTGTGAAACACATACGAACTAGCTAGTCGTTAATTTAAATTTCCTGTTACTTGTTATCGTATTGAAAGAAAGGTCGAGATAAGTCATACGAAACTCACTGCGCAGGGAAAACCAGTAGTTGCTGTCCCCTTTTTGCATCCGTTTAAAACCGAAGAAGAATCATCCCCCCCTTCGAATCCTACGTTTTCTTTCTTTTTCGTACAGCCGATAAAGCAAAACAAGAACAAGATAAACTGTTTCAAAGAACTTAAAAAAAAATAATCATGAACAAAAACAAAAAGACCCACCCTATATTATACGAGTATAAAAAATAACTAGAGGGGCGCGATTGAACGGGGAAAAGATTAAAAAGACTATCCTAGCAATAGCAATTTCCCCCCGTGCGAAAAATCCTGACACAAAAGGTGAGATTTTCCCTATCCCTCTCGCCTTTTGTAGTGGTAGTTCGAAGCGAGGAAAATTTATTTTTACACTACGCCCGTGTCTGGCTAAGATAAGAAAAACAACATTTTCTCTCTTTCTCTTTCTTCTCCTCCCTTTACGGACAATTTTAGCATTTTCAATGCAAGTGGGCAACTGGAACTCTTACCTGAATGCCTACAATAACAATTCGGCTTCCTTTCCTTTGTGTTTTATCATGTAAAAATCTACGGCGAGAATTAAATCCCGTTTTTGATTGAAATTCGTACTGTGATTAAAATACCAGTGCCCCCCCCGAGGAAAAAAAAGTAAATTTTTTTATAAGAACTGAATTAGTGAAAAAATACTAGTAAATGCTTTAATGACTTTAATAAAAAATAGCATCGTATGTGAAGAAAGGATTCATTTCGGTATTGTTATTTAGTAGAGAAAACAAAGAAATACCACTTTCTTAGGTAAGATATATGTAACTAAAAATGACAAAACTGATGTAAACAAACAATAAATTTCTGGTATAATTAAGAAGATAAGTAACTGAACCTCATTCAGGAGTTGTGTAATAGATTTTTCTTTGGTAGCTTCTATACTAGTACGTCGATGGATCTGTTCTATTTACTTTAAATATTGTATTTTTTCAGCAAGTTGAAACTGGAAAGCTTAAAATGCACAAATATTACCAAAACAATATATATACTACACGCAAAATATATATACTACATGTAAATATATATACATTTTTATGAAAACGTCTCTCATAATTTTCAGAAATACGAGTATGAAAGTGTGTAGTAATTTTATAGATACAACAGAGAGAAAGAGCAATACTCACAATGATAAATTTATAAATTAAAAATGGCAGAAATTGCCACTTTTTGATGGCTTAAAAAAACTGATGAAAGGAGGAATCTTCAAGCGATTAATCATGGATCTTCTAATCTTGTAACTAGAGGTTTTGATCACCGCATCACCATGGTACATGCGGTAAAAAATTATGATATACATTCCGCATTTACAGCGGGAGGAGGAAGGAGTGGAAGAGGCAATACTCAGTCACCCAAAGAAAAGCAGTGATGAGTTGCCTTTTTATCGCCTATTAGATAAAGCCTTAATATGGGTTCATTAAATTTTGAATAGGAATTCCTCAAAAACCAACTATACACTCCCCAGAAATCAAACCAATCCAGTGGCAGCCAGATGTGCTACATTATAAGAGCAGGATCCATGTTAATTTTTTACGAGATATCATTAACAACTCAATCTAAATTAAACCCAGTAATTTAAATCGGGATAGTGGTTTGACATAACTGTTTGTATTCCTCACCGAAAACAATTAAGAATAGCACATCTACATCCACTAAAGTATAATTATCTCAAAACGGCTTTTTTTTAGATTAGCACCCTATAACCACTACATCAAATTACTCTAGTGTCTTTAGTAAACAAAATTCAGATTCATATTCCTCTCTTTTCGGATAGCTATTGATATGAATGGACTTCCGCGCATTTTTAACAGAACCAAAATCCGACGACCCTGTTATTATGACAAATCGTCCACGAGATCGCCTTTATGTGGATGAACTTTGCCGTGAAGAGGCGGACATAAGCCTCCAAGATATCGTCTGTTTGCAAGAAGCTCTACTGCTTTCATCAGCTCATTTCTATGCACCAGAGACCATTTAGCATCGCGTAGAGAACCTCGATTTCCTCGGCGGAGATCTTATTTTCGTAAGTGAGTTTGGATTCAACTTAATCACTGATTTTCGAAGTTAGAGAGAACTAATTATTTCCATCAAGTTGAACGGGAGCATAAATTTCCATGCCTTTGTAAAGGATCTCTGACTGGTAAGAGATCTAGGGAAGAAGTCTTTAAGGCTCATTTTTTCAGAGCTGCAGTTGGTCCTCAGCCCATTTTTATGAACAACAATGCTCGTAGGGCTAGTATGATAAAATAGTTTTCTGAAAAGTTAAAATATTAACTCGATGGAGGAGCAATCCAAATCTCCAGACCTAAACTCTTACAACAAGAAGCTTATTGTTAAACACGTCTGGGACTTTTTTGAGACGGTAACTGCAATTATCTTTCCGCTTTCCAGAACCCTACAGAATCAGAACACAGAAGTAATGTAGGAGTAAGACCGATGGTAGCAGGAAAAAATAAATTGCCACATTTCCAGTATGAAATGACGCTGTGATAGCTGTATGGTTGTTGCAAAGAATCACGGACTCTACTATCTTCATATCTTGTTCAGTCATAAAATCTCTGTTTTCGGCTTTCCTGTGTTGATGTGCCTTACGCAAGATCATGCAAGTGTGCCAAAACTGTGGTAAGGTATATTTTTTGTATTTTATCATTCTATCTCCATACCCAATTCCATTAAAATATGTTAACGGATTCTTTAGGCAATCGATCAAATGTGAGAATCATCTTAATTTTCAAGACTAGTGTGCATAGCATTCTTTGTCAATATGATTCAGTATATATCGGTCAATAAAAAACGCCTTTGAGTTTCGCACCTGAAAATATGACTCCTGTATTCGAAAGGGTGAAGGATTTATACTTTCAAGTAATTTTAATCACATTATGCTTTCAATTCTCCTCCAAACTGTTGTTTTAATATTAATACTCTATTATGGATTTTTTTTAATTTATTAATCTGTCGATTATGAATTATCACATCTCCCGGGGTGCTCTTGCTGGCAAATTTCAAAAAGAAGAGATTTCGTTCTTGAGATTAACTTCTATCAAAGCAATGGCACTAAAACTAAGAAAATGAGGCAATAACTCGTCACTCTGTGACGACTTTATTTTTGACTGGATTTCGTCGCTCTTCACAATCACCTTTTAAGAAGTGAGCGAATTTAAGGACTTATAGCATCTGCGTGTTGTCGAGATGTAAATGGTTAAGAACATCCAACTAGTAGCTAATGAAAGACCGATGGTTTGATTCCCGGCAAGAGCAGACACAGGTTATTTAACACGTTTCCTAAATTCTAAAATTTATTATGTGCTCTAGAGTGGCGCAAGAAATGAGATGTAATAGGCATTAACTTGCCATTATTTGGGACTATTCTACTGGGCCTCACGGGTCTTCTCAGTCGTTCTTTAAAGAACATCATAATGTTAGGTTAATTTATTAAGGCAAAGCAACTCAAGGGCTCTATGGATATAGGGAGAGATGCTTTTGTGGACGACTATTTAAGGGGAACTAATTCGAATGCACGTTGCACATGGGGAAAATAACGAAACCCACATCCAGATAGCTAACCTTCTGGAAGGTTTGTGGCTCGAATTCCGTAAAATAAAACTCTCCCCCCCCCGCATACATAGTTGAAACCTTTGATTACCTTCTCCCTCATCCTTTTGGTCAGCCACCATCCTTTTGGTTATCCTCCCCTATTTGTTACCAAAAAGCTAAATATCTTTCGAAATTTATTATTGAATTGATTCAGCAATCGTCTATAGGTTTATTGTGTGAATTTATTGTTCATTTGCATCTGGTTGCTTACAAATATTCATATGCTTTAATGTAGGTATTTGCTCACTATAATCGTATGATATGTTTAATATTATCCCACGAAGTTTATTAGAATAAACAAAGTCTTTAACGAGAAAAAATAACACTTTACGTTTCAAAGCAAACTTTTTTCTAAAGAATACATCAGGTTGAATGGTCCGGATAATATTGGAACTTCAAGATAAATAAAGTCCCAGCTGAGAAGCTTCACCACTGCGACTTCTTCTCCTGAAGTCAGAAGACTGATAGTGGTCATTTATCGGAAAATGCCACTAAACATTCAACCAGGGACTCTTTAATTAGTCCCCGATATTTCAATTCCCAAATCCTCTCAGATATCGGAGTGGATGGAAATGGGAATGCTGAAGAAAAATGGCCTCAGTAAAAGAAAAGAAATACCCAAGGAAAGAAAAAGAGTGAGAGACTAGTAAAGAGAAATGGGAGTAACCCTCAGCAGAGGAAACTATATTAAGAACTTGCAGCAATTACTAAAATGCTTTTGTTTATTTTATTCCTTTGAAATCATATATATTCCTTTTATAGTCGCAGTTTAATCCATTAAACAATCTATAACTCATATGCTTTCCATTAAGTTAGACAACCTATAAATTGTATTAGGTACTTAAATGAATTGGTTCTCAGAAATATGCACTTATAAAAGCTAAAGACTGGGAAACACTATTTCTTTGAATTTCTTATCGCATCTCTTTTAACATTTTTTATCCATTCTTAAGTTATTATTTCTTTCGTTCTTACATTAAGCTAATAACCATAGATTTAGCATATCTTTAGGAAATGACAGTATCAATTTTATGAATTTGCAATAATATGTTATTGACGCTTTAGAAGAATAAGCATATGGTATTTGCAAATAAATCTGTGCAATTCATTTTTAGTCTTTCAAGTTAACTGCAAGAAAGAAAATGGAACTGAATATGCCTTGTGCATAAATAATATGTATATAAATTGAGGAGAATAAGTCCTTAATTAAAATAAAGAGACTTAAATATCAAATATATTAAAACAATTAAACGCATGCCCAAAATGTAGATTCAGTTAAATTTGCCTTCAATTGACTGTTTGCCTTAATGTTACAAAAATAAATATATCTTTCAGATGGAAAAAAAAACTTAAATTATAATTATATTTTAACTTGTTTTGTTTTAAATTAATTTAAAACAATTTAATTAATTTAAATTAAAACAATTGTCTAATTTAAATATAGTTAATTTCCTACTTCTATGACCTAAGTTCAAATTACACAATTATTAAAATCATAAAACAAAACTTAAACACAATTTGTATATCGTTATGGTACTTACAACGAGAAAAATGAATCATTATGTACGATTTGTAGAAATATATGCACCAAAATATGCTTTTAAATTAATCATAAAAACTGCTCTTTAAATCTTTTTCTAGAGATTATCATTAAAAACACAGGTTTCAGTTTCACTTAATTAGTAGACACTTTGAAATACGTATAAGAATGATTTGAGACGCTGTGATAATTTGTTTGTATAAATATAAATTTACAAAAATGATAACTCAGGTAATTAATTTAAAATTAATTGGTTTGATTTAGTAACTAAAACTGAGTTTCGTTGATTAAAATTTATTAGAAAATACGTAATGTGTGACATCACTAAAAAATTCATAAAATAAAAGCTTGATGCATTGATTTCAATGTAAGAATGAAATAAGCAAAAGCAATAATATTAAGAGTTTTTCTTATAAATTACATTTTACATTCTGTTAACATCATATAACACCAAATCTGGCAAGCTTAAAATATAATTTAAAGATAGTATTAAAAATAGAAAATTGGCATACCCGAAAAAAGAATTTTTTAATTAATTATTTATTTTTATGCTTATGTAAAATAATAGCAACTTTTTATCTTTCTTTATCATATACACTAATTTCACTGATTTATCTAAATCACACGAGGAATATTGTTTAGAAGAAACAGCGGACGGTAGAAATCCGAAGTTATAAAAGACGCATTTTGATTAAAATACTGCTTTTTGCATTTTACTTTCAGTCGTGTTTCATATTCCTTTAAAAGGGGGAGGAAGAAAAAATGAACTAAGCAAAGGATGCCTCTGACGAATAATTTTCGATTTTGGAAAAAAAATGCAGATTATATTAAATGAAATTTCAATTAAATTTGTTTCATATTTTCAGATTTCCTGAGGATTTTATCCGTTTATTTATTTAAAACTATAAAGTGTAATAAATCAATAACTGAATAAATAAATCTGGAGTTTGGTAAAGATCTTAATATTTTTCCGTATGAGAACATTCTGACGATAATTTATGCGAAAATACTCGAGAAACTATAGGAGACATCTTATACACTTATTGCCATAAAAATTTGCGAAACAAGAAATAATTGTAGGATCCTAACGAAACTTGACATGAAGGTACATGTCGGGTAGATATGCTAATGATAAGAAATGCAGCGTGATTGCGCATTGCGTAATATCACTAGAGGGCATTGAACTTCGTTCTTCTTGGAGTACAAAACTTGTAAGCAGAGCTTATTTGAGTGTACTTAATATTTTGACAAGGAAACGCTGAGGTAGGCATGCCGTTACGCCTCCATCGAAGCCAATATCAGCAGCTGTCACAGTTCGATAGAGGAAGAATCATCTGGATGATGGAAGCTGAGTGGTCAGTTCGGCGAGTAGCTCGTCAGGTAGGCCGTTCTGATTTTACGGTGAGGAGGTGTTGGAACCAGTGGACAGAAGAGACGTCATTTACACGGCAAACAGGCTCAGAACGCCCTCGACAGACTAGTCGTCGAGAAGACCGTTACATCATACGACACGCACGCGTAGAGCCGCTCATTGGCCTCTATCCAGACATAGGCAGCAGCTCCATTACGGGCCCCTGTGTCTTCCCGAACCATCGTAAAGGGCCTGGTTGAAAGACATGTGGTATCGTGGAGCCCATTACGTGTGCTGCCAGTGACACCCACCCACCGACGCCTCCGTTTGGAGCGTTGTCGCGCACGACAGAATTGGACTTTAACGGAATGGAACCAGGTCGTCTTCAACGAAGAATCTATATTCAATTTGACCAGTGATGACAATCGCGTTCGTGCGTGGAAGTCTTGTGGTGAAAGCCTCAATCCTGCCTTCGCTTTCCAGCGACACACCGTTCCCATAGTTCGTGTGATGGTATGGGGTGCCATTGCTTATGACACACAGTCACCTCTAATATTGATCCATGGCACAATGGCAAGCCATGAAATCCTTCAGCCATATGTGTTGCCACTCGTGGCAGGGCTTCCAGAAGCCTGTTTTCAACACGAAAATGCTCGGCCACACACAGCACGGATCTCACAAGACTGCCTCCGCCACATTAGCATCCTTACCTGGCCTCCTTGATCCCTAGATTTATCACTAGTCGAGCATATCTGGGATCATTTGGGACGGCACGTTGGGCAGCCTACGAGATTGGCTGAACTAGAGGCGCGTTTACAGCAACTGTGGAACGAGATATCTCAGGACACGATACGGAACATGTATGTCTCAATGTCCTTTCGTATCGCATCGTGCATTCGTGCTAGAGGTGGTCCAACAGAGTACTAAAACTTCCGTTCATGTGTACTTTTTTCTGCAATAAATGATCCTTTTTCATTTGATTTTCTATCTACTTACTTATATCAAAGTAGTACTTAGATATGTAAAATTTCTTTTCATTCTCACAACTCTTTCTTAGTGCGCAAATTTTTATGGCAATGAGTGGATATCGCTGTACTTTCCAATGACTGCATTTAAATTCTTACCATCCTTCTTCTCATTCACTTCCTAGGGAATGATTTTCTTAGGATATTTTACCAGAGCAGGATTATGTATAGAAAGTGAAAACACCACATATCTTTTGAAGTGTAAGAAAAAATCATAAATGTTTATACTAATATTGACGACATGAACACAAATTATTCAACACTACATAGCAATATAAGCACACATATTTTAAAGAGTATCTGTAAAATTTGTAATATTGATAACCTTTCACAGTGTTAATTATTTTTAACAAACTTAGAATATTTAATAGGTGCAAAAACAGCAAATGTTTTCCACTGTGGCCAAGAATCAAGTTGCAGATATGTCAAGTAATAATTTCTATAAAGATTTTAGTAGTACGATTCTACGATAACATTTTCAATCATTAGTTTTTAAACATATTGTTGAAACAGCAAGTAGCATTACTATTCATATCAATAGACACACGCATGAGAGGGAAAAAATATACCGATAATTAAAAAGTGTTCCTTGATTGGTTTGAAATAAACTTCTTAATATTTAAGATTTTAAAAATGGTTTTCGTTAAGAAGACTAACAACCTACAGTGAGAAATTTATTACATGAAATAGAACTTTAAAATAAATTTAGTTTACTAGCTAATACCTAATATTTTGAGTAATGATAAAAGTAATTTTATAAACATCACGCATATAAATGATTATGTTGGTAATAAAATTTAAATACTTAAAGAAATAAAAGGAAAATCATTGATGCGAATGAACGTAAGAAAACATATACGAGAATAATTTGAAATATGTATATATGCACTTAAAATAATTTTAAGGCACTTAAATAACTTTTAATGCACTTAAAATAATTATATTTGGGCTTACTAAAAAAGGAGCTGCAAGTTGGAAAACTTAACTGGTGTTGATTGGTGTTTAGTGATGTATTGATTGGTAACTGGTATTTAACTTAAAACACATGAGTATAATATCTTTCTAGATATACCCAAAATACCTACACTTAACATTATATGAGTAGATATTAAGGGTAACACCCGAAAAGTTTAAAAATACACATTTTAAGTAAATACTTTATCAAAGCATCTTTTCGAATTTCCAATCTTGCACTATGAATTACGATTCTACATTATAACCAATAGCAATACAATGCTAGATCTTCCCCCCTGAAGAAGAATATCAGAATCTGAAGAGTTATGCAGGAACGTAGTTTCTTTAACTCCTGGAATATAATATTTTAAAAGAATAGAGAATATTACAATAGTAAAAATTTAACGTTATGGAATGACAGTAGCATATAAAAAAGGAATTAACATACAGTGTTATAACATATAACACTGTATAAGGAGGAATAAGAAATGTTGCTTCTGTGTTATAGATATGTCGAGGTTTATGTGTATTAATAAACACATTTTTAGAATAATATGGTTGCTGTATCAATAAGGGAAGATGAGTGCAACGTACACATTAGTAAAAGAAAGTAGCATGTGAACTCAAATATGAGCTAATCTCAAACATAAGGTGAATCAGTAATTTTGATAATGCATTAAAAATTGCTTCCGTTAAAGCATCAATCGATTTAACTGTCTATAAAACTATCTGTTTCTTTAATTTTATAGCTATCAAGTCAGATAATTAAGATAATTAAACATATTGAAAATAAGAAGAGAAAACTGTGAATATTAAAAACAAAGAAGAAAGTAGGTCGCTAGAAAAGGAAAAAGTGTCAAGCAAAAAATTAAATTTATTCATTAGCATGAAATTATAAAAGTATATAACGTCAACAAATCATAAATACAAATATAGAATAAATCTCTTTAAATCGAAAAAACCCTAAAATAAGCTACCTTAAACTGAAAAAAACCCCTGGAGACTGAGATAAACTGCTTTATATTCTAATGTATATTTCAAATGAGGGTGAATTGTTTTTCCTTAATAAATTATTGATTATAAACTCAAAGCTTTATAAATTTAAACTGAAGCGAATATAAGTTTTAAGTGGTGTTTGTATATAAGAAAATAATTGTTCAAGATATTTATATAAGAGATTTTCTCGCAAATTCATATTTTCCTTCAGTTTATCTCAGCTTCTGGACAGCCTATAAAATATGTAAAATAAGAAATTCGTCCGTCGAAAATTTTAAATTCCATCTTGGTTTAAATTCTTCTAGCGACTGCATGCAGTTTAGAAATTTTTTTTTCTGTTTCAAACATAATGTTTTTACTAATAAGTATCACTGAATTTGCTGCCAGAGTTTAAAGGACTGTTGCACAATTTTCAATAACAATAACACCTCCTCAGGAGATAACAACTATGACTACTGTTCCTGAATTATAATGCATAGCAAGCATTGTATAATTATTATGATTTTGTTAGGTTCATATGTGAAGCAGTTTACTTGTTTTGCTTGCTTGCTTAATCTGTGACTGTAAAGGATGCAAGGATTACCTATTTGACAGCCCTTTGCAGAGGATTTTCAAAGGGAAACTAGTTCTTATGCTCGTTACACATTAGCAGTAATGTGCAGTCCGCTCATTTCCTAAGATTCGAACCCTCACCGATCTACTTCGATGCCATACAGAACAATTTCTATAACATATTTATTGTTTTTGAGAACCTTGAAGCCACGGAAAGATTTATTCGTCAAACTATTCCAGTTCATTGATTATGCAAAGTACAATTTTGCATGAGAAATAACTATGACACTTGATGAATATACACTCGTATGAAACATTAAGAGAACTAGTAATACTGAATTATGCCAAATTTTTTAATAATGTCAAATTTAGAAAAAATGGAGAAATGTTAATGAAATTTGGATGTGGATATACATTTATAACAGAGGAAGAGGAATATCAATTAAAATTATGTACCCATTACATTAATTTTATTAAGTTATGCAGTGAGAGAGCTGAAGAAAGCGGGTCTTCTGGTATACTGCCCTATCTCATGAAAACTTCGAGTAACTGTAGACCATGAAATTTTGATTCCAATAACAGTATAGTACGAGTGAGAGCTGTGAAGCTGTAGCATTCCTGTGTCTCTACTCTGAAAGTGTAAAATAATGATCCTCTTTCACCGTTGTGTATCTTGGTCTACCTTATTCAGGTCTTCTTGGTATGCATCGAATGTCCTGAAACTGTTTCCACACATTACAGACGACACTGGGCGTTACATTGTGGTCTGTAGTCACATACGATTGTGGTTGGTCTGCCTCCAATTTATCGACAATTCTCCGTCTCATTCAATTCATCATATGTTCATGACTACTCATTTTATTTCATTCTTTTTAAAATTTACTCAACTCCTGTGAGGGACACGGGGGATGTTATAAAGCAGTAAAATCACCCAAATTGGCGATAGCCCCTAGAGCATATATATCCTCTCAAACACAGCTCCGATGGCACACACGTGTATGTTTATGTATTCGAATCCGAATATTTTCATAATTCTTTGACATAATTAGTAACTTTGGTTCAATGCTTTGCTACGCTAAAAATAGACAAAATTTGCAAATTTTCCTAATTTTCTCTCGCGTGTATTTATCTAACATTCACATAATGGTATTTTACTTTCATTGCTTTCATTATTAAGTTTCATTGTTACGTTACTCAGTATAACAGCGTACCGACAACTTGTCCAGGCAAAGACGCACAAGCACCTTGGGAGCCCACGGTCTAGAAAGCAGATATCAGGGCACTGACGAACATGGCTCTTTATGGGCTGTTTGTGCCGCCAAGTTTATTTTAGTTTTTATAGCAGGGTACATTAAAGCTACGAGTATTTTTACAGCTGTTCATAATTATTTATTGCGAATTTAGAGAATTACATTTTTTTGGTAAATGAAAATAATGGCGAGTATTACGGATAGACTGTTGTCTTCCCCCAAACGTTTTATATAGAGAAAAAGATAGAGACATGTATATGCACATGTTCATTTACTCTCTTGATAACACGTGAAAGAATATCCAATTTGAGAACATATTTCTGGAGTTAATATTAAGGAAAATTAACACGTAACAAATGAAGAATATCATAAAAATATATGCGAGTTAACTTTCCTTGTTTTAAATGAAAAATTAGATAAAAATATGAATATCAGCTAAGGGCTAATTGTTGGGTATAAAATTACAGATAGATTCAACAAATTAATCTGACCATAACAATGTAATCAGTAAAATCACATTTTAGATCCTATATTACAGATATTAATAATATCACGCTAAAGGTAAGAATGAACACAAGTTTATCGACTTGCTTTTAAATGATAGTAGCAAAAATACAACTAACATGGCCACAACATGGAGTTGCATATAAAGAGAAAAGGATTGACAAATATCCGATATTGGGGTAGTATTGTTGAAAAATCCAAAATGTTTTTCAGATAACAAAATTGGAAAATTAGGGGGAACTAAATATTGCTCAAAGAGACTTATGAGTCAGAAAGCAAGCATGAATTTGTATATAAAATGTTTTTTTAAAGCAATGATTAAAGCAGTGGTGAATTAGAACTGTACAATTAGTCTAAAGACACATGTGCAAATTCCACACTCATCTGTATTAAATGATATAAACATAGGCTGATAAGCTTATGTACTTTGCGAATAATCTTAAATAATCCAACTGTAAATACACGTGTTAGTGATTATGCCGAAATTATTAAATTTTATGGAACTCCTTAGCTATTTTTAAATTTCACTTCGTTTTCAAAATGCAAATTGCTAAACCTTCAAGGTTATTTGGAAAAGTTATCTCAGCTGAGTATCTTTCGCATACTGAGTACAATCATCAGTATGCGAAAGAGAAATTATCGTCCATAGAGTAGGAATTATACATTTCTTTTATCTTCCTATAAGAGAAAGAGATTATGAAAGACTTCGAATTTACGATATCATTTTGTTACGCTAATGAACACTTTACTGAGTTAATATTCAAAGAGCTGTATTAAATACTGAAATCCTACGTAGTATTATTAAAAGCAACATTTATTTCATGGCTTACATATACTCGCTTTTAAACAAAACCATGTCTATAACAAATGTATTTTCTATAATACATACCTTTATAAAACCAGAATTGAAATGAACTTGTTTCTTGTGCACTTTTGGAAAGGTAAAAAAATAGGCATTGAATATTTATTTTATTTAATCGAACTAGTGGTTTTGCTTTCCTAGATGTTTTCGAATAATTTAATTGTAGGGCAACCACCAAGAACACTTTTTTAACACTTCGCATGAGAAGAAATAAATTAAACTTCGATGCCAAAGTCTAACGCTAGGTTGCCGAAAAACGAATTACCATTAAATAAATTAAGAATAACTTATTAGGGAAAGTTTCGTGCATTAAAAAGTAATATTTTAATATGAAACAAGTAAAAAAATCTGTCTCATTTGTCGTAATGCAAATAACGCATATTTTCTTTTTTTTTCCAGTGGCGGTTCAAATGGAAGTTTCAGTTAGAATTCCGGCTTTTGAAAGAGCTAATAATCAAATTAGTTTCTTTTAGGATAGGAATATTTTGCTAGCAAATTAATTAACAGACGGACCGCTACATTAATTTATGCTTCTATCGTTTTAGCGAAGGTAGGAATTCAATGCAGAACTGAAAAACACTTTTTATGGTCAAATATTATATGAAATTTACTGTTTTCATCGAATTGTTTGCATTTAATAGTTTGATATAATTTATTTCTTACTGCTCTTGTCAATCATATGTCTACGCAAACAATTTTAGGAAATAATATTCACGAATATCTTCACAAAAAAACGTTTTCGTGAAAATGTTATTAAACACGATAATTACAGTCTAGTTGTTTTATTGGAAGCAGACCAGCTTATATTTAGAAGGCATTTTAAAATTCGCATTAGATTAAAAAAGCACTGATATTATTATCAGAGCACAGTAGGCCTCTCTGCCTAAGGGAATGGATGCCTTCATCAAGGGTTTAATGGAAAATTAATGAAAACGCCCATGCAACCGGGCTATTGGCCGGTGTTGCAGCTTAAGGCAAACTACCATTGTTCAACGGTCTAGCCCATTTAGCCAGTATTAGGCTACAACTGAAAAGAGAACTTTTAAAAATATTACATTACTACCATTACAGCTACTGAAAAGAGTTTTAATAGGAAATAGTCTCCTATTCGCTTAGGCCTTTGATTTATATTTCTTTTCTCTACAATAATTGCTGTTTATTTACTATCTTTTTTCCTACAATTTTACTCTAAAGAATTCATAAATCTGCGACTACAGGAGTCCAAAAATACAATAGGCAAAATTTTATTAATATATATATATCTTATAAATTCAGTAAAACTTTGTAAGGTTTTAGTTTAAACTAACAAAGTTTTATTTTACGTAATTTGCCTTTTATATGTGTTCTTATTGCAACTTCCCGTTAGAATAAGCGCGCGTTTCAGGTTTATGCTAATTTGAAGTGGAGCCAAGTTTCTATTTAAGCGATAGGTAGGAACCTCTCAGTGTGAGAGAGCTTTTAGTCTCAGACCACTCGTGCCGTCAGCAGGCCGCTCTGTACATATATTAATTTACTTAATGTCTTACTTATTATTATTATTATTATTATTATTATTTTCCTTATTTTATTCCCAATTATGTTTAATTTTATGATTAATCCAGAACTCTTTTAACGTATCCCACAATTTGTAATGTATTTGTTCATCTTTACATCTGTACCTGATTATATAGCATTTCCTTAATATAACTGCATGCCTACCAAATACCATAATAGTGTATGCCTAACATGTACAATGTATTTGTTCATCTTTGCATCTGTACCTGATTATATAGCAAATCTTTACTATAACTGTATGCCTAACATGTACCATAATAGTGTATGCCCAACATGTACCGTAACTGTATAACTGTCTGCCTAACATGCACCATAATAAGTGTTCTTCTTAGTCTCAGCAGTCCCCATCATGCACCTTCTTTCCATGTTCTGGTCCTTATTTCAATGCTCCTCGTTTAGCGTGGTCAATTGCAGGAGGACACACTACTAAGCTCTTTATTTATATATATATATATATATATATTAAATTCCATCGACGGAATTAAACAGGCTGAAAAGCACCTAACCCAATGGGCCAGCTCTTCCGTCGATGGCGAAAAGAAAGGAAGTCTCAGACCACTGCTGTTCTGTTCGACGTTCACCTGACCAGCTAGTATTTAAATTCTAAGCCTTAGCGCTGTTACTCTATTACTTATTGAAGTAAATCTAAGTGCGTTAGTATTAGTTAAATCTTGCTACGCACCATTTAGCATAGAGGCCACCTCGCGTTTATAGCTCTGTGAGCAACGATTACCTAATTTCTATTTAAATTTAGTTTAAATTATTTGATTGTTCAGTTTAGACCCAAGTGTGGTCATTATTTTCTGTATCCCTCCCGAGTTGGGAAGTGGCTGTATATAATTGTGGCTTAATAAAAGAGGATTTTAAATCCTTCTTACGTGCAGCTCTTCTACCACTTAACCACAGTTTTCTACCACAGAACATAGCTGCATTCAGCTAGCTCCCTGTTCAAGATCAGGACTTGAATTATTTCATGAATATGTTCGCCAACAGTACGCACCGAACACTCAGTCCTGACAACTTTTAACATTTTAACATTTGGTACGCTCGATATATCAATTATTTTTAATATCTCTTTAACAAAGTTTTGAAATAAAGACCGCGGTATTATATGTGAAATCACCTGTTTTCAATACTATTGGGCTACATAATTGCGTAGATAAAAGGGGACAGAAACAAGCAAAATAAGAATAAAATTTCAGAAGGTTCAAAAAAGTTTTCCTTTAATAGTAAAAGTGGAGTTTTAACTTATTTTACCTCATGTAGTTCTGGCATTTTTGTAGTTGTTTCTTTGAATATCAAAAGAAGCGGCAAACTCAATAACGATCCCGGAAGACAAAAGTTATAGTGACGCCACTATGTCTATAATACAAATTATATTCATGTGAAATTTTGTACTAAATCAGTAAGTGCACGTCAATTAAACATATTACATAAAATTGTATTTGTTTGAGAAAATAAGAGAATAAATATATTTGTATAATTATCTGCTGAATATAAGCTTAAGTGACTAAACTTCAGGAACATAAAACGATTATTAAAGCATAACTCATTCACGTGCCAAAAATTTTACCTTCTCTGTGAGGTATCGACATGGTCTCAGCTGTGGTTGCTATGAGTGTTTTACGTCATGTGTACTGCATCTGCGCATACTGAAACCCTGTTCTATGTTTAATGGATATTGCAGCAAGGTATTTAGATATGTAAAATATATTATACGTGCTTAATATGATTTTAATTCAATAAGAACAGCGTCCGATGAAATATGTGGAAAAGAGAGCAAAATGACTGTAATTCATAGGATGTTTATTGATCCATTCTGTCTCACCAACGAGATTTGTATAATTTTCAGAACGTGAAAAACATGACACCATGGACACTAAAAAGACATGGTTTTCGAAACATCTTGAATATGAATATGTTACCCTTGTAAAGAAGTAGCTCACGTTCTATAGTGACCTCTCGGTATTCAAACATGCCCATATCCAGTATATCAGATTAGTTACCAGCTTGTTAAATATCTTGCTCAGTGAAAACATTCACAGCCGTATCTGTCTTCTGTTCACAAGAAGTCTGCTTGCTTGGAACAGTTGAAAATGGGATTCTCTTTACAAACCCAAACAAGAATACTCATTTAGAGGCAAATAAGTATACTTTCTGCCCCACTGACCGCATTCCTCGATGCTTATATACTACATCATGAAAATTCAATGTCTCAAACATAACTGACTCATTTTGTATCATAGCATTTGCCTTTGATCAATTTAATTATTTATTTTCAAAATGCACACGCATGTATGCGTATGCATGCGCATACATTTCCATGATAAACATATATATAAGTAATTCTGTTAACAAACAAACGGCTCACCGGCTGTTTGTTAACAGAATAACACTGGCAGTTTTATGTGTGTTCGAATCGCGACGAGCGGGCTGGCCGCACGAAATTTTCTTGGTTTCGAAGGCATCCTTCTCTTTAGGTAGATAGCTCTTCTGTTGCTTTGCCTTATTTATTAAATCTAACCTTAAGAAATGGACAGGTTGTTCGATTGTACATAATATGAACCTTACCAGTATTCTCTCAAAATGTGTATGCACACATTAGGAAATCGAAATGGTTTGTGATACTATTACCGCAATTTCTTATACAGCAGTTTACATGCAAATTTATGTGCATTTATTACGTTATCACTTAGAGGTTCTCAAGTAAATTCATTAACTGAAAATAAGCTCAATTTACGAAACTTACATACCGAACTCATCTCATTAGTACACATTAGCCTGGATAAAACAAGTGTGTTTTTACTGCGTGTGACTACCATGGTGAGACAACAAAACGTGTAATAATAACAACAAATAATCTTTCTTTCAAATCAAACTGTGAAATTTTTAGAATTTGAAATTGTTTTAAAGCTTAAGTACATATAAACTTTAAAACAATAGCCAAGTAACTAATATGTAGTATGCGAAATCTCGTTTTGGCTAAAATCGTTATTAACTTAAATAATAAATCATTAAATTTCGTCACGCTGTAATTCAATACCACTATGTATAATAAATATTTGAGGTATCGTAAGTACTTCGTAAACCATCGCAGAGAAGTCAACGCATTCAGGTATTTATAGAATACCACATCTATGAATTCTAATGCATTTCTACACCAAGAACCGCATCTATGATTAAATTTCGTATTAAAAGCATTTAACTGGAAACTTTTGACAAATATCTTGGGGTTCAATTTGCGGTATGAATTCAGCAAACCCTAGAGAGAGTTCGGATTTAATGCACTAGTGCATAATTAAAGTGATTAGAGTTATCTAGTTACCTCTTAAACAATAGAAGATATGTCTCTGCAAAGCACGCGTATTGAGTATGTGACTTAGTAGGTACTTGCCAACTGTCCTTCAGCACTCCAGCGACATGTTTGTGGTAACAACAAGCACTGAAAGGTTTAAGCTCTATATTATTTCAATTTAACGTTGAAATCAAATCCCATTTCTCTAAGCGGTTTTTAACATTCACAGTATAATGCGCAATTATATTATTTTACCTTTTAAAAAAAATCTTATATTAAAATGTGACACTTATTTTAACTTCCGTCAAACAGTTAATTTCAATTTTAATAATATCCTGTCTTCTGTTTGATTTGCGTCATAAATATTCGCTCAGAAGAGAAGGTTACTCAAAAGTATGCTTAAGTTAACTCCATGCGTATTACGAAGTGAACAGATGCCTTGTTGACAGCAAGAACTAATATCACTATATTCGGAATAAGCAGTATTTGTTGGAGACCGCCGTGATCCATACGTTTTTCGCTCAATGTTGGTAGATATGAAGGGGCGGAATCGGTGTTTTAGTTGTGCAGTTTATTTTGATAATTGAAAAGCAGTTCCACTAGGTGGAAAAAGTTCTTGGTCAAGAAATAACAGACTGTTTAGTTGTAAAGTTTGGCTTTACTAATCATGCACTAGAAGTGAAATCTTTTGAATTTTAGTTCTGTGCTTGTCTCTAAGCTGACATTTCTTTCACATATTCTGGATGGTTAAACAAGAATGGTTAAAAAATGAAGATAATAAATGTAGCTAGTGTTCATAAAATGTAAAAAAATAAAACTAAACATAGCAAATGTTATATGCTCGTATCTAATAAGGTGCTGAATCACTTTTCTGTGCGAAATTCATAAATGTAGCACTAAATTACCTATCTCTCTCTTTATATATCTATATGTGTAAAATATCAGATTATGAAAAGAATTCTATCAAATGACTTAATTGGAACCAATTAATTAAACGCAACCAAGGACACCCTTAGCACTATTTTGCATCTCTCTAAAGTGCGTTACGTCACTTCCTCGCAATTTCTTTGCGCTGCGAAACCTTTTGCCAAATTACTGCTCAGGATTAAAACAAAGACTTTCCGAGCTGATAAATACGACTACAAGTTATTAAGTATAATTTTTTCTGGTTGTTCCTAGTTGTTCTACCTAGAAAAGCGACGTCTCTTTGCTAAACTGCTCTTTCTATTATTTAAAATGTAAACTTAGTATTTAGAAATTGCAGATTGGGTTTTGAATCCCTAGTGTTGTACCAATTTAAGCAAAAATGTATCTCTGAAGAATGTTTCCCGTTCAGAATTAAAATAATGTTTTAACGATCAAGCAAGTACTGATTCTCGCTCCAGTCAAAACTAAGCAGCAGTTTTTCGCAGCCATGTTTAAAAAGTGAGCTAGGAATTGTTTTCACCTTCTATAGTCAGTTCTGTGATAAATTGTGTCAAAGAACCACCTCTAATCTATCTGACATACATACATATATATATATATATAACATACATATATAAATGGAATTTATTAAAGGCATCATTAGCCTTTTTCTTTATGATTCAACAAAAAACATTCTAACTCAACTGTTCTATCGAACTTAACTTAGAATTACATTAGATCTTGCATATCAGAATATAGTTGAGCACCCAGTAAGTAACGTATAAGTATCCACAATAACGTTTACTTTATTGAAACAAATGTGATAATTGAGTTAAACTCAAAATATTTCACATTCCAAAGAAGTTTTGCTGTTCATAGCCATTTCCATTTCATTATTTTTATTCATACTTCTATTTCCATTCATTTTTTCCTTTCACATTTCCATTTATATTCATTACCATTTCATTTCAACTAAAACTATAAAGCCCGACATTTACTTTTTCAAATAAATTGCTGTTTAAGACATAATGTAAGAAAACAGCAGTCTACAGACTTCAGATTACTGTTTAATGCTTGCTTAAATATATAGGTATTGAAATTCCTGGTGCATTAAAAATATTAAAATATTAAAAAATTAGTATTTTAACTTGTATCAAATGCATTCATTATTGGAAAAAGAACAGAATAGATTTGAACTATTGAGAAGTGTGTATTTTGTTCAGATTTTTAATCAACATCAGATTCATTATATTGGAAAGGAAATTAATGATTTTATGCTTGTTAACTAGCGTTAAGTCTAAAAATTCGATGCATGCCACGGTGCTTGAACAGCAAAGATCTTTCGCTCAATCCAGTGGCAATATTTCCAAGGATCGCGTTTCCATTTTATTCGTTTATATGGTTATTCCATCACACCGATATAAACGAGTTCCGTACAAACAATGCATTCATTTCTAAGTACATAATGAAATATACCTTACATTATAAGCATTCATTATCTTTTTTTAGCAGCAACTCATTTTCTCTGTCTGTTTCTTTTGAAGTTCAATTTAGAATACATTCTACTAGTGAATATTGAACTAACAAGGAGCTTTAAATTTATAGATTCAAATAAAAACTGATGATGTTAACAGGAAACAAGAAACCGTACGGTGCTTCTGAAAATCAGTTTGCAATGTTATAAAGTGGCATTACTTAATCCGAAAATAAGAGAATGGAAACAAACAAAACAAAACTTGATATATGTTGCATGGTATTTGTGGGCATTTCCCAAACTTTTCTTATTTCTAGTACTTTATACGTTCATTTACTTTCAAGTTATTTAAAAGTGATAAGTTAACAATGGTAGCAAACCGTTCAGCATAAATTTCCATTTGTAACAATGCAGTTTTATTAAGAAGTTATTTTTTATAGAAGGATGTCTTTTGAAAAATATTTTACTTATTTATTTTGTTATATTTTATTTATGAACATAGAATCAAAACACATGAGCATTTATCATGGAGTCTTTCCTTTTCAAACAGCAGATTTTTAATACGAATAATGCGAAATCATTCTCCATTTTATTAGGTATTTTACACCAAATAGCAGTTTTTTCTGAATATGTTAAAGTATATTAAGGTTTCAGTTATTGCCTTTGATATCTGAAATATTTTTGGAAGAACTCGGCTAAATTACATATTTAAATAATGTACCATTATTCAGCTTATTAACTTCAATTAAACGTTCAATATATTTATTTAACATGCAGATAGCTTTGTTTTCTTATGTATTCTAGGCTAATGTTTTGCATTTATTTATTATATTTCATGTATTCACAATTTTTTGAAATATTTTCGATTAGTCATACTTGTCTGGGGGAAGATACTTTGCCTATTGTAAATAAGATTTAATATCTCAGGTTATTATAGTGATGCAGAACAAAATCATTGCACAGTGCTTTTCTTTCAGTGTTCTTATTAAAAAGTTACTTTTATGAATCAAAATTAAACAAGAGAATAAAAATTGTTACAGCACACTTCACAGTAATAAAAACTGCAATTCCATCAGATCTATTGATTTTCAGGTCTGTAATGGAAAAAATAAAGCATTAAGAAAAATACAGAAAATTGCTGCATATAAAAAACACAGGTTTATTAGATAGGAGGAAATAAAAATTTTCCGATCCAAGGTATAGAAAAGACAGAGACTGCAGATGGGCTAATCCAGAAATAATGATTCCAACTTTGAGAGGGAAGTTAGGAAAGTATTCTGTCAGCAAATTGCAGGATTTTTCAATCGTCGGATATGTCATTTGCGCAACACAATGCACGACGCCGTCCATTTTTGATCATCATATTAAATATATTATTCAGATGTATTTATCGTATTTGCATTCATGTTCTACCTCCCATAATATGATATACCGTTTCGAAAGTACTTGTACTCTGAATGGCAAAAATGTTTTCGGGAACAGTAGGTAAGTATTATTTAAAATACATGTGATATATTAAATTAAGCCGATGAATAGCATGAAATATTAATTTATACAAAGACAACAACTGTTAATTTGAAAAATATAAAATTTGCACAGTATTTATTCTTAAACGGTTAGTAAGGAAATTAATAAAAACGTACATTCTTATTTTAGATTCAAGCTTCAGTACATTTATTTCTGTTCTTCAAATGATTAGAAAATAGGAACACTTTGTTCAAGGTTTCAACTTAATATTTGAAGACATTTCATGTTTCATAATTCTGTTTCATTTTTATTTTAATATGTCTTTTATATATTTGCATATATAACTTATGGCTCTCTGTGTATCCCCTGCCACTTTGTGCGAATAAAAACTATGCTTTTATGTATTTAAAATTTCTTGATATTTATGTTTTCTATGCACATATTCTTTCATCTACTAAATATATCCGTATTTTCATATTTGTTGCTAATTTCATTTGTTTTAGCCTTTGTATTGCACTCCAATGTGCCCTTCGTTATAGACTCTTTAGAATTATGTTCATACTGGTTATTTTTCAACACCAATGTGAACACATTTATTTAAGATGCTGCATGATCTGAAACAATTTAAATTGGAAATCACTGAAGTAAAGGAATTATGATATGTATAATTTGTAACTAAATTATGTGTTTGATATTTTATATTTAACATGTAATAAATTTATTCCATTAAAAAACAGTAAACCAATTATCTTTTTTTCCTCTTGAAAATAAAAATTATAAAAGCAAACAGAAAAAGGAACAAACATTTTTACAAGGGCTGGAGGCCCAACAACCATAATTATAGAGAAATAAGAGAGGAGGGAAACAAAACGAACATTTGTTTATCTTGGAGAAAAATAATAATAAAGCACGCAAAGTTTAGACATAAGATTCTGATAATATGTAAAAATCTTTATTACTTCTTTACAAATATGGTTCTTGTTCTTCGAATCTTTGCAAATACTTTTTGATTTTGAAGAATAGGATCAATAAAATGATAAAATTAATCAAACTGATACAATTTTATTCAAAGTCTGTACCAAAGTCTGATTCAAAGTCTGATTATTTTTAGATAATTTAAAATCGTACATTGATATGTGTGTTTTCCAACTAGTTAGGAGCATATGAGCGATGTTTTTATTCACGCGGTAGATTAAAAAATATTTCGAAGTAATCGATAGATAGCTCCGTTAACCACAGAAATGCAGAGAAGTAATTAAATATATCTTTTAGACACAGAAAAGAAGAAAATCGGAATTTTCTGTCATACCGCTTATTGAAAAATCAGCAATTAAAATCTAACTGGCCTTACGAGTATATGGTTGTAATGAAGTTTATTTTGATTAACCCTAGGTCAGGTTTTTTTTTCTTTACCTTAATAAAAGCAATGTAATAATTACAGGAATCAGTTTGAAACCAATGATCCTAAGTTTCATCCTTGCTTATCGAGCAATGTATTATTTAAGAAACCAAAAAACTGTGAGAAAAGTGATTTTTTAGGATTTAAAAGACGTTAAGGCAAGGAAAAGGGAAGAGGTAGAGAGTAGATTTAAAGTATGTTTTCATTAATTTACAAACATATTTTAAACAGTCTTCGATTTTGAAGTCCTTGAGAACGATTGAATCAAATAGAAATGTTAATTATATAATGGCATGCTTTACGAGTTCCGTAAATGCCCAAGGAGGTATATATATATATATATATATATATATATATATTAATTCTAAGAACATAGATGTGTTATACGATGTAACAACTTATGAATAAGTAAATATTTCTTATAACAGAAGGCCATATCGTACTCATACATATCGTGCCGTTTAGGCGAATACTATACATAAATTTTCATTATTCTGTCTTTGTAACATTTCGTAATACATTTCCGGGTTATTTTTCAAATGGGCAAACAAGCTTGAAATGAACAAACCTTGTTGGCTTATCTCAAATTAATGCGACTCAAAGAGAATAATCGAATAAAGCAATTAAAAAACAACTCACCGCAAAGGAGAAATACATTTAAGATTTCTTTTCGTGCTTACTCAAAAAATTTCCCGTTTATTCGCTTTAAAATGGGAAATTCACTTCTTTAATCTATCATGGCATTTTAAAGAGCACCATAATGAAGCTTTTATTTTTACTCAATGTGCTCGTAAGTTTCCAACACACAATTGCTTTAAGGACATTTTAAAAATTAATTGCTTTACAGCCACAAAAAATTAGATAAAATGAATAGAAGCTTGAAGATTCGATTTAATGCAATTTTAAGGAAGAAATGAATGGATAAATCTGCTATTAAAGACAATACATTTCTTAACCTGTTTATTTTAAGCATTAACTATTTGAAATGAAGCAGCCTTCCCATCGGGGAAAGATGGACTGAAGAAGGTCTTTTTAAGACGCATGATTAAAAACAATCTCTGAGTAAAGCATCCAAGTATTCTAAGAATACCGCAACACAGATTGAAAAGAGAGAAACTTATTTCAGTAGCAGTAAGAAGCATAGTAAGAAAAACGTTGCAGCACAAAGATGGCTGAAGCGGATCTGGAATCTTCCATTTCCATCAAGAGAGAGTGATTATTGCTAGCAGCAAAAAATTTTACCAATATTTGGGGCCGAAGCAGAGAGATATTGATAGTTTCGACTTTCTTCGCCTATTCATTGCCATTATCTTATGAAAGAAAAACATTGTTGAATAACATATTTTATGGAGATTTCAGTAGAATACCCTCTCAAACAGGTACAGGTAGATGGGATATCCTCCAAATAGGTACAGGTAGATGTGTGCGGGACACCATCAAACACATCCATTAATTGTAAAAGTATAGTCCTGCCACATATTATTTTGAAAAAAATTCATATGTAATATTTATACTTTACAACTCGTATTGCAAAACAAATATTGCAGTTTTATGATTTGCATTATTCGGCAAGCGAAGAAGATCGATTTCTTGGTTGGTATCGTTGAATTTTCGCATTGTTACTAAAGAAAGCTAACTAGTCTATATAAAATGATGGTAGTTTCGAAATAATATATCAAAACGCTCAATTTAAATACTTGTGATTGGACAGAAGTAGGAGAACATTTTATCACTTCCAATTAACACTATCATCTTAAGAGAAGTTCTTGAACGGCGTTTTTAAACTGTCCAACCATATAACACGGCCTCCTTGTTACGATCATAAAAATGAGCTTCTCTACTTGTAGGTTTCATTGAAGATGACTTATACTAAATGCTTTGAATGCCTTGTAAATAATTCTGTATAAGCATTTAAGGCTGTTCAAGTAGGCTATTAAACTTTAAAGCACTTTCTTTCCCTTACTTAATCATAGTTTAGTGCAGGAAATATTTTATGCTTATATAATAAATAGCGATTAACTGGCTTGAATTAAAATTTTCAAATTTTTAAGTTTTAAACTGCCTTGCCTTACTTTACATTACATTAGCCTTAAAAGAATCTATATGTCTTAATTAAACAATCAAAAACCAAGCAATCAAAAAGTAAATGCGTCTTAAAATATAATATATAAAAAAAAGATATAAATTAAAAAGCAAATATTTAGAAATATTGCAAAGCGAAGATTTGGAATATATTAAGATATAATTATTTAAGGACGCTTAAAGCAAAATATTTAATTTATTCTTACATAAAGATTTTAAATTATAAAATATCAATAATTCTAGTGAATATATATATATCTATGCCTTTAGTAATGCAAAAATAAGACTTTAATTTTCATAGACTTCGTAAATATATGGAAGTTCGCCAAGGAACACAAATTTAAATGCATTAATTTAACATATTTCATACATCCGGAATAGAATTTAGCTAAATAAATCAAAAATTACCATAATGCAGCTAAAATTTTATTCATTCGAAAGAAAATAAGGTGAAATAAAATGTTATGATAATGATTAAAATATAAATTAATATTTAAAAATATTGCTGTGAGTATAAATAATAAAATAAAAACTAGACTCTTTATTATTCAACACGCGGTTTGAATATTCAATTAATATTTTGAGGTTAATCTATTACCTTTGAGTTTTACATGCGATTAATAATTATTATACCTGAAGAAATTTGTATTATAGCATAAACGTTTATGCGTAATATTTGTGTTCCTAAATCATTAATTTAAGAACAATATAACTTCTGCTGAACAACTAATAAATAATATAACTAAATTTGCATTATTGTATTGTAGAGACATTAGGTTTATTTTGAAAGCAGGAAATGAAAAAAATTAGCAACGCTTTCGTCGGGAATCGAACCACGGACCTCTCGGTTACGCGTCGAGTGAGCTGACCACTACACCACGAAGGCACGCAAAGAAGGCGGGAGAAATACCTTATATACTCCACCTTTTAAAGGGCGACTGGGGTTTGGGGGACCCGATCGCCAAATCCCGGTGGTGGAGAATCATTATTCACCACCTTTTTTAGTTCGCGCGCCTGTGTAGAGACATTAGGTTATTTCGAAGCAGGAGACATGAAAAATGAGCAACGCCTTCGCCAGGAATCGAACCACGGACCTCTCGGTTACGCGTCGAGCTTGCTGACCACTACACCACAAAGGCATGCGAAGAAGGTGGGAGAAATACCTTATATACTCCCCCTTTTAAAGGGCGACTGAGGTTTTTGGGAACCCAATTGCCAGCAATGTGGTATTCGCCAGCAATGGTATCCTGCGAATTTTAATAATAAAAGTTCTCGTTTCGTTTTCCGTGTATATTATGAACCAGTGATGTATTATGTTAATAATTAATATTTGCAAGTGCATTTGCTAAGCTATAAATAATTATTTTACGTTAGAACATTTTAATGGCAATAATAAAGCCTAGAGAAATTTAAGTGAAAATTTTATTTAGTATCATATGTTTGTATCTCTTCTTTTTACATACATATCCACATGTATTTTCTTTATTCTAACCCAGCTATAAAAAGAGCACTTCTTTAAAATGATAGTCTCAGCGGCTGTTTAAAATGTATATACTTGCTCCGGTATTTCTCTTTTTCTCCCTATGATTCTTTGGAAGTGATATTTGTGCGAGTTATCCATCAGCGATTCTTAAGCAGGAACTATCGTCCTTCTTTTAAACAATGATAGCTAAAATATACAACTGATGGGATGTAATACATACGTGATGGGAAGGCCTAAGTGTTTCTTTCAGAGCCATACTTACGACGATTGGTCTGAGCTTGAAGAGCTGTGGGAGCAAATTTCTCTCCCCCTCATCCAACCTCAGGCATTTCCCCCTTCGCGTATGTGAGAGGAGTACATGTTACATAAACAAGTAAATTGAAAAGAAGATAGATTTGGCATGTCGTCAGAGCAAGTAAAAGAAGAATAAAGCAAACTGTGAATAGAAGAAATATAGCACGGGTTTCTTTCAAAAATTTGATGATAAGCACTTGAAAGTGTCGAGTAGTTAATGAAGGAATTACTTCAGCTCCTGAGTGTAGAAATAGGAAATAGAAAATCACACGATGAGAAAAACTTTATGTGTATTTCATAAATGAATAATAATAATCACATTTAGATGTTGTTTGGACATTCAGATGTTATCTGTTTAAATTAAAGAAAGGATCATAAGCAAAGCTTTTTAAGTGGATACATTATACACGCTGAAACGTAATCGAATGAGCAAGCATGTGTTTATGCTTTGACTGTAAATAAAGAAGAAGTTAAATGATTATTCAGCTCTTTTACAATTTCTATGCAATTAAGTAGAATGTGCAATCTCAAAAAGGATGCTAAATTTGGATCATTCTGTTGATTAATACTTAAGATTGCGTGATATCCACTTGAATCCTCACTAACCTTGGCATAGAGGATACATTTTTCCATATTTACTTCAGAAAATCCTTCCCATATTTACAAGGTTATAAAACTAAAAGCGAAGAGCACATATTTAAGGGTAGATAATTTTGCATATATTTTCCTGGCAGCTGTTATTCGCCTTCCGTATTATTGCATTATATATAAGAAGATAATAAACGAGCTTTGTAGAAGGGAGAAGAATTTCCTGGAAGCAATAAGGAGTTTAATGATTCTTTTGAGAAAAACAAGTGTTGAACACTATTATATTGAGGATAGTTATTGAGGATAGTTTTGTAGAATAAATATAAAATTTAACATTAAAAAAAGGCACCTCAAATTGAGACTTCCATTAAAATAGGACGTGTATGAAAGCTCTTTGCTATATAATATAAATCACTTTTGTATTTCTGTCTTTAGGAAAGTTGAAACAAAGACAGGAAAAGAGAGAATAAAATAAATGAAAGGTCAAAATATCAAAAAAGAAACAGCTGATGCATGACATAAATGCAAAATGTAAAAGTTTCCAAATAATAAGAAATGCACATAAATAATAAACTTATATAAACAGTTAATTAAGCAAACTGAACTGAATGTTAGATATTATTGTAACGTGTCAGATATAAATAAATACCGTAATTATTTCAGCGATATATCTACATGAAATTGTCTATTTTAATCCAAAGCACCTTTAATCTTCGTATATTGTGAATAGGAAAGTTCTTAGTAGAGAATATTCTAGCAGATATTAATTACGTATATAGGACTTTCTTGCACTTAAAAATATTCTGATTCAAAATCTAATACAAAATTAAAACTGTGTGAAGAAAACCTTCATTATAAAAATGTATTCCCTCAGTGTTACCTTAAATTAGTAATAAATATGATAAAATTTACGTCACATTTCTACAATCCTTACAAGAAATGTTTGTTGGATTTTTGCAGTATTAAAATCATATAATATCGGTCATTTGTAAATGTTGACGAATAAGAGTTAAATAGATTACGCTGTAATAATTTTGAATTCTGAAAATAAATCTAATAATCATATAAAGAAAGTATTAATTTGAAAACGCTACTTTTATTTTGATGAAAAGTATTACTACCTAAAAACGTAAACATTAAAATATTCTTCTATGTTCATAGATGCATAAATGTTTAACTCTGAAATGATACTTGATACGTTGGATGATCAGTGGTGACTTGTAGTCTATTTAAGCTTAAGAACTGATCAAATTAAAAAGGTTAAAAAAAACTCTAAAGGAAAAATTATTCCAAAATATCTGAAATTTGATGTTTAATCTTTTATGATATACGTTACATCATTCTAAATGGAAAATGTGAAATGTAGGTATCAGTTCTACCCTTTTTGCATTCATATTCATTGACTTATACCAGCCTTTTACTAAATACGAAGTATATGGAGAAGTAAGAGAAAAACTGCCCTTCTTTACCGTGAATGTCATGAAACTAGGTTTCGTGAATTGATGACGCTATACTTCATCATTCGCTCGGGGAACGTTGGCACCTTAACATCGTGAATAATTTGTAAGCGTAAAAGGACACCAAAAAGGAAATTGGGAGCAAAACGATGTCATTACCTACAGAACCATTTCACAGTTTCACAGTTCAGCGCATGTAAAGTTGAAACATTTTTCTTCCTTATAAATAGAGTTGGATCGAAAGAAATTAGTGTTTAGACGAGTATGTTAAATTTTCACTAGAGGTTTTAGTATTTTAACTGAGAGTTGAAACAGTTTAATAGAGTGTGAAAATATACTGTGGGTGCTGCAAAAGAGTCCAGATCTTTCAAACACAATCTTTTAACCTAAGACATATACATATACATGAATTGAAAATGGTTACTCATATTTGAATTTAAGCATAAATAAAGGCATTATTTTCAAGCATAAGCCTGTAGTTATTTAATATTGAAAACAATATGCGTTATGAATTCTTCCTGAGAAATAAATATGTGTAAACAATACTGATGAACTGTATTTCTACTTCGAAAAATATCTGAAAATATACTCAACTGATCAGGAAAATTTCCTTATCAGTCAGATAACTTAAATTACTCGCAATATTTAATAATTTTACAGTTATTTTTTGCATTATTTAAGTATTTATTCCTTAGACGGGTTATAATCATACATCAAGAAGGTAATAAAAACAACCCTGAAAGCATGGTATTAAAAATTGGTTTTTATTGTTTTGTCTAAAATTTTAAATCTCCCATAATCTTGTAAACTCATTAATATGAAATACAGGAAAAATCTTCATTCGCAGGAGAAATTATCAGAGGTTCTCAGATTTTGTTATTTCTTAAATAAATTACATTGATTTTTCGTTACTCATTGTATTACTTCAGAGTATGAATATTAATTCTAAAACAAAATTAAATAGAGGTAATATTCCTCATTTCTTTAAAAAGCCTGGCACAGTGATCATGTTATTTTTAAATTAAATATGATACACGAATATGAAAAATATATACGCACAGGTACATGATATTAATAACACAAAATGGACTAACATTTTGACATGCCAAGAAGATTTCTATTAATCAAAGAATGGTAAACTGATTTAAATTTCCAACGCAAGAATTTGTGAATTGCAAAAATGTGTGAGAATCGAGGAAACATTGTAATGGCGAAAACGTCCTTAAAATAATATTTAAGAATATTGCATTACTAAAATTGCTTCCAAAATATGTTAAATACATTAAAAGAAAACCGAGGAAAATAACATGATTAATGGAATTACATTTCTGGTCGGCGTCACTGTAAAGTCATTAGGTTGTTTTGAATCAAGAGTACATGAAAAACGAGCACTGGCCTCGTCGGGACTCGAAACCGGATCTCTCGAATATACGCCGAGTGTGCTACCGTTACAGCACGAAGGCATGCAGAAAGAAGGGAGAAAATACCTTATAATATTAAAAGTATTAGGATTATACTATATTCACTAAGTGTATTAGCAAATACATTTTGAATTATTGAAGAAAATATATTCGTGCAGTTTAAAATAAACAAAAATAATCCAAAGTAAAATTTAGCAGCGATTTTGAACGTTGAATTCGTTTTCGTTTAGTATCAAAATGAACAAAGTTATTTTTATCAAATATTTATTATTGTTTCAATTGGCTTCTTTACCGTACGTTTCATCTGCAGTGGATTCTAACGTTTGAATTTAAAGTGAAACATTTTAAATTTTCTTGTTTTTAACGCAACGGCAACAATAATATGATAATGTTGTATAGTTCCAACGAAATTGCAATCTGAAATATTTTATTTTTACTTGTAATAGCTTTTACGCTAAACTACGTTTTGATTATTTTAAACATATTTTTTTTTCTTTCCGAAATAATCGAAGATTTACTTGCATGTAAGCTTATATAATTGTCTTCGTACATCTGATGTCTTAAAATAGTAGATTGAAGAATATCACAAAATATATGAAGTTCTTAAAATTATATAGCATCCGTTTCCTTTTTCAGAAAATTAAGAGTATTGGTAGTACGTAGTAAAAGAAATGCGTTGCCTGTTTCGAACTGTTAAATAAAATTAAACATATGTTAAAATAGAGGTAAATTCCACATTCTAGTAGCATTAAAAGTCATTTCATTTTACTGTTTCAATTCATATTTCTTAAGTACGCTCTATACAATGCAGCATTTTTTATTTCCTTCTGATTAATGTGATAAATGTATCTTACCTATAGTTCTCAAATTTTAGAAAAAAATGCAAAGCATGATAATTATATAATACATTTAATGGATCTACATGTTTCTTTTACTAGTTAATTTATATGATTTCACTCATATGATGTCTCTAAAAATGCGTTAATTGATTGCCACTTTCAACTGACTTTTAAATTTAACTACACACAGTTTCTAGCATGAAAAATGTGCTCTTAGCTAGCCGAGATGGATGTATAAGTTCAATAATAATTTTCATGACACCATTCAGTTGAAATGGGTACAAGAAAGTGCAGTAGTCCTTTAAATTAAAACAGAATACAGGTACAAAATATCAAAAGAATTTTGGAATTACCATACCAAAAAATCAGCAATTGAAAAATTTCGGATTTCGAGGCCAAACTCTTGAGAGGTTAGACCGTTTTAATCAACGTCAATAGCTAGTATACTAAATGAAGGAAGAAATTAGACACTCAACGCTATGCTTAGCCATAGCGAATAAATTACGCTATGACTAAGAGCGAAGAGTAAATTTTGATAGTAACTGCGAAATCATTAAATGGAAGCTAATTGCAAATAAGGCAATAAAAAGTGTATAAATTCGATAGCGATTCGGCATTCACATACGACTAGTATGATGGGAGTTTATTTTGAGCTCTCAGATAGCAAAAATGTTTCACACACACACAAAAAAATGTCGTTTCCCTCACTCGATATGATCATCTATCTACCTTCTTTAAAATGTAAAAAATGTCAGAGATAATTCTGCCATCAGAGAAATTAATTGATACTGATAAAACGTTTTATAAACTGTTCCTATCTTGTTATGTAAAAAACATCCTTACATCTCCACTGCTCCTAACAAGTACTGCAATATTTAGGTAGTTTGCAGGTATTGAGATGCTCTGGTTATTATTTACCAAAAAGTAGATTTTACAATATGTTTCCCTCTATCATCTGATTTAAAGCCATTTAACAACTGATATTTAGTCTACTCAAACTTTGAGGATTGAATTAATATATTTAAAATGAGGAATTACTTTCTGACCGTTAATAGCATACACAGAATCTGAAATTATTTCCATTACTTGCCCGTTGTAAAGAATGAAGACAGAAATATTGAAGATATGAATAACTAACTACATGCATTTTTATTTCTAAGGTAAACATATTTATGTATTCAAAATGAAAAATAAGACGGAAAATACAAGATTAATTTAGCATTTCTTTTGAAATCTGATGCACTTCTAAAAAAATAAATGAGAATTAAAAAAATACATGCCTTTTTACTGAAATAAAATTTAAGAACATATATTGTCATCCGAATTTATTCTAAAACATTGAAGAATATCTCTATATTTTATCTGCCTTTTATTTCCTAGCTGTGCTTCGAAGTTTTATGCTTTCCATTTTAATTCTACTACATGTATTCGAGATGAATGCGTCAGATAATACTTAAATCAGTTTAGATTAAACAATTCAATTTCTGTAAAAGGAGCCACTTTTTTTCTAAGCATCTTCTTTTTCAAACAACTTTGCCAGTCTTCCTTCCTAGGCAAATGCTAATCCTCCGAAAACAAACACAAGTTTCGACTTGCATTGATTAAAATTTACGTTGAGTTGATCTCGGATTTCGCTTTTGGGAGAAACTCGTAGAATAAGCTCTTTGTTGAGTTATAATTAGAACTTTAAATAAATAGGATTGCTGCTGGTTTCCTCGATATTCCGAATTACCGCTGTCTAAGAATTTTAGTCAAGCTTTTAGTTGCTGCGAGGGAAATGCTTTACGTTTGTCCCAATGACTTTAAAAGGAAGTTTGAAAGAACAAATATGTTCTCCAAATGACTGAAAACTGCAGTAATGAACTTTAGGACAGCAGAGATGGAAATCTTTTCTCATTGTCATTTGGGCTTTTAGTCCTTTAATCAAGTTTACGCAAAGTATTCCATTCATGTGCAATTCAGTGTAATTTCAGCGTTACGTTAGAAATAGTATTTCTTGGTCTTTATAAACTGCAATTATCTACTGGTCTAAATTTCTGCCAAAAAATGTCTCGAACTGCACTATTCAAAACATAAAAAATGCTAATCCTCCTAAAATTATGTAAAAATGCAATCTTGCTTCAGAACCGATTATTTTCTATTATTTGCTATTTTTAAAATAGCAGGCGAATGCAAATAAAATAAAAAGGGCTTAAATTACATGTTAAAAGTAAAAACATTACAATTGTTTTTAACCGCCAATTACAAATATCAAGATTGCTGTCCATTAAATAATATAAAAATGCCTGAAAATTTTTCTTAGAAACCCTTCCTCGAAGCCAAAAAAAATTCTCATTATAAGATATACTCTCATATGTTGGTTTTAGAACCTTATAAGGTACTTATCCCGCCTCTTTAGCATGCCTTCGGGGGTGTAAGGTCAGCGCACTCGACGCGTATTCCAGAGATCCGAGGTTTGAGTCCCGACGATGGCATTGCTGAATTTTCATGTCTCCTGCTTCGAAATAAGCTAATGTTTCTACAGTGGCGCCCGAGCTGTAAAAAAGGTGGTGGATGATGATACTCCACAAGGATTTAGAGACTGGATCCCCTAATCCCCAGTCATCCTTCAAAAGGGCGAGTATATTAGGTATTTCTCCAGCCATCTTAACATGCATTCGTGGTGTAATGGTCAGCACACACGACGCGTATTCGAGAGGTTCGAGGTTCGAGTCCCAGCGAAGGCATTGCTTATTTCTCATGTCTCCTGCTTCGAAATAACCTAGTATCTCCACAGATTAAGGAGAGCTCCCTTAGTATTAAGATTCTATAAGACCTCACAACAAGCTCTAGTCTCGAGATTTTGAGAAACCTCTGCTTTGAAGAACTTCATACATTTGGGTTCTGCGATTTTTTCTTCATTCTGATTGCGTGAGCTATGGGAAACACAGAGTCAAATGCATCCCAACGTCATAAAATGTGCCGGAAAAAATCCGCCGTTGAATTTAGTTCTGAAGAAACTATATTCAGAACGGACTATACTATATTACTAGCTGCGGTTTATGTTCGTAGATGAGATACTCATTATTGGTTATAAATTATTGGAACTTTTCTTGATACAGAGTGAAATCTATATTCTAAGTCATGTCTATGGAATTAAATATTACCTAAAGACGCAAGTAAACTAAATTACTTAGTTGAATTATATAAGTGATATATTTAAGTGAAGACTATGATATTTAATAAATAAAGGTAACAAACAAAACGTTAAAAAACGCCTCTTTGGGCGTAATATACAATCAGAAGCTTTCAGATTTTTTCTTATTTATTACTTAATTTTTTGAAGCTATCATTTCAATGGTTTAATGGAAAAAACATAAACAAGAGTATTCAGTACGGATTGTGAACTAAAACATTTAACACCTTTTTTAGATGAAATTCTGGAATAAAATATTCAAAATACTTATCTCCAATATAAAATGTTTTAAATTATTTTTATCAGTTTGAGTAATTTTTTAAACTTCAGAACAGTTCATCCTATTTCATTTCATGCCAAAATGTCTTTAATAGCATTTTTGTAATACATACTTAAGCTCCTAATTTATGTGGAAAGGTATACTGTTCGCCAAAGCTAAACGAAAATTGAATAAAATGATGTAATCAATAATACTTCCTAAGAACACTTTAAAAATAAGCTTTCTGTTAGTAAATAATATTTACTTCATTTTAAGGACAATACTTTAATATAATGCATGAATTTAAATACGCGTATTGATTTAGAGTTTAATAGTTTTTATTTATTTTCGGAAACAAACTCCAGTGTTTCGCTTAAATGCATATTTAAGTAAATATTCCATTTGAAAACTCTAAAG
>KK119346.1:421105-458379 GCA_000611955.2 Stegodyphus mimosarum | reverse complement strand
GATATTTTCCATAAAGCGAAAAGTTAAAACAAATCATGATCTAACATGAAAAGCGTTAACATAATTCAACATTAGTATACACTGGTGTGCAAAAATTAAGGACGAGACGGTTTTTTCAATACAACATTGTGCAAAAGCTTTCCAAATCAACACATTTAATACCGTAAGATCCCCAATCCGTAAGGACATGAGTAATGTAAGCAACACTTACTAAAAGAGAAATCAGAGGGATAAAAAGAAGTTTTATTGAAAAAGTAGCATGGAGCACAATGCGACTGAAGGCCGAAACATCCCTGTGATGGGTGTCTAGCAAGAAACATCCGGTCTTTAATAGGGGATATCATCTCCCCTGACTGCTAGGCAGGTTTCACATCACTTGTGTATGCTGGATATGTTGTTGTTAATGAGCTGTTGAGACACTGCTGCTCGTTCCTCTTGTAGCACCAATCGCAGTTTCGGAATCGTTACTGGCGATAAGTTACGTGCTGCCACGGGTCTCCCAGTAAGTTCCGTACATGCTTGACGAGATTTAGATCCAGAGACCTTGCCGACCAATCCGTGTGTTCAATATCTTCACTCTCCAACAGCTCTTCGACAGTAACTGTGCGATGAGGTGGAACATTGTCGTCTATGAAGAGGAACTGAGGACCCATAGCCCTTGTGAAAAGACGCATGTAAGGAAGAAGAACCTCGTTACAATAGCAGTCCCAGGTGACGAACCTCCTTGGGAGATATGAAGGTCGGTCCGGCTACCAAGCATTATGTCCGCTCGAACGAGAACTCCGCGACATCCAAAACAGTCCCTTTTGATGATGTTGAAATATACCTGTAATCAGGAATATACCGGTCATCTGCGGCTGTGGTTCCTCGTGGACGACCACTACTAAAGCCCCGGATAGCTGTTCCTGTAGTTTGAAATTGTCTCCAAAGTCGTGAAGCGATGCTGTGAGCAATTCCGAACTCTGCAGCCAAACTTGTCACACTGCGGCCTTCCTCCATCTTCCCAATGATTCGACCTCGGGTAAAAGCATCCAGATGTCGTCTAACAGATTGATTATTCGCCATTTCTCGCTGAGGCAGCAACTCGGTGTGATTTTAACTGCTATACGGCGTGTAATCTCTTTGCCAGAAATACTGATCATACACCGACAACATGCTTTATACTACTCAGACACTCCCCCATTACGTCTACCTGCATATCTGCGCATGTGCTACAGTACATCACCTTACTTAATCTCCTGATTGGTCTTTCTGTCCGCTCTGCCTCTTCGCTCAGCTGATATGCTAATTTTTCGACTTTGTTCTTTATTTGTGCACACCAGTGTACACTTCTCGACACTGAAAATGCAACAGCAAGAAGCAGTGGTCAGAAAGTGATGAAATTTGGAAAAACGACAGAGACAGCAAGCAGCAAGAAGTGATTTTTATTTCAAAATGATAGTCAAAATACAGAGCGAGAACGACGTCAGCTCAGTAGGATAAGCGATAAGCGACGGAGGACGTGGGCACTGTCCCTTTACCATTATGGTTAATCAGTATAGCGCCACGTCCACCTTTATCTGGAGAAGCCAGTACATTTATATGATACATTATGATGAATACATTTACACAACATACATTTACTCTTCTGGGGTACATGAAGCATTTAAATAATTATTTTACTCTAACATACGATACGCAGAGGACCACAGCGGACAGTGATGCACAAAGAAACACGTCTAGGCATAGAGTCAATAACAGTGCGGATGATGTCCTGAGGGATGGCTCTCCATTCCCTGTCAACCATTTGCTACAGTTCGTCTTGTGAACGAGGCAGGGGCAGAGTCTGCAAACGGCGTCTAATCACATCTCACACATGTTCGATTGGTGACAGTCAGGAAAGTACGGTGGCCAGGGAAGCATCTGTATACCTTGCAGTGCATGTTGGCAGACGCGAGCACTGTGTGGTCGGGTGTTATCCGGTTGAAAAATAGCATTAGGCAACCCCTGAAGGTACTGGATTGCCACCGCCCGCAGTACATTATCCAAGTATCGTTGGGCCGTCTTAGTGCCCTGAATACGAACTAGAGGTGACCTGGAATCGTGTGGAATTGCGCCCCAAACCATTTTGCCACGTTGTCACGCGGTGGAGCGTTCCACAGTTACTGCCGGATTAGATCTGTCTCCACGTCGACGCCACACACGTATGCGGCGACTGTCATTGGATAAACAGAAGCGTGACTCATCTGAAAACATGACGTTTCGTCATTCCGTCATCCACATCGCTCCAGTCCGGCACCATTCTAAACGTTGGCGTTTATGCTTTGGGGTCACTGGCAGTCTTCTTAACGGACGCAGTGAGTGCAGGCCACGTTCAACCAATCTACGGGAAAGGGTTCTCGTCGATACGGGAACATCCAGGGTATCTTGCACATGCTGCAGAATCGCAGAATACAAGTGTCTTGCGGGACCGCCACAATTTGTCGGCAGATGCGTTGATCCAAGAGTCACTCTGGCTCAGTCCGATCACCATACCCCTCGTAAAATCATCTATCTGCTGAAGTGCCTTCGTTGACGGTGGCCTGGCATTCACTCCTATTACACGTATCCTCCGAGACAGAAACCAACTTTCTTCGATATTTCGTCTGGCAGAAATAACTACACGGATATTGCCCATTCTGCACGTTCATTCCCTTATATCTTACTTCACGTGCGTCGGAGAGCTGCGCATTTCACATCATTCTCATAACTCAGTGACGTGCGTCTACTCTAAAATTCCATAAATTTCTGACCACTCCTTCTTGGTGTTGCATTTTCTATGTCAAGTTGTGTATTTTAGGGAAGGATGGGAAAGACGTAAATGGCATTCCATGTCAAGCAAATTCGAATTATTGATTGAAAAATGCTTGTTCACTAACGTTTTGTCGCGATACGTGCCAAAATTTCCAGAAAGTGAAATGAACTGATTATGCAGGCAGTTGTCAATTTAAACTTTAGAATTTCATTTTTCCTCTGGAAAAAGCTACTAATTAATACTTTGTCCAAATTTTTCTTAAAAACAAAGCTTGTTTTGAAATAAATTATTTCTGTGAAGCTGAGGGCTAAGCAATAGGAAGATCATATTATCTTATTCACTAAGGAAATTATGTGTAATGTTTTTAATATAACTTACTCAGAAAAATTAGATTTGAATCAGTTACTTCGATGGCATAACACTTGGCGTGGCCGGCAATAAAGCTGTTTTAATAATACTTTTTATCAGTTCCGATTTTAAAATACACTTATTCATTTTTAATGCGAGTTTTAAAATTCCTTTCGCTTTTATATACAGATTTAACGCCACATGGTTATATAGATGAATAGAGAGATAGATATATCGATAGGTGCTTCGGTACATTAATAATCCTTTCGTCTCTTGCTACTGACAAAGCGGTTAAATACTTTTTGGGTTAAGAAAGATGAAATACAGATGCACATCAAGAATCGTAGGACTTTGTTAATTGTCATCTAAAGTAAATCTATTAGGAATAAAACTTCAAATATTTTGCAAGAGATTCACTCCCCAATGACATTTTTCCTTTGTAGTAAAATCCGAAATTCGAATTTTAAAGGAATTTATATATTTATTTGTTATTAAGCCCTGTAATCTTGGGAGATCTTTAATTATCATGCTTAGAAATACATTATCCATATTCGGAATGAAGATGATCTTAAATTCTAAAATTGTAATACATTATTATTTTGGCGCCGTATAATCAATTTCCTTTTGGCATAGTTGTCCAAGAAAAATGAATCTTTAAACATGCTCCCTCAGTCGGCACTTCTTTGAAAGATTTCCATTTGTTTTCACAAATACCTTGTGTTTCGTGTATTTTATAAAAACTGAAGAAAAGACCCACAAGTGGCATAGTGAATAATAAGACCTCTGAAAATGGTATTTGGAACCGGGTCCACATCCTAGCGAAGGGTTAATTGTAAGAACATTTTCAAGATTTCTCTGGAGGGTGAGATGAAAATCTGCTAAGTTTCAAGAAAGTGTTCCGCAGAGGTATTCCTTCCCTTAAGCACCTTGTCCTAGGTGTTAAATCTTTCCAAGCGTATTCTTCAAAATTTTTCTTTTATTAAAACACATTTTCTTTAAACGCCGTTGAAAATAAATATTCGCTTTCATAAAAATGACACAATAAAATGAGCTACTCTTTTGAGCTACTACTCAGACAAAGCTCAGTGTTTTCTATTCAAATAATATCGTTCTCATACCATATAAATGAAATTTGGAACTAAATTATTGCAGACTGAAATTATTGCTGACTATGGCGGGAAAAAGGAAAACAAAATGTGATAGTGAATTTATCTTCTTAAAGAGAAGCTGAAAGTTATGATAATACCTCGATTTCTTAAATGCCTTTTATCATTTAGTCTCAAGTTTTAGCTACTACTCAGACAAAGCTCAGTGTTTTTGCTATTCAAATGATATCATTCTCATGTCATATAAATGAAATTTGAAACTAAATTATTGCATACTAAACTAAATTATTGCTGACTAGGGCGGGAAAAAGAAAAATAAAAATATGATAGTGAATTTATCTTCTTCAAGAGAAGCTGAAAGTTATGATAATGCTTCGATTTCATAAATGCCTTTTATCATTTATTATCATTTGAGCAACTAGCAACAGGCACTTACTAAATCTTAGGTTTTGCATTTAATTCAAAATCACAAATTTTGCATCATACCATTACTGCCTACCAGCTTGTTTGAAGAATCATTCTTATTAAATAGAAGAGTTTAATTTTGGTCAGAAGCACAATTGTACCCTTGAAAAAATTGCGCATAATGCTAATGATAGGGGATAATCTCGTTATTTTATCTGTAATAAGTAAGAACTGTCTGCAGAATATGAGCATATGTTATGATTTATTGTAAAATCACTAGAAATTGATGAAATAATAAATTTCTGACTTTTCTCAATAAGTAAACATCAAATGGTCAGTGGATCCAATACACTGCTCTTTATTTAATTTCCTCATCATCCTGGGTGAGACATTTTCGAATTCATTAAGAGTTATTTTCATCTTTGCTCTTCATTTGTCTAAAGCAATGCGGAATAAATTAGAATCAATGATACTATCACCCTCTTTCTCTGTTTGCACATAGTACCAGTAAACAGAGAACGATTGCGAGAATAGCCATGGTTTGATTTAACAAGGCCTGGATCATTTTTAAAATGATCTACTTCCGAAACACATTATGATGCTATCATAGAAAAGTTGCATATGCTGTATTCTAGCACGGAAAATCCTTCGATTGAAAACTGTCGATCAGTATTAAGTTAACTATACATTACATTATTATATTATTTATGTATATTTTCTCTGTTCTCGGATAAGTTATGACACCAAACACTATAAAAATGCATCTCATGTTCTCGAAAATATTAAGTAGACCTGATTTATATTCTCTCCGTCATTTATTTATCATCCCTCTTGCCAGGACTGCTATTCTAGTAGGTATATAATACACAGTGGCAATGTATCATCGACTACACGCCCTCCTTCCTCTACACGCCAATCAAACAATAGATTTATTCAGCAGAAAGGGATGGCAGCTGCATCTTACCCTTTAATTAGCTATTCTATCGATTCCGTTTACTTAATGTAAACATGTCTATTGAATGTAAACTCAACATAGACATGTGTCAAAGCAAGTTCGACATCATTTCCTGAAAATTAGACATTAATGTATGAGGGGTAAGATTTAGACACACAGTAAAGATATAGAAGTATGCTGAATATAATAAAGCATCCTATATACAAACTGTTTTAAAGATGTGATTAGAAAATCCGAAGGATAATCTTCAAAACTGCATAAAAAGAAACAAAATTTTGAAAAAACGAATAAAATTCGCATTTTTTGTTTTAACTCAAGCAACTGGTTAGAATTTCCCGTAATTATTATTAAAACCTGAGAGTTAAATAATTTTTATCAAATATAAAGTATTTTCTTTTATATATTTTCTGACGGCAGAAAATATGAAGAAATAGCAATAACTGAAGGAAAACTGAGAACAGTTTTGCATACGAATAAGAACAAAGTTCTGAAAAGCTGAATAAAAGTCGTATTTTTTATTTTAAACAATAAAATTTTTGGCTGAAATTTCAGGAAATTTCAGGAATACGTACAAGTTTAATTATTTCCATGAAATAGATTCTGAAAAAATATAATCGTAGCATAATTATTAAGAATAGTGCAAAGCGATACAATTAATGCAAATTATAACTCAAAGACGAGGCCAAAAGCGGCCGACTGGGAACGTCTCGGAACAATGATAGTTCGGTCAGGGTTCGAATCCCGGTGAACGGGCTGGTTGCATGGGTTTTTTCGTGGTTTTCCCCGAGTGTAACGGGTATACGAGCCAGTTCCCTTAGAAAGTCTTCCACGAAAGCTTCCCTGCCTTTAGGCAGATAACCCTCGAGTTCTTTCTAATAAATAAGCCAAACCATAATTCAAGCAAGAATATTTCTGCAATAATAAATGCTCTGCGTCTTTTTTTAATATATAGTAATAGTATTAGGTTTGTTTAGTATTAGATTATTTAAATGCCTATAGTATTAGATTTTGTTTGATGGTTTTCTTAAGTAGCGCATAATTCATATACATTTCATTCTGAAATACTTTTGAAATTTGCTTATCATCTAACATCTGATCAAATTTCAGGAAGAACATACGTATCTAATAGGGCACTTCGCATACCAATGTACCACTGCTGCTAGGTTATGATCTTTGGGTCTAATGTTTAAAATGCGTAAACTTTCCAATGCCAACAGGTTAAAATAGGTACATCAGAGGAGCCTCAAGCGTGTATGTAGTAGGTATGCCAAAGTCTAATTGTTTATAGTTATATCAATTATGTAATATTAATTCTATAGAATTGTAATAAAAGTTCATGTCAATAAAATATATTTGTTAACAAAGTAAAGCTTAGTACTCTCTTTAGACCTAAAAATAGTTATCTCCTTTGAGCTCAGATTATAAGGTTTCATCTCCTCCCTTAACGGGTGTATTCGTAGTTTAACAAGAAGCACGTCAGGCTAGCAATTGGGAAGTTCAAGTTCTAATCTCGAAGATGGCGTTGCCCGTTTCGCATGTTTTCCTGTTCTAAAATTTCAGAACTACTCTGCAATGACGTCCGAACTGAAATGCGGTGGACAATAATTTGTCACCATCAGTTTTTGGCGATTGGGGCTCTGCCTTTTCAGTAACATTTTAAGTGGAGGTCAATGTAAGGAATATTCCCCTTCCTAACCACGTGCATTCGCGGTGTAATTAAAAAAAGTCTCATTAACAATCAAAAGTTTCGAAGTTCTAATTTTAGCGAGAGCTTTGTACATTTCTTAGATTTCCTGGCTTCGGAAAAGGAATGTTCTAATACCCACAAGTGTCGCCCAAACTTTAAAAAAAATCGTCTCCACCTGGATTGCGCAAACTGGTGGTGACGATTGGCCCAACCAGGTAGAGACGACTGGCCTTGCTGTTCAGTGACCCTTTAAATAGAAAAGAAATAAAGAATTTACTCTTTAAAATACAATAACACGCCGAACAAATATTAATTTAGAAGGTTAAACAACAAAAATCAGAGTTATATTTGAGTTCAGTGAAAATTTGAAAATATAACGCTGATTTTTGTTGTTTGATTACTAAATTAATTTACTCTTTCTTTATTCATTCATGGTATATTTGAACTTACGTCCAGCTAGCAATGAGAGGTCCGGAGTTCAAATTTCAGTGATAACGTTACTGATGTTCTTGTTTTCCACTCCCAAAGAAAACTAATGACAATGCAAGTGAAATGTGAACTAAAATGTGGTGGACAAAAATTCGCCACCACCAGGATTTGGCGACTGGGTCCTCGCTTTTCCAATGAGTTATTCGTTTTTTCATTGACTTCGTAGTGTAATTTGAAACACGGCGGATTATCAATCAGGGGGTACGGATTTCGAACCCTTACGACGAGGGCATTGCACAATTTTCATATTTCCTATTTCGACAAACATAATAACAAGCTTATTGACCTGCCTGGAAAATAATATAGCAATTAATTATATAATTAGACGTTCTATCAGAAAAAGCAGGTAATATAATGTAATTTACGAATGTGCTGCAACACTTCTGGCCGACAGTAATCGGCTGCAAATCAATTAAAGCCGCCAGAACCTGGTATTTTAAGTAAAATACCAGGTTACATGATATTTGTCTGGATGTTTCCAATATTTTCATAATCCGCAACAGCAACCGGTGTCACTGCTCTTTAGAATACTCTACTACCTTTAACCACACATATAAAATTACTGAATATTCGTAGCTCATGTGAAGCTTCGTTTCTGACGATGGAGAATTTTCATGTGTTATTTTATGCATAAAATTGAATATACTCAGAAATCCTCTAGAAACACACTGCCCTCAAAAAGTTAATGAACAGCAAGTTTTTTGTGTCTAATTTGAGAATGAAGCAACATAGAAACAAATTTGCAGAACATGTTCACTAAATAGTTCTTTAATGAATGCGACAGAGAATGTTTCTAAAGTTAAACACAAACATGAATTATAACAAAAAAATTGCACATTTGGCAGAGAAATCCAGTCTTGGAGAAACGGTATATCACAGTTTTTTTGAGGAAAAATGGTGTGGTAAAACTACAAAAATGGATTCTAATAAGGAATGTTTCCCTCCTTATCTGCAATACACAGGCTTCAAGGACGTTCCATGCTATCAATTAAGTTGTCGATCAATGAAATCAGAAGCAAGGACCAGACACGGAGTAATCTTTTTTCAAGCTCATCTAACAACCTTGGAGGAGGACTTGAAGCAGCAACCTATCTCCCAAGGCTATCCCAAAGATGCTCTATTTGATTCAGGTCTAGGGATTGAGCTGGCCATTCCATCCGCTCCATACCGTCACTCTCAACATATTCCTCAGCCACCCGAGCTCGGTACGATAGCGCTTTGTCGTCCATCAGAAGTAATCCAGGACCAATAGCAGCGGCATACGGGTAGATATATTGATCAAGGACTTCATCACGATATCTCACACTGGTCAAAGTTCCTTCATGGAACACATGCAGGTCAGTGCGACCACCGAGGGAGTTCCCAGCGCAAACCATTATTCCATCACCTCTGGAACTGTGTCTTTCCAAAGTGCGAGATTAGTTGTATCTAGTGCTTTGTTCCTTCCAGATCAGCTGACGATCTGAATCACTATCCAACGTGAACCTGGACTCGTCTGTGAAGAGAACAGGTGTCCATTGTTGACTGGTTCAAGAGACGGGTTCTCTTGTCCAACATAAACAGGCACATCTGTGTCTTCGGGTCAAGGGGGCACAGACAACTCGTCATCTTGCATACAGACCCGTATTGTGCAGGCGTCTGCGCACTGTTTAGCGGAGATTCGTGTTCTTGTTGCCACTAAATGATCTGCCATGAGCTGAGTCACAGGAACGTTACTCCTCCTTCGGGAGGAAAGAGCTTAATAACGGTCTTCCGCAGGTGTTGTAACTCTAGGTCTGCCTGGAACAGGTCTTCCAGATACAGAATCTCCGGATTCAAACTGATTTCATAGTCGGTGGACCACATTTCGTAAGACATTGAGCTTATGACATCCCCATTTCCGTCCATCCGATTGTCCGCCACCTCAACAAATCGGACATGCGATTTCTCCTGGACATTGATAGACTCTCCTGGATATTATGCACGAAACTGTAATTAGAACTGAAGATCAACACTCGTGGACAAAAATTATTTTATTTTTTATAACTATATTATTTTATTTATTTTTCATTTTTTCTTCAACTCCCATATAAGTATTCATTTCTATAAAATAAAAGTGGTAGCTATTATTTTTGCATATATTTTCTTAAACTTCGTTACAATCATGCATATGAACTGTGAATTTAAACGTTACTGACATTTTTTAATGTTGAGCTTTGAAGAACATGCTGTTCCTTACATGTTAAAACATGCTTGGAGGGCAGTGCATATTTCCTGCCGCAAATAATAATTTTCGAATATGTTGCTGTAGTAGACACTTAAGTTATTCGTTACAAAGTGATCAATACATTGCACCTTTTTCCGTAAAATAATTTTTATATCACGTTAGAATAAGGGAACGAAATGTAAAAGAAAATTGATTACATTTGAATAGAATTCAAATATTTCTAAAATCAGCGCTTGTTTTTTCATCTTAATGCTATAAAACTAGTGATTTCAAAGAAATATTTTAAGTCCTCTACTTGCAATTTATTACAGTTCTTTCCTCCGATTTAAAGCTTTTGGTATCGTTAACTTCATTCGCATTAGTGAATATAATATATTATTCGGTTACCTTATTTGAATAACAATTTAAGATTTGTGTTCATTTTGGATCTGTAGAGGATATCATGATTCAAAAGAGAGACGTTTTCGAGGATTCTACAAGTTACTGAGAAATGTAAAATATGATTTGCGCTTTAAATAATAAGGGAACAATGAACATAATGTAACTAAAAAAGCGGTTATCTTTATTGCGATGAGCTTATTAGATTATTTTTTTCATACCGAAGATGTTTAAATCTTACTAAACAACAAATGAATTATATAAAAATTACTTTTAGAAATATATGTGATTTAGTAAATAGAGTGTAATTTCATTAAGTTAATTAAATAAGCTCGCTAATTTATTAGCTTGAACCTATTATGAGCTAAAATGATTACATAAAATACGAAACTCAACAATAACATCTAAAACGATAAATTGGAACAACACATGATGAATAGTTTTATATTGCAATAATATTAGTGTTTGTTTGTTTATTAGAGCGCTTTTATGCGCATTTCATAATATTATAGATATTAAATTGTATGTACATTACGTTGTTCTAATAAATTTATAATGTATTCTAATGACAATTTCATATTTGTTTATGTCTGCATGTGTTTATTTCAGTGCTAAAATGTATATATATTTGAAGTAAAATCAGACAAATGGTCAGAAAACTCCTTCAGTATTTTTATAATAATTTTTGCAATAACATTTTCCACTGTTAGCTATATATCTTGCCTAATTGGCGACAGATTAGATGATTTTATAAAATGCTTTTAAATGTCATAGAAATGATTTTTACAAATATATCAGTAATGTCTTTTCTCTTCTTACCGCAATGGTATAAATAGTATATTCTGAACAGCCGTGGAACATATGGATCGAGACTCTGAGTCAGCTATGGATTATATCCTTATTCAGCATATTGCTTAGCGATTAGTGACACAAAGACTTCTGGACAAGGTGGTATGTGATCTACAATACCCTTCAATGTTAAAGAATATTTCAGCATACCTGTGTGCCTTAAGTTATTTTAAACAATTATCTTCTCTGTAAAATCTATTCGTTTCATCACAAGTTGAAGTAAAATTTCACTTTTATCATTTATCTAGCTTAACTAAATAAAGAGGCCTCTAGGAATATGTATAAAGCAATATAAATGCTCTATACAGATTTTTTGTTATTTGGTATTTGTATATTAATAAACCACCTTGACGCAATTGAGCGATTTTCTACAGGCAAAAAGGTTGTAAGGTATTTCTCCCGCCTTCTTCACATTCCTTCGCGGTGTAGAGGTCAGCAAGCTCGACGCGTAACCGAGAGGTCCGTGGTTCGATTCCCGGCGAAGGCGTTGCTCATTTTTAACAACTCCTGCTTCCAAATAAATAGCTAATGTCTCTACAAGGTGAAAGTTATTTATCGACAGATGAGAGGTGCAAGTTACAAATGAAAGGTAAAGTTGGTTTTCGTACCTTTTTCAAAGAAAGATTTCCCTAACTATCAATATTTTTCTTAACGTCAGCACATTATATGAAAATATGCTTCAGAAATTTAAAATATAGATCTATTCATCACTGGAAATATTCAGCGATCTATAAAAAAGATATCAGGTAATTGCGGAGACTCTTCAAACCTCGGCAACAACGGCTGTCAAGGAAACTCATTTCTTCGTTGTGCCTCATCTTTTAAAACTGAGGCAAAAAATATATTTTGATTTGTTTGTACAAACCTTTGGAAATTAGAATAGAGAAAAAAAAATAATGCATACGAAAATGGCGGCTTTGCTTGATTGAAGGATTTTTATGAGCACGGTTGTCGGAAAAATGGTTATGCGCATGGTTGCCAGAATCTGCAACATCCTGAAAATTTCGTGACTTCTGCTAAAGTGTTGCGCTAATACGGAAATACTTCCTTTTGCAGTGTGAAAGTGCTAAAAGAAGCGTGACTGAGGCACTCTAAGTTAAAGTAAATAAAAAGATCGGAGTTAAAACTGAACTATAATAAAATATTAATTTTTCTGAAATACTTTTAAGGGGCAAAATTGTAAGGATGTAAAATTGATTGGCTTGACTACAGCTTGGATACAACTCTTCCCTTAAGTAGAAACGAATTGCAAAATACTACAACTTAAACTTAGGGTTTTACTTTTACACTTATATGCAGTTAATCATATTGTAATCTTTAGCCGCTTTCAAAATAAGAATGAATTGGATGCTTGATAAAAAAAGAGGCAAACTTTAAAAAAGAACTGATCCACAGAAGCAAACACTTTAACACTTTTATCATTTAAGAGGTCGAAAATTAAACAAAATGCGCAATAGGGCGTTTGGTTGTCAGCAAGTAGCAGTTCTGCAAATATATGTGCAACACAGCTTTAAATTCTCCAATGAAGCAGCTGATTTTCGAATGTGGTATACAATTTTTCTGCGGGAGATACTGTTAGAATGGCTGGAGAGTATTCCAGCATGTTTGAGAGATAACGGTTTTCAAGTCAGCGTAAGAAACTATGTGATTACAGTTTTGTCTCTGTTGTATGCTGCTGATTTCTCTTTGGAACAATCACTGTAATTATTCGTGATCAAAATTGTTTATTCATTGTATCGGTTATTCTAGTGTCTGTGCCTTACTCTTTGGTTCACCATCAAGCGCTTTGAGTGCCTGAAGTTGACCGCACATTTTACGATATGAAACAAATCATTTTGATACATTTTATCATTTTTAACGTTTTCACATTTTTTTTTAAATGTCCTTTATGTTTCTTAAAAACTTACTATCACAGGCAGCACCAAACCTGGCAGTGCAAGAATACTAATGCCAGAGAGTTGTTATAGGTTAATTTATTACAAATAAGATACAAAATAAAAACGACTTCAAATTTAGATAAACGCGCAGTATAATTTGGAAAGGAAACTAAAAAAAACAGCTAAAAACAAAATGATTTATTTCTAGCAGTGCAATAACAAACAGCTTTTAATACTGAATCTTCTATTATTATAACACAACTAATTATATTCAGTTAGATGGCTGAATACCTTAGACAATACCTGTATTAAGAAGTGTTTCGACATTTTATCTGATGAGTTATTTATTTGCAGATGTTTCACTTCAACTGTTAAGCTGTTTGATGGCATTAAGCTTCTTTTATGTTTCAGAAAGTAGATGAATGTAGAGACGAAAATTACTTTTTTCTGCAAAAGTAGATCAATAATTTATTTCCCAATAAAAGATTTATATTAATATAAACTCAACATTAAAGCCGATTTTCCTCACTTCATAAACGAAAATTTAATTATATTACCTTTATTTTAATGAAATAAGTTATTGCTTTCAGAATTAAAAATTCGGTTCGAACTTTTGAACGAAACATGACCTTTCAGTTTCACTCAAAATCTATCTCAATGTAGGTTAGAAGTGTATTGCTTAAAGGTTTTCTTTACAAGTACGTAGGAAAAGCATGAATAAAATCTCACTAGTATTTATTTCTTCTTCGCAAGGTTACAGTAATTAATAACCTAAAGCCCCATATAAGTCCTTTAATTCAATGAAATTCCATAATTAATTTGAAGATAATAATGTTATTTAATTTCATGGATAGAGTTACATATTTTTCAAGAACGCATTTTCTTAGAGAATTTAAGAACTTAAAAGATTTAACTTGTCAAACGTAAAGTGAATATATTTCATGTTATGTGTGTTCTACTTGTGAAAATTTCGTATAAATGGCATCTTTGATTTCCTCTATAGAACATCGCAATAAATAAATCATATGAATGAATTATTTAGTAGCTTAATATCATCTGACATTATTTCACGAAATTTTCATCTTCAAATACTCAAGATTTTACTTTTACGAGTGTTTTTATTAAATGTAGGGTATATGTTGTCTTCGAAAACAGATATGTAATTTTATATAGAGAGATATACCGCAATAATTCAGCAAAGTGTCTAGAAAACCCACTTTATTCTATTGCTACTCATTGTTTCTATTGCGTTTCAAATCACACTTCTGTCATTTTGAGCGGGATGACAAATCCGGACAGTAAAACATATATCTGAGGGGGAAATATCTTCTAATGGTCCATTAAAAGCACGAAGCGAGGAAAAAATATTATTTTTGTTTGAGCCTGACCCTCTATTACAGTAATAAATGATCCAATTTTGTTCTTATTAACAACCCGCGTAGCAGAGCAGTTGTAGTTAAGGAAACACTCCGCAAATATGAAGAAAATGGGGGAAAAAGAAATTCTGGCATTTTACGCTTTTTATTTCCGATTCCTCTTTTTCTCATTTTTTGTAATGGATCTATTGCTTTAGGATATTTCTTGGCAACCATATTTGGTAACCAAAAAAAATGTAAATGCTGGATATATATTCGATATCTTAGTGTTTCGTTTATCAGTTTCAAATATTATAGCAACCAAAATAAGACTTTCTTTTTCAAAAAGATGATAATTTTTTGGTTAAATGCTTAGAATTGTTGACGTTTCTGTACATTTAAATCTACGGCCATAAATCATTTTGAGAACAGAAATTGATAACAGTCTGAAAACTTTGCAAAGTTAAATTTTTTTCCCTGGAGCAAAACTTAACATTTGTGTGCAAGGATTTAAGCACATTTACTTTCTCTGCATCTGATATACATGGTAACATAAGTGTATGCACCACAACTGAAGTAAATATTAACATAGATATTTCAACGATAATAAATGTAGATGATGACGCAATCGCCGGGAGCCTTAAGTTCTCTGAACAACAGCAGTTGATACATATGCCGACCAAATTCTGAAAATTCTTAAATAATTATGCATTTGTGTTTATTCAAATTTAGCTGTTACTCTAAAGATTGAGAAAACTGTATTTTTCGAAGAAGCTTGTGCTATTACTGTCGCAGTTTTATATTACATGATAATGTTAAACAGGTTCTTTATCTGAGAACATTTAAAAGTTTTATTATTAATATTGTTTGCTTATTCATAATGATAGTAAATCAGAACTTTTGTTTTAGATTTTCTTCATATAATAGTTATCAAAGTAAAATAAATATCCTTACAGATACATCAATATTTGGGAGGATATGTATAAGCCATTGTAGCTGAAATTTAGTATCACAAATTCAGCTAAAGAGCATTCAGAGAGCACAAAGAATAAACAGAAAAAATAATTACATTTTTACTAACTAATAAGTTCATGTTTAAAAACAGAGTTCAAACTAATTTTAAGTTCAGTAAATTTTCTATGATTTATGTCTATTTCTTAAATCATGTATTAGAGAAAAGTGTAAACAACGAAATGCAACAGACTGACGTAAACACGAGCACCATTTTTTAAATACTGCACTTGCTTCAGTGATCTTAACATCCAGGTAAAAATTCTCGGGAGCCATAACTCTACGATGGACACCTCTGAGTGTGTCTAGTATTTCAGCAGATTATTAAGTAACACATTATGCATTGCGAACAAATACTATATGATGTCTATCCAGAGAAGACCAAAATTGGATAGAACCGTGGATGAGCATCTTAGAAATAGTGCTAAATAGTGCTAAATAAAAAACAAACATACAAAATAAATAAAGAAGTTTCCCGAAAATTTAGCATATTAATTAGGAAATATAAGCATATTAATTATTGATTACATATTCGTCCTACTTCATCAAAGCATTGCTTTAGTACTCAATCAAAAGGAGAAAGTGCAGGGGTAGTTATGATATTCTGAACAGAGCGCCGGAGATTACTGTATTCAACGTAAAAAAATGCTTTCATGAATGTGGACTTATCTTTAATGTAATTGCAGTCAACAACAATTTTCTGGCTTATTTTTGTACATATGTACTTTGAACAGCTTTATTTGATTGCTATTAAACTGAAAAACAAATATTTTCCTCAAATATTCAAAGAATTACAATTTCAGAAATGCATGCATGATGAAGTAATGCATACTAAATAATTTAAATTCCAAATGAATTCGATTACATTTGCGAAACATTCTTCACGATACTTATGGGGCTGATATAACATCTAACTGGTATGGGTCCTAAGGATCGTATCATCATCTCTATTTAAATAGTTTTTTGTAGATTTGTAGAACATCAGGAGTTCCTCTATGCTTTTACCATTTTGATTCTAAGTATGTCTTGAAATAAAATTATTGGTATTTCTTCAGAAATATGGATTTGAAAAATACTAAAAACGCAGATCCCTGAGAAATAAAGTTTTATAAAATAATGTATACACAAATGTTTCACAATGTCAGTTAAAATACGGTGAAATGACGACAATGAAGATAACATGTGAAGCTTAAATGGATAAACTGATTCTTCAAACCGAATTTAATTGAAAGGATCAGATCTTCGAAAAATATTTTGTTAAGCAGTTATATTTAATTATTACGCATTAATGATACTCTTACTAAATACACGGGACAAGATTGTTGCCATTTGACCTTGCGTTAATCTGCAGTTCCAGAGTAGAAATAATTATTATGTCTAGTTTAATAATAATGTATGTTACTATTTTAAAGTTTTAAGGTAAGCAATGAAAATACATCTCCTTAGTTCATTCATTTCTTGTTTTCGAATTTAATTCGCATTTTCTTAAATTATGGCCCACCAGCGGCCGAGCGGTAAAGACGCTGAGCACTGGTAGTTCGGTCCGAGGTTCGAATCCCGCGAACGGGCTGGCTGCATGGGCGTTTTCGTGGTTTTCCCCATGTGTAACGTGTATACGAGCCAGTTTCCCTTAGAAAGTCCTCCACGAAGGCATCCCTCCCTTTAGGCAGATAGCCCTCGCGTGCTTTGCCATAATTGAATAACCTAACCTAACCTTAAATTATGCTTCACTAACTGTAAATAAATACGAAAAGCATTAAATTGGTATTTTGGTCATGGTTTTGAAATTTAGTGCTCAATTTTGCCGCAGTGTGCTGTTTTAATATTAAGATTATCGATATTTCCCCACTTTAAAAGAGCAGAAAGAATGACTGAATATACGAATGATTTATTTTACAAACAAATGTGTCGTATAATTCAAACAAACTGCCAAACTCTAAGTAAACTGAAAAATGTTATTGTTTCTCAGAAATCACTAACTGGCTCCTCTTAGTATTATATGCGAAACTTTTATTAATGGTCCAAAACAAACAAATTTCAAATGCAGAGTACCTAGATTTTATTTCGCTACTTTAATATCATGATTTTTGAAAATGTGGGGCTGAGATATGAGGAAATGAATATTTTCTACACTGCTATAAAACACTGAAACACTGCTCTAAAACAGAAATCACTTAACTGGCTAGAACAGGTTGTTCTTCAAAACCATTCAGATAATTTGTTATACAGCTTTCCTCATATGTAACGACTTCCAGTATTCAACCACACACAACTGCTCATAACTTCTGGCATTTCGAGTTACAGCATAAATTCAGAGATTCCACTCACTTTAATACACACCATCAAAAATGTGCAGCAGCAGCGACGGGTGGGTGTACCGAAGCTAAAGCAAAAACCTCTGATCAAGCTTCATTTTATATATCGTACTTTACTAGGTCGCCATCTGCCGCAAAGCTGAATTCCAAAACATTTCATATGGGCAGTAAAAATATTTTCAGCGGTGGCTAAACATGAAAGATACGTGGAAAGAAAAAAAAAAGGCCCTGAAAAGATTAACGGCGCCAAGCTGAATTATTACATTTACAAATTGCCGGATATAAATGTAAAAGGCCTGTGAGACTCGGAATAATGTATGAATTTGGCGGTCCTGGTATATCATGTCATTGTCATTTTATGATTTTGGTTGTCAAACTGCGGCTTAGTTCAGGAAACTGCAGGCCGTATTATTGTAAAAGACCCTGACTGAACACGTATTAGGAAGATTGAATGCGTCATCCTACTTTACTGGTGCTGCGTAAGGGACCGTTTATGAAATATGCAGCTGATGATATTTTTTCATGTATATGAATACAGTTCTGCACTATAATTTCTAAACCAGTATGATTACAGAATAATTAACACCAAAGTGGTATTAATTGCGCTGACCTACCGAACAAAGTGTAATACAATAATAACATTTGCTTACATTATTCAAAATAAGTGAAGAAGGGGAATAATATTTAATTTTAGCTCGATAATATATTTTCAAAGCTCGGTAAGGACAAATAAAATGAATAGAAATTATAAGAAATTTTCTGTCTACTTGAACTATTTATGAAGATAGTATGTAAACCAGATTAATGTCCATATTTATACTGGCTGCAGAGCAAAAGAAATAGTTATGATGTTTTTATAGCTTTGCGTTTAGGGCAAAACAAGTATAACTTCCAGGCATGAATCTAAATTTTTTGTATTGTGATAGGAAACGTTTAAGAGACAACTGGGTCCTGTCACTGCTCCATTGTGATTCCCTAGCTGAGTCTTGGTTCTTGTTGAGGTCTGTTTCCCCTAATAGGAGCTGTCAGCAAATACTACGCATTTCTATGTACACTGCGAAAAACAAAAATTCTGAAAGGTTTCAGAAGGGACGTTTTTTTAACGTTTTGTGTGTTACGTTTGCTTATTAAATATCATGTTCTTTGCACTTAAACCATAAAATTCAGTATAACAGCAAGATCGCAAAATAATTTTAAAATGTGTATCTCTTTAGAATTTCTGATACACAGTTGCGCGCGCTTTAGATAAAATATGTTATTTCCCGCAGAGTGCTACCATTACGCACTTTTAAGTCGTTTGACTTTGTTCATCAAAAACGTTTTACGAAATATGAAATAGTTAACAATATGAAATATGAAATAGTTCCTTCTGTGGTAGTCCTTCATGTTGCAACAACGTTTCATTCTCACGTAGAGTAACGCCAAACCACATTGCGTTTGACTAGTGAAAGACTTCGATTTTATAAAGGAATCCTTCGAACTGACTCGACGCCGTGTTTATCGCATATGAACTCAATCAAAAATGAAAGATTTTAGGAAAAAGGTTCACTGGTCGCTTATTACCCATAAAAGCACTTTAGCAGCTGAAAATAACTTTTTTGTGCAAGCCTGGGTCTCCAGTCTCTGGTAATTCACTGATTTCATGATCCGAAGTTGTACAAGATTGATTTCGACTACGTTCTATTATAATTCTTGTTAAAACTCGTACCGGAATCACATTTTGTGTTCTTTTTAATGGCATGTATAAAACTCCCCCTCCCTTTCTTCGATAGAAAACGAAAAGAAAGTTAAACTATTTTTTGTTATGTTATGTTGTTGTTCACATCTACAGAGCATAAAATACTTAATAAAATGTTTTTATTCGCAGTTTATATAGAAAACCAAAATATCTAGCAATTACTTTGAACAATGAAAATGATCAACTCGCTTTCATGAAGGCCATGGATGTGATTCTTACTCAATTCACTCATTTAGCTGAAAACCTGTATGAAGGGTCTATGGGACATTTTACTGTCCTTATCAAATTTAAAGACACGCTGTTCATTTTGAAAACTTCTTAAGAAACATGTTTCATCCAGTATTAATCTGAGCAGGAGATTTCTAGCCTCAGCTTTTGTGTAACATTTGCATTCAGCGAATTCTTTAGGGTATGCTGCCGTCATACTTTATTATTTTGGGAATACGCTTGCAGCCCTGTTTCACAAAGGAAAGAGAAGAAAGCAACCAGTCAGAGTAAAATGCTGCTTTTGCAGATTGTACCTATGGGTGGTTTTCTTTTTAAGAGCGTTTTTCCCAGAAAAGTTTCTTATTGCGTTATATGTCGATTGATTCAATAACAGTCTAATTTGCTAATGGCATAACACTATAATATAAGCAGCCCCATTTAGTTCAGCAGTCCTGTAAAGTAACTGATATAATATTTGGGATCTGCGTTTCCTATGACTCTCTCTGTGCTTTTACCTGGCGGGGAGATTTTTATAACTTGATGTCTGAGTAAAAGGTATTCGTATACTAAGTTTTCTTGCCTGAGGATGGTGCTCAGATTCTACTGTAGAGTGCTTTATGGAAATGCAATGCACACCATCCGGATTCATGTAATCAGAATATGTAGTTTAAAATTTAGTATTATGTTTTTTCATTTATGTAGGAAATCAGTTAACTAGATTAATTATTTCTTTATCCTAAAGGCTGGTGTTTTCATTCCTAAAGCCATATTTCGCTTGACACATTCGCTTGTTTCTCTTTTTTATTTTTAAATAAAATGCTTCCATAAAAATTCTATCTGTTACATTGAATATCCACCTAAAGAAGTTTTAAAAAAGTCACCAGCTTTCAGGATAATTCACACTTGTGAAGCGTGTGTATTAGATGCATTATTCTATCAAGATAAAGCTTCCAAGTGAACACACACTGCAGTGTAATGGTTCATCGCACTGTGCAAACAGCAAGAATAAAATGTTGTCACCCTAGGCTAGATGGAAATATACAAGTTTCGGAAGCATAGAAGAAAAATGACGAGGTGCCGATCTGTCAAAACCTGAAAAGCTTTTTGATTGATGAGTGTTTTATATGTATAAGAAAGGCAAGAGTGAGAGTTTTACGAGACGAAACTGCAGACTGGCAGAATGTATCTGAAAATGTCATTGTCCACCCTAAATGAAATGCAAGCCTGGAGGAATGACTCACTGGAGGATGTGGTGAAGTATACTCGATATTGAAATGTTTGTGGAATTGTGAATAAAAGAAGAAATTTGAATATCTCAGGAGAGAGAATTTCTAAAATTTACATCTGCGTCACAGTATACTCACGGATGTGTTATGTGCTGCGTTTAAATAGTAATACATGAATTTTATTTAAAGAATCAAATTTGTGAAAGGTATTTCTAAGTTTGTATTCTTAGCTCTTCAGACGCTTCAAAAAATTAAATTTGCAAGAAATATTTAGTTTAGTTTGTTGCCAATCAGCTTAAAGAAGGAGATACAGAGCTTTATCACGAACTGCGAATCTTTGTCAACAAATATGAAATAGTAATAACAATGATTTACAAAGTGAAACATCTACAATCTCATATACCGAAAACTTCTGTTTTTTAAGATTTTCTTTAGATAAAAAAAGAGAATAAAATTAAAAATGTGTAAAATATAATACAAAATTTCTCTTCTTTACTTCTATTTTTTCAGCTTATAAAGGTAAGTCTGGATTGCTGCGTTCCAAATTAAAAAGTTCTAATATCTGTTTCTGCATTTATTTCGGGAATATAAACAGTATAAATAAAAAATATGGAAGTACACAAAAGTAAACTTTCGCTTTGAAGGGGAAAAACAGAAACGCTTTATATTTATTAGCTACTACAAAATTTTTATCCTTACCTGGATGTGTACCAGAATTGTACCTTGGATGTGGACGGCAGAATACTGACGTCTGTATCCAAAATACAGTTTAGAAAATTAGAATTAGAAATTAGAAATCTTGAAGTCATACTTCCTTATAACTCGAAACTTTGGGTTTAATATCGTAAAAGAAAGCATTCAGCTCTTTTCAAATCTCTTTTACTTTCTAAAAAACAGAAGAATCTGCACATGTGTTATTCACATTGTGGAAAGACTGAGACTCCTAGAGCTATTACATTTTGAATTCCCATAGTCCTTTCTTTGCCCGACTATGAGCTTTTTGAAGTATGAATTTTCAATTTCCATTTTGCTTTTTAATTATTTTATGTTTTGAGTGAACTAATTCATTTTTGATTAATAAAATCAGTAATCCAAAAGCAATACGTTGCTACTGCCGGAGATAAAATTCATTTAACTTTCACGCCTCACTATGTTGCAAATCGACAAAATATCAGATCTTTACCTTTCAAATCTAATCTGACCATTATTTATTTAAAGATCAAGCGACTTGAAAGCAATAATGCAGTTCCATATGCTACATTTTTTAAATTTTTATTCTCATTCCTTAAAAACTAGAAAGGCAACTGCCATTATATTTTGACGGTTTCAGATTTACTTTCGATTACTGTATCTACATATGTAGTCTTGTGAAGTTTTATTACTTTTTTTTACATTACATGATATGTATATATATATATATATATATATATTTAAAATATGTACATATATGTATAACTCTTTTTCGAGTTTCAATCAGTAATGAAAACTGGAAAAAATATATTATATAACCTATTGTATATCCCACAGCCGGCACTTCAAGAAGACCTAAAAAATTACGGAAAGAAATGGATTACAGAAATGAAATGGAAATGCTTAAAGAAATTTTGTAAAATGCTGATTTTTTACTTTTAAGTTATGATTTTGATTAGTTCTGCTCATTTCGTTAAGTAATCTGTCACAAGAAGGGTATGTGGAACAAACGGGTATGTTACTTTAATCTTTTTCAGTGTATAAACGATCATAAAGAAATTATGCAGCATTTGCATGATTCATTTACTTACAATTTCACATTTTTTAATATTTAAAAATTACATTTTCTGTAATTTGAAATGCGTATGTTTTCGGTTTGTATATTACCTTTTTGGTCACAGCCGACTTTCATTTTTATTTTTGATTTAATTTTTATCTCTTGATTAATTAATTAACTTTTCAGCATACTGTGCGACTTTAGCAGAAATACTTTGATATTTCTTAACTTTTATATATATGTAGAGATAGATAGCCGAAGCGTCTGGTGGCCCGAGCGTCTATTATAAGTGAAATTTTCATATATCTTAAAATTAATAGCATGAAATTTCCTAGTCACATTTTTGGAATGAATTCTTTAATATTTAACAATTTTTACTCTATAGTTACCGAAAACAAGTCATAGTTTTGAATAGTTTCTAGTGACTGGATAGTGTTTTTAATATTACTAAAATTATGGAATCTAAATCCGGCGAAATGGTGAGGGGAGTGGACGAAGGTCCTAGGGAAGTTTATGATCTACAATGGACTGCCATGCAAAAAGAAAAAGAATAATTTAGCAGTCATCCTCCTTGTCTGTGTTGAAGTCCTCTATTATTAAAATCTTCAGATGAAATGGCTTTCTAAATAATTAATTTACGTTGAAGCGTTGTTGCAATTTAAAAATAAAATGAACGAATTTATGCACGTTGGACTGACAACGCTGCTGTCTGTGACGTGCATGGTTTTATTACACAATGTAAAATTTAACTTTTCTTAAGGTATTAAAAAGCAAAATTGAGAAGAAACTTTTTGAATTTGAAGACATTAGATGAAATAAAAAAAACTGATTATGTTATTTATACTATTTATCTATTTACTCTTTTTCCACTTTTCATTACGTATAAACGATAAACCTCATATGCGGCCTATTCCATTATTATTGAATGGGACAGGCTGCGTAGTGCATTATGAATTAATTTGTTGTATCTAATACTTAGCGTATTAGCTGCATTTTAATAAATCTTTTTATGACCTAAACTGGCTATCCATGTTTTTCGCATAAAACAGTAAACTTTAATATTTGACCATGTTTTACGTAGATTTTGGTAGAACGATTTTGCCAATATCATTATACACTGGTGTGCAAAACTTAAGCAACAATGTAAAAATTTAGCAGATAACCATTAAATTGCAGAAAAGGAGGTCTGGAGATCAGTACAACGAACACGTAAGTCAGTAGAAACGTCATGCGTATGCAGATATCAGGAACGAAACTTCAGAGGCGACGTGAGCGTACACAAAACGCGTGATGTCGGCGCGCGCAGTTCAACAGTAGAATAAAAGGAAGGACGGAGACGCAATTCAACATATTAGCTGCAAGTGCCAGTGAGTCAGTTCGTGTACAAGAAATAACCTGGACGACTTCACACGTGGAAGAATGATCAGAAAGTTGGAGGAGGGGCGTACTGCCACCATTGTAGCTGCAGAGTTCGGAATCAACAAAAGTGTTGTTTCGCGCGCTTGAAAAGCGTTCCAAACCACAGGTACAGCTGTTAGAAAGGTTGGTGGCGGCCGCCTGAGGACAGCATCTGCAGGGGATGACCGATATATCGTCCTACAGGCGAACAGAGGCCGACAGCAGTCAGCAAGCGCCATTGCTCAGCAACTCTGTACAGCAACGAGGCGAAAACTGTCGCGGTTTACTGTGACCAGACGCTTTCGCAAAGGGGGCCTATTCGCCCGCCGTCCTGAACGATGCCTCCCGTTCAAAGTTGGTCACCAACGCCACCGTTTACAGTGGTGAAGAGAGTACAAAAACTGGACAACTGATCTATGGAATCGTGTCCTCTTTACGGATGAGAGTCGGTTCAGTACCAGAAGCGATTCTCAACGCGTTTTGATTTGGAGAGAGATCGGGACCCGGTTTTATCCCAGTAACAACAAGGAAAGACAACGTAACGGTGGTCCTGGAGTTCTTGTCTGGGGAGGCATTATGCTGAATGGGGAACTGAGCTCCACGTTTTCAACAGAGGGTCTGTAACTGGGGATCGCTATTGTGAGGAAGTACTCCTTCCCCATGTGCGTCTGTTCCGAGGTGCCATTAGCCCAGACTTAATTTTTATGGATGACAATGCACGGCCACATCGGACTCTTGCTGTTGAGGAGCTACTGGAAAGTGAAGATATCATTCGAATGGATTGGCCAGCATACTCCCCAGATTTAAATCCATCGAACATGTGTGGGATGCATTGGGGAGACGCATTGAAGCACGCTTACATCCTCCGGAGAACACCCGACAACTCAAACAGATGCTGATTGAGGAATGAGCACTCCGACCGCAAGAAATGTTGTATCAGATGGTTCTGAGGATGCGGAAACGGTGCGAAGCAACCATTGTAGTGAGAGGAGGGCATATCCCATATTAAGGAACATCTGCTTGTTGGTTTGGATAGAAAATCATGAGTCATGATACTATGCGTTCAATAAAGCTTGGTTTTTTTTATTCCATACCGTAAGCATTGTATTCCTTTTTCAGCTCCGATGCTTTCGCCGTCCTTTACGTATATAATACTCTCTTTCATTTCTGCATTTCATGTCTCTCAGTTGATTTCTCATAGAGTTATGGCAAAAAACCCTGCTATTGCTTAAGTTTTGCACACCAGTGTATTTAGCTGTATACATCTACGTTGTATTTTCGATGTAAGTATTAATTGCATAACATCGGAGTTTTCCGTGTTTCTCCTGTTTTTTGATCACTAGTATATATTTTTATCTACTATAGACTAACCCGAAAGTAACCTAAATATTCCTCTTCAATAATTTCTTTTATTTTTCTATGTTTATTTTGTCGTTCCTTTAATTCAACCGCCCTTTTTTCCTGCAAGACAAGTTCATTCTGCATTGTGACTGGTCTTTCATGTCTCATGAAAAGGCATGCACCTTTATTGTACCTACACCAGAAATAAGTTACAAATTTCTCATGGTAAACAATTCCTAGCATTAAACAAGTATCTTTTTTTTTCAGTTCCTGATTACTGAATTTTTAACCGGCTTGCCATTTAACATGCATCTATGAAATATCGCTCAAAGGTTGACCCAGAGGACATATCTTGCAGACTTAGTTGTAAAAATAGTTCTGATAATGGATCTTTTTCGGCCGATATGCTAACTCAACCCAAAGGATGATTCATTGATTATCGGTGCAATAATCGTAGTTTGCCTAATTATAGTCTAATAACAGTGTAATAATCGCAGCCACGTTATCAGCTTACAAGGTATTTCTTCCTCCTTTTCTCATGTCTTTGTTGTCTGATTGGAAGCATACTCGACGCGCATTTGAAATATACTTGCATATACTTGAGAAAACAGGTTTCTAGTTCCGGCGAGGGCATTGCATATTTTTCACTCCTCTTCCTTCAAAAACCCTAATGATCGTACAACCTAACAGGTTTACCTAATCACAAGCAAGATAAAATCGAAGATTTTGCTTTCTTTTAGTCAAAATCTTTCAAAATATACTAGTTCGCAAACTCAAATAATAAAAAATACCACTCCGAAATATGTGTAAATTATACTAATGCAGATATAAATATTACACGTCTTCTTGGCATTTACAGTCAATGACCATTGAACCCGAAGTATGTGTTCTTTATAATGCATAATTTGACTTCTAAAATAGTATATTCTATCAAGAATAAAGGCAACAAAGAAGAGTAATATTTCCCAACATTGTATGCAGAAACTGCTTAATAAATGTGAAAGACACAGATTCCCAAGAAAGCAATATAATGACTGAAATCATCAGTATAGAGAAGACAAGGAAATTTGTATTATAAATAAATCACCGTTACTAATCAGAAACTTCAGTAATGTTTTCTTATTTTAACTCAACATAAATATTTCTCACCAGTTTCTGCAATAATCGTTTCGTCATACAGATAAAATATTATATTTATGAAAATATAACACCCTTATAGAATTAAACGAAAATGAATAAAACTCACTCAAATCCATATTTCGGGTTCAGGATTACAATTGCGTTAACTATGTTGTCATATCCAAATATATGCCACGAGCGGCTGTCGCCTCGTAATTAACGTGATTAATATGATTTGCAATCACAGTCAAGATAGATGGTGCAGAAATCTATGCTTTATAACTTCCTAGACATTGCATTTTATCATCAGCATCATATAACTTCTCACGTTCACGTCTGTTTGGAAAGTTCTCATTGAAGAATGCCAGTTTTAACAAAATACTCTGCACCCAGAATATATCAGTTCCTTATAACATCGGAACAATATTTGACGTCCATATACTTGAGTGCAAATAATCTAGGTGTTGTTCTAACATATAAGACATCATTTATGGCATCTTTATTTCTATTATAATATTCACATTATCGTTATAAAGTTAAATTGAAATAAGGTTCATAATAGAAATATCAACACAAGTGAAATAAAGGAATCCTGTGTTACAGATAATCGTATCATACAATTTTATTAGACGTAATCATGAACCTCTCACTAAGTAATACATAGGCTGTTCGCATATTTTTAGATGACTGTCATTGTATTTACAGAAATAGTTTATCTAAAGCTTTTGTGTTTTAAATGTTCTATTTGATAACCCTTATTCTTATTATCTGAAGAGGTATTTCATCCCATTCCTCTTGAACAGCTTTCCAATATCCAAAAACTGTTCTAGGTCGACGTTTGAACAATCTTCTTTTAGAAAGTCGAAAAGAGCAAAACTGTATGGGTGATTCCTCATTGCATTTACTAGGGATATGTGTGAAGGGTTGGGCTTTGACGCATGTTTCTTATTCTACTTTTACAGGAAGCTAACATTGGATCGTGATGTGTGACTGCTTGCTTTGTCTTAAAGCATTTCTACTGTTTGATAGTAGTGTGGGTAAAGACAAGGGGTTTCATTTTTGAAAATATTTTATTATAAAATAGGCTCATGATAATATGTAAAGTTGATTTTAATATTTTCTGCACTCTTTTTATTTTTAGTTTGACATTATAAGAAAAACCAGCAACAATCACAAACAATCGTAAATCTCTTAAAAAAAGTTTTTTAGGTTTTTTGTACCATGTTTTAAGACTTAATCGTTCCCTCTTTGATGATAATGAACGGATATTTTGTTGCAGTCATTTAAATATACGAAAGATTCATCTATTGTGACAACATTTTTCTCATTTTTATCCTGATAAATATTTCTCATAAAGAATACTGCGTTCGGCGATATGTCGAAATATGTTGCACATTATGTTTTTTCGCCTTTTCAAGATTAAAATTAGCATTAATCGATGTGTTTCCAGCTAACACATTTTAATAATTTCGCAAATTTTCTTTGATTTGGCGTTTTTTTTTAGCATTAAAGATTTTACCTTTGCAACATTCAAAACATCTCTTTTTTTCTCTGATATGTATTTGGAACAGTTTCTCCAATGGAAGCCAAACTTTGACTTTTTTTAAATTGTTTTGTTGACATTATTATCTTCGAAACTTTAGATTTTGAAAACAAAGGATTTCACAGTGTTATTGATAACTAGATACGAATAAGTTTCTTCGAAAAACGCGCAAACATAGCCTTTCATCCACTGCTCCTTTAACAGTGGCATTTTGCATGAAAATAAAACTGTGAAATAGTAGCGACAATTTATACTTTCAAAAACATAGTCACAGTTAACAAATTTTTAAAGCAGGCAGTTTTTTCATAGCAAAGTAAAACCGGCTAAAATGTACGAACATCCTCTGTACAAAAAATTAACATTCCCATAAACATTTGCCTAAATATAAAAACTCTAGTTTTTGAAAATGCAATTCTCCCCGCAGTTACCACTTTTAACATGCAATCTAAAAAACCTTGCACTTTTTTAATATTGAATAGGATACCGAATCTGTAGTTTACAGTTTTATTTATAAGTCATAACCATTCAGATGATGCCTTAGGATTTGATTTCCTCAACGAATTGTAGAGTGTTATGCACATGCGAAGAACAAGTTTCCTGTTGGAGGATTCAGATAATATCTTTCTTTCAATAAGTACAATAAATGTGAAAACATTCAGTTGCAAAAATAACATAGGTTTCGCATCAAACATAAAGATATTAATTTCAGGAAAAGAGAAATAAATTGTTATACCATCGTGTGAATGCAGATGTAAAATGTGTATTGTAAGTATCTGACCTGAATAGAAATATTTAATCTTGCTAATTATCAATTATTATTACGGATCACACTATATAATTGTCAGTAACTTATATCTAATATTTACATAATTAAAAGTAGCCTTAATATCTTTATATGTTTCCTATTACAAAAATCCTGGTCTTTGATCAGAGCCTTTTCAAGTTTGCTTTTCAAGTATCAGCATAAATCTAAAACGTGTTTAACACCGGCTAGAGAGCTAATTTTCAAACGGGCAGGATAAACTCAGAACTAAGTCCGCTACTACTCTTTTCGAACTCTTGAAACTCAGCTTAAATACTGCTTCTGAAACACGCTTAGAATTTGCATTTACGTCATAACAAATTTACGTTTCGGCAAGAAACTGAGATCAAGAGGGAAAGGAAAGAAAACTAAAAATAATTGGTTAGAATAAAATGATGATTTAACAGTGTTTAAATTACCGTCATCAAATTTGTTATTAAATTCAAAACAAAATGCAGAATTAGACTGGTGATTTCTCAAAGCATGTATAATTCTGATAATTACGTGTCGATTCCTGATACATTTCTCGAAAAGGTACATGTTGAAAAAATGCACTACATACACATACTGAACTAGAAATATGATCATGTTCTTAGAATATTTTACTGAAAGTTTACATCTTCGAATTGCAATACGGTATGAACCTGCATGCAACATGGACCAAGTTATGCAAAGAAAAAACTGGCATTACTTAGTATGATTCTCGCAATGATGCGTAGCTATAATAGTTGTATAACTGGATGAGTGGTGAAAGGTTTCCTTTAAAATTATTTAGACAGCGAGATTCTACAGATGTGCACTTATTGCCCATTCACTTTCCAATGTCGCTTTATTGCCCCCCCCCCTCGGAATAGTAATGTTGAGAAACTGTGTGTTAGTGTAAGTAAGAGTAAAATTTTCCGGCTTCACTCTATAATGGAATTTCTTCTTTAATACTTACATATACATTCCTGGATCTTTAGATATTACAAATGCACACCGAAGTAAAATTTAAAAACTGCCAAATCCAGCAATAATTTACCTTTCATTTCAATTAAATAAATGTAATGCATTTATTCGTTTTAGAAACACAAAAATCTATCAGTAATTCGGCTTAATATTCAGTAAAATTATACCTAATCCGATGTAATGCCTGAACATTCAACAGAAATGTTTTCTCTTTTGTTGATTCAAATCTGTCGGATCTAATTTCTTTTTGAATTTGCAGTCTCCAGACGTAAAATTTCTTAATGATCCAAGCAGATTTCAACAATTTTCGCAGGATTACAATTATGTTTCTGAAAGGAATTTTAGAAAGGAATATCCATTGCTTATTAAAAAAGGGAAAAAGTGGACGCGATGGACGCTCAATTTTTTCGTCAAATGTACTAACGTTTCACGAAAAGAAATTAAAATTTACCTGTTCCTCTATTTACATGTAAATAAAGCCATTTAAGTCATTACCATTAATGTCTGTAATTACCGCTCCTGCAAACGGTTGGATTTTTTAATGGATGCAACATCGTGTAAAGAAAGATATGTTGAAATGCACTGCTCAAACCAAAAAATGGCTACGTAGAAATAAGTGAGCATCCTAGGTTTACCGAACCGCCCCTGTCTTTTAAGGTAAATTAAACGCAGCCTTAAGAACGCCCTGCAATTAAGCTTAATTATCCTTTTAATTATTTTCAGGTAATTAACTTTTTCATTTCAGCCTCTTAGTTTCTTTAAGTATGTAGTGATTGTTCTGTCAGGGTTGAACTTCTTATAAAGCCACCCAATAATGAGATCTAATTGATTTTTATGCTAATGATTTTTCAGTGAAAGTTTCGAATTCCATCTAATTCCTTTCGCTTCTAATTCGAAACGAAAGATATAATTAAGTGATCTTGAGCAGGGTTAAATTTGACTGCTCCAAAATAAATGATCGACGAAAACCCAACGATGACTTTTGTGAAACTGATTAATAGCCATACAGAGAAGTTTGTTTAAAATAGATGCCAAGTTTTAAATAATGTAATCAGAACAGAATAATTACAAAAGCAGCTTAAAAGATGATTGAATTGTAGGAAATTGCCTTTTAGATTACTTTTAACTTGTAAAGTTCCTCTCCGATAATTAATTTAAACGAATGTTTACTTCCGAAAGAGATTAATTTGTTTATGATATACCAAATTTAGATGAACATAGTAATGAAATGTTTTAATTAATAACTGCAGTATTTTATGACAATGTTATTTAAATTTAAAATGATTTGAAACACTTTAATGAGCATTAAAATATTTTCTGAGTGATATGAAAATAGCAATTTAAGAGTTCATGCCCCTGTTCAGCTGCATGAATTCGTCATGTTGTAATTGTTTACAGGATTAGTGTAGTTTGTATGTTTAGCTAAACATAACAATGCACTCAAGTTTATCTGCCTAATAATGCTTTCATGGAATGCATTTTAAGAGAAGGTAGCTCGTATTCAAAATCTCACATTGAGTAAATTATAAAAATATGGTTTATAACTAATTCGATAGATTGAAGCAGGAATCAAACTACTTCTACTACTAGTTCAGTGGTTTCACATTTCATACGAAACAGAAGCTTCAATTTGAGAATTTTGCTGTGTGCTATTAGGTAGAAAAAACATATTACGAAATATTTCATAAAAATAACACTCCGAGAAAGTAAGTTACATGATTATCTTTTGATAGATCGTATTCTTAAGAAAATTAAACTGAAAATTACTCCTTATGTGGTTTGCACGGAATGATGTACGAACTTTTCTTGAAAATATATGCACATTAAACAGTGGCGTGCAGTAGGTTTTCATGCAGGGTGTGCAGAGAACAACAATAATAATAATAAAACCATAAAAATGTACATTAAACACTTCTTTAACTTTTTATTACTTATTTGTACACAAAATCCATACGTCTATCCGTATCACTAACAAAATCATCAATTACATAATCATAAAACTCTGATTTTGACTGTAATAAGTGTAACATTTCTTTTTCTATTGTTATTAGAGATAAATTGCGTAATCTATCCTGGCTCATTATATTGCGCATATAATTTTTTACTCTTTTCAATGCTGAAAATGATCTCTCCACCGAAGCAGTTGAAAATGGAATTGTACAAATTAAATGTGCCTATTTATTTATTTCGCTTAGGGCATCTGTCAAATCATTCAGTATTATATGCTGAATAAGTTTCGATAAATTCATTTCGTAGTATGACTCACTACGATAAAGTACGCATACTTCATTGGTTAGCTTTACAAAATCGAAATGTTTTCCATAAGCGTTCTTTAACGAACTAAGGCATTAATCCGGAAATTTCGTAGTAATCGTAAGTCCCCGCTCTAATACAACGCTTAATAAACTGTACCTTCGGATGATTCTGAATGCCAAGTGCAGGAACAATAGCTGCACTTGCCTCAGTGCTACAGAATGCTATGCTTCTCCAGTAGCCCATACATATAAAGCGTGATTTTCTATTAGTGCGCAGTGCGTATACATCAAAACTTCCTATATTCGTTAGCTTTTGAACGCGCTACGTGGTGCAGCACCTAAGACCGCTCGCACTGCGGGAATACAAGCAAGCAAATTATTATAAATAATATTTATTATATATCATATAAAGATAGGTAGACATAGGTGCAGAAAATTATTGTCTCTCATAATTTTGCCAGGGTGTGCAGTGTACACCCTGCACATATGGACCGCACGCCACTGACATTAAAAAACATCGTAAATTCTCCTGAAATTCTAATGCAAATTTTTCTTTTAGTAATCTTTACCTAGATGCACTGGTTTCCCATAATATTCCAGTTGGCAACTTTTTAAGGATGTAAATTTTTTATTAAGAACAGGGGTTTCAGATGAAAAACATCGCGACAAAAACGTCGCGGACGAAAACGTCATGGAGAAAACCCAAGGGCAAAATGTCGTAGGACAAAATAGCTTGGAAAAAAAAGAAAGCAAGGAAAAAGCATCGCATTTCTAAAATATTGTCTTCGAAAATAAAGCGGTTTAAAAACGTCGAAGTTTAAAAACAACTCACAAATCATCGCATGACAATAACACCGCAAACATGCATTTTCCAAGCTTTAAAAGTTGTAAATGCACATTCGCATAATTATTTATGAGAGTAAGAAGGAATACGAAATGTTTTTACCTTGCATTTCATCTTTTTGAATTAATTAATAAATGTTTGCTGAAAAAGCAAGAACGAAACTTAAGAATTCAAAAACTGTGAGCAGAGAATTATATCTATTTATAATAGTTAATAAAATATTAAGGTTACGTAGTTAACTAATATGCGTTATTAATATTGTTACCTGCGTATGGGTTCGTAATAAATTGAATGCACAAGTCCGATAAAAGGTTCCTAAAATTTATTCTTATCAAAGGAAATATAACAGAATGCTGGAATTTTCCTCAGAGTTATTGGTACAAGTGTTGAAAAAATATCACGTAATATAATCACTAGTTATACTTTAAGCTATTAAAACATTAAAATACAACGCAATGCAAAGCTTTATTTAAAGAGAAAGCTAATTCCGATTTATGTCACTTCTCTCGGAACTACAACTCGCAGTAACAGTAACTAAGCAACTAACTACACAACGACTAAATTGAGATGTCTCTCTCTTCGGCCTTAAATAGTTTTTAACCGGCCGCGTGAGATCTTTCTATTAAATTCTGCTTCTCAAGATTTCTGAAAAGCAAAAAGAGAAATTACGGTTGCAGCTAACATAGTGTTCAATTGCATTTATTTGATTTAAATGCAAATGACCGTGATAAACTTTTATCCAATCTTAAATGATTAAAGGACTCCTGTATTTTTACTTTTCCGGCAGAGTTTCATCTTAAAATTCGTCTCGCGCTCCATTGCACGAGAAAATACAAGACTTTTTATTATAATGCTACTAAAATTAGTTATCTAAATACAAAATTCGTAACAATATAATTAAGCACTTTTATAAAGTTTTATTGATACTTTTTCAAAAAAATATAATCTTAAAAAAGATTACGAATATGAAGATGAGTAACCGTTTAATATTACCTCCATTAAAATTGTTTAGTTAATTATAAAATTATCAGCTTATTTTCTTTCATTTTTATTAATCTGATATTCTTTCAGTGAAAATTTAATCTTGTCTTGTTTCAGTCGATTCATCTTCTTAAAGTGTCATTGACATTTTCATGCTCACCGTGCAGCTAATCATTTGGATGCTGATTTGTTAAATGTAACGTAACACACTAGCTACATAACATTTCAACAGGAGATTTGGATTTATTGAATTATGACAATCTGCTTAAGAGGAGGAATGCCTTTGTGGAGGACTTTTATTTCTGCGCCTTATATCTACGTATCTATTAGGAAAACTATTAAAACCGCATTTGCCAGCTCATTAGCCGGATAGTTCTATAACTGCTCAGAGATTTTACCGCTCGGTCTCTGTTGCTGGCTAGTTCAACAGAGGAACATTAACGGAAACTAGTTCCCTTTTACATCAGTCTGTCGAAAGCCTCGAATTTTAAAATATTCTTTATTCCTTCTTGCCCTCATAAATCATTATGCGAATATACATTTACAAATTTTAGAATCAGAAAAACGCATGTATGCGATGGTCATCATACGATGATTTGTAGGTGCTTCGTCTTTTTACGGCGATATTTTTGACTATGTTATTTTTAAAGTGCGAAGTTTTTGAACCGCTTTACTTTCGACAACGATGTTGTAGAACTGTGATGTTTAGGTCTTCTTTCTGCACTCCTAGGATCGGTGGCTTACTCCTGTTCGAAGACGTTTTCTCCTAGTTTTGTTTTCTCCGCGAAGTTTTCATCCGCGATATTTTTGCCGCGAGGTTTTCGGAGGGCACCACAACAGGTCATGATCATTATGACATCATGACTCAGTATCAGTTGTTGCTTTTCTTATAATACATGGAGAAAAGAAAGGCGCGTCAACACTAAGCCACTAAAATAAAGGTACTATGTCAAACGTGTTTGTTTATTCTCAACAGCTACACATTCAAATCTAGTTGTCATAATGACAGGTTTATATGATTTTTGTATCGTGCGTTATTTAGGGTCCGCATGTAAGTTATATTAACATGTATTTAGTGTGACTTTTATTTTCTTCGGTCACAAACTGTATGGCTAGATGACATGATGATAATTATGATGATGATGAGAATAACGCCGAAGGTGGTGTTGATAGTATTAATAACATTGACCAATAAATGTTATTGGACGGAAGAAAATATTTGCATAAATCTCAAAATTAATTGCTTTTATATTTCTGTATTAAAAAAGGGTGTATTTATACATTTCTAGTAATACTGCATTTTAAAATTAAATTTTCAAAATGGAATTCCTTATGGAGTATTGTCACCCTCTGTTAATTACGCGTAGGTCACCTATCAGCTTCAGTTTAAATAACATTCCTCTTAAAGGAATGTTATAGTAAGTAAACTGTAGTTATGGTGCATGCACATATAATTGCAAAGTTACTATTATAAAACTTCCCGCATTGTAACGGTTTAAAGCATCGTGCTTTGTTCTCATTGTTAATGAATAATATAAGTTAAAACGTCTCATCGTTAATGAGATTCTGAAACGATAAAGAAGAGATAATTAATCAATTTCTGTTGTAGCTTCGCTTATCAAGTAATTCTGCTTAAAATATCCTATTTCAAAAATTTGAATAACCAAATAAATCTAAAGAAATAACAGATCGAATAGGAGCTTTTCTTCCTCGAGCCTTTTTATGATTAAGTGTAAGCTAATGCATTGAATTAATGCGCTAAATTTCGATAATTAATTAATATGAAGTACTTAATAGGAAAGACTGATTTAACACGATCGAAAGATTTCTCTAACAGTGAAATACTGCATTTTAAGAAATATGCATTTCTCTAAATCATTTAAAATGCAGCATTGTATGGGATATATGAATAACTTATAGTGCGGATGAAAACTGTGTCCGGTTAAACAGCTTCCTAAAAGCAACTGCACTATTTTCTTCTGTACATAAAATTATTCATTTAAGAAAAATTCTGTCTCCTTCTCTGAGCTAATCACATGAAAACATATCGGGTAGAATGTGTATTGCAATGGCTTGGAATATAACAGTAAATACTTAGCTAATAAGATCATTACATTAGATAGTTATAGAATATTATATTAAATATCACGTCAAATAATGTATGCCTACCTGGATACAAACAGTGGTTTGCAAATATACCCACAATTTATCTATCATTTACTTCTGATTAGCCGATCCATACCTAAGACGAGAGATGAATCTCTGCTGCACCAGTTAAACTACACATATGTATAACTTGTGTTAAAAGAGTGACATAGATTGTCAAAAGTACGAATAATTTATCATCTAAAGTATCAAATGGGAGATGAATGTCAGTTTACATTCTTTCCATTCGAAAAACTGAAGCGAGAGACACTTTTGGGGGATAGTTTCTTAATTTTCTCGATCGTTTGGCACGAACATAGTTTGATGCTTTGGTTTCAGCATGGAAAATTGCAGTTTGGTTTTTCAGTTGCCGTATTCATTCTCGAAAAATAACACGTTCCCCTCCTTAGTTGGGTTTTCGGTTTCAATAGTGAAGCCCTTCATTTTTGTTTCAAAGGGAAAAAGCCCGGTCGAAAGAGGAGTGAATTTAAACTGAAATTCATTACTAAAATTTAAACTGAAATTGGATTGATTAAACTAGAACGCTTGACTTAAACTACGATTTATTACTTTTAATGAGCAGTGCTATGGACGGACTGAAGAAATATAAACTAGAATGCAGATGATAACGATGGCCGAAATATAATGCGAGGAAATGGGTAAGAAAGCTGTGCAACGAATACTCATGATACGTAATTTGGTTACTGTAAATTAAGAATAAATACAATTTAATATCTTTTTTCCATTACTTAGCGTATGAAGTCGTTTTTGTTACATGTAAATAATTTGAATTCTTACATAATCTAACACTAAACTTTCAATAGGTAAAACAAAATAGCTAAAACTTTCAGGTTATACACGTAAGTAATTATATAGCAATCTGCTTGTTTTGTGCAAAAACTATAATCTCGTTTACCTAACTATTATAAGTCGAACCTATCAGCAATATAAGCAGTAGTTATTTGTCAATTCGTTGCCATAAAATTCAAGACAAAAGAAACATTAAGCTACAGATTGATTATTTTGCAGCGGTGGTGAAGATAAAAACATTCCGGGCACATTTTTAATTAGTTAAATATATATAATGCAAAATAAAAGTTCCCAATAAAAATCATTTTATGGAGCTAAAAGCAGCGATTGCTGTAATTCCATTAATATGAACAATGCATATTTTTTTCTTTCTGAGGAAACGTTTACTTAACTTTTTTTTTTTTTTTTTTTTTTTT
>KK119346.1:402209-421090 GCA_000611955.2 Stegodyphus mimosarum | reverse complement strand
AATTTTATTTTAAAATGCAAAAAAAAAAAAAGAGTAGTAATATTTAATGTTTGCTTTCTTATTTTGTTTATGGTATTATAAGAGTTACCGTGTGATTAATAAATGGACATAGTTTAGAAGACGCATGCATTCAATTCTTACACATTAACGAAGAAAAAAAAATTAAAACACGTGAAAAAATGGTGTTTATAGTGGTATACATTATAAAGCTCTTGCAAATGAGAAGATCATGGAAAGGAAGTTTATTTATTTACTGAATGTAGAAAGCCTGCAGAGGATGTCGTAAGAAGCGAGATATCTTTCTAAAGGAAGAAAACGTGCTCAGTCAGGTGTAATATAGAATTAAGTTAGGTTAGGTTATTTTAGCATAGCAAATCACACGAGGGTTATCTATTTAAAAGGATAGATACTTTCGCGGAGGATTTCCTAGGAGAAACGGGTCGTATTCTAGTTAAACTTGCATAACACCGAGAAACCAACTGTCGTGCCAGCCGTTTGCGTGGGTTCGAACCCCGGATGAACTCTCAATATTCAGGCATCAAAACCACTTGGCTACTCTTGAGGCATGTTGCGTAAGGAGAAACACGAAAACAGATATCTTTGGTTTGGTTTAGTTTATTGTGACAAAACACATTTAGGGTAACTATGGGGTCGGATGGTTTCGTGAAGAACTTTCGAATGGAAACTGACTCATGCTTTCGAGGAGAACTTTCGAACGGAAACTGGCTCGTATACACGATACACATAGGGAAAAACCACGAAAACGCCCTTGTAACCCGTCCGTTCGCCGGGATTCGAACCCCGGATCGAACAACCAGTTTCAGCGACTTTACAGCTCCTCAGACCTTCGCTGGTTGTCCTCAGATATTTTTGCAGCCCGTTTACTAGGATCAACAATAATTAATGGCATGGAATTAAATACATCTTTGTCATGCAATGAGTCTCTAAACCCGCTATAACAATGGTTACTCCTATATGATACACATATACGAATTATTCTTTTCTATATTTACTTACTTGTACCTAATAAAAGAAGAATTGTTATCGCGAAAAAAATCGATTTCAATGGAAATATCCATTTTTACAGTTCTTGATTATATTTAGTCATCAAGCGTTGAAATCTTGTATATGGGTGTCTGGTTGGGTCTGCCGTAACATCTAACTGTGCAACTCTCTTTTTTATTGCAATCGAAAGCACCAAGAGTATATTTACGCATGCCCTTAAGCGGGTTTATAGTCCTGCCCTGGCCTTTATTTTCGCAATGTTGGTCGTCGTCATATACTTCCAACCACAGGAATACTTTAAATGATGAAAATAGTCGTGTTTCAGCAATGTTAAAATAAAAAACAAAAAAACTTTTTGACAAATAACAGAATCTAAACTTTAATGCGGTCTCCCAATTGCTAGAGTTATATTTAGGAAAGTTTTAACTCGTTATGAAAAATAAAAAGGCAAGAAGTTTGTTTCCTGTACGCCAAATAATGACGGGGATATTTAATTTCAAAATTTGCAGTTTTTGACATCATTTCTAACTTAAGGGATCAGTTAATTAAGTTAGAATATTAGAGGAAATAAGTTTAAATTAAATTCAGCAACAAATATGTATAATTAAATAGACCGTACAAAGAAGTAACACATCAGACTTTTTTACATGATTTTTTTCAAAGCAATAAAAAATGTTTTGACAACTTATTTTCTTTTATTGTGACGAATACATTAAGTATATTTACACTTCCCAAATTCCTAATTTAAACCTTTTATCCTATAAAGGCGAAGAAAAATATATTTTTCATACTCTCCATGAATAGTAGTTAAGTATAAAAATCTGGAACACAAGGTTATTTTTCTGAATAGTCTAATTCTATAATGAGATCCTTTACCTTGTTCTGAAAGGAGGGCATAAGCTTTTATTCAGCAAAAATCTAAGTATTGACTTCCGAAAAATACTTAGGATGAAAGCTCCAGAAACTAACAAACAAATAGTAAAGAATGCGTTGTGATGTTTTCATGATCACCATTGTGTTCCTTGTAATCAGTTAATAGCGTGTCGCCATTTTGAAACTGTTGCGCACGAAATCCCTCTGCAACGATCTTACTTTTACAAATAAACTGTCCAATCACTCTGAAAGTCTTGCAATGACCTGAAAAGGAACTCCTGTCTTTTTTTTTTCTTTTCCTTTTTCTCTTTCAGCTTTAGGAACAAATCTTGAAAAGTGATTTTCAGGTTACCATGAGACAGATTTGTATCACGCAACGAAGCTAATAATAAAAAGAATTATGGAACAAGGTTTTCTTCTTTTTTCTCAAATCATGACTGGGATCTCCATCTTAGTAAAACCAGTGAGAAGAATACATATATCTAAGAAACAGGAAAGAAAATAAAATTCCAGAGTCTTAGCTACCAATCTAGAATAAGGATTAGGTTGCTTAGGCTGTGATATCAATAAACCTGATAGGATCAAAAATGACACACGAGAGTTTGTAGGGATTTATATTTATTTTAAATAACCTGTTAAATGTAATTTGAAACTCTTTCCTATAAGCCTTCATTCCCCTAATTGTCAGTGCCAGAATATTTAAATTTGGTAGCTCGCGTAAGGAATACGAATTCTGCCTGTGGGAAAAAAAGTTTAAATCTCGAGTTCTAGAAGGGAAAGTTTGAGAGTCTGGGAAAACTCTGTGCGTATTGGTAACGCAAGCTTCGGCTTAGCATTTATTGCTGGTTAGACGTGACTTAACAGCTATTATCTTGCTGCCACTAAACTCATCTATGCGCTGTAGGATACAGGATTGTCTGAGCCCTGTAGTTAAATTCTACTATTGGTTAATATCTTCAATTTTTCAGTTTGATGCTACTGTTTCAATTACCGCCCAAACAGAGGAGTAGTATGTTAGCCTCGAATTGATGCATTACAAATAACTTTAAAGAGGTAGTTTTAACCCTTCTTCTATAATCCATAATCTATAATCTTCTTCTATAAGTTAAAAGGTAGTTTTAACCCTTCTTCTGTGCATTCACTATTTTCCAGATTCCGCACAAAAGATAGACAGGACAGGAATAAATAAAGCGGACACCACTCCATCGCCATTGACAAAAATCTATGCACTACCCCCATGCACTAATCCCCATGCACTACCTCTCTAGCGTACAGCCCCTTTCACAGGGGACCTGATTACAGTAAATATAGAACATAGCACTAACAACTTATAGGAATATATAGCACAACATACTTCAACACATAGGACATAGCATTAACATACTGTTACAGATTATATACAATGCAAGAAGTTATGCTCATTATAGAGGTTGTTGGTTTTGGCATAACATATGCTTAATGATACTTAGGGTGTTATATTTGAATTATGTATTGAATGTTGTAGTGTGGCAATTAGGTAGGTAGTGTTCCATTTGGTCCAAGTTCAATGTTCAGAGTTTAGCAGTCCATGTGTGTACAGAAAAGATAGGCAGTAGAAATCTACACGTTCGCGTTTATTCTTTAAGATTACCCTTTCGTTTTCTTTAACTGTTATCAAAGACACATATTCAGAACAGCAGAAAAAGGATGTTATGCTTTTGCTTACGTGATTGATATCGCTCTTTTTTTTTCTGAGTAGATTTGAGAACCGACATTCAACTTAAAACGTTCACAATTTCTGCATACATAATTTCATTTCAAAACAGGTATATTAACAATCCGATACATAATACCTAATACAGATTCTAACATTGTTATTACAGCATAAGCTATTAAGCATATTTGAAGTTTTTAATATTCAAGTCATAGTTGTTGTTATTGCATCTTACTTATCTAACAAAGGCCAGCAATATTCATAGCGGTAAAGAGTAATACGCTCCAGTCGTTGGCAATAACCTTGAGCACGAAATAGGGTTACAGCCCGACTTCAGCTCATTTCTGCCTCCAACTTTACCACGTGGCACCACGAGGGGGGACGGGCCTGAAGGTCTCTGAGCCCTTTTTTCCTACTACTAACATCGCTCTGGGACTTTTGGTTCGCCGCATATTTAAAGTGCCCCATGCCGCAGAGATACTATACATTTACAAATATCCATGGCTTCTCCAGTATTCTAACCTGGGCACTTCGCTACGGCAGTCAGAGTCTCTAACCACTACACAGATTGAAAGTCAAAATCAGATTTCGTGAATACAAATAGTCGGCACCAAGCCTGTAAACAGAAATTCACAAAATTATGATTTTGGTAAAAACGCGTTTTAATGTTCGATTCTCCTTTAATTTGGAGAAATATAGATACAATATATTTACGTTAAGCACATTTTATATATATTTAGTTTTACACATTATACTTTTAACGAGTCTTTCACAAGCGTAAAGCATTGCAGCACAGGTGAGTCATTAATATGACTAGATATCTAATAGCATCATAAGATGATACTATTATGAATTTAGGGAAAAGAAATTATACAACAAAAAAGGTTTTACTTCGAACTAGAGATACTTACACAACAAACAGTAGACAAACCCACTTTCCCTATCTCAAACTGCTCGAACTATCCCAATTTTTAACGTTGTTGCTACAACAATGCTGCTTCAAATTCTTTCAGGAAATTTTCCTTTTTGAATATTCGACTGTAACGGGATTTTCTCTATTTTTATAAAAGTCAATAATAGCAAAGCTGCATTAAAATTGTATTCCTATAGACTCCCGACCTGACGAGCATTCTAGGCAATAACCAGTTACAGTGTGGCATTACGTTTGAATTTCACTTACATAACGCCACACTGTTTTATTTCATTTATTAAGTTTTTGTAAGCTTAATTACATAAATTAACTGTTTTATTTAATTTATTTGTTTTACCACCGTTTATTTAATTTATTAATTTATTGCATTTACTTAATTATTAAGTTTGATTTAATTTACATTTTTCCTTTCTGCCTCATTTCTTCACTAGCTTTGCTTATTCCAGAATTTATGTAGATCTGAGTGCAAGAAGTTCTGCTATTATTATGTTAGATAAATAGCTTACAGCTGTGCGTGAGAGTTTTGGCATTAAAGCCGAGACTGCCTGCTGTAGAATTTGCTGCTTGGCGAGTAACCGCAGTCTTAGGTCAGGCTGAAATTCGGAACAGAGATTTAATCTGGCAAGTCAGAATTTTGGATTACCATTATCAGTCTTTGGTGAGTCTTGTATCTGTGGTTAGAATTAAATATCGCATTTAGAACAATTTTAAGGAAAGCTTATGATTTCAGTCAGATCCAGGAGAAGAAACCTTTGCTTTGTAATTTTTTGATTTAATCCTCGTAAGCTATTAGGTAGAATAAATTTCAATTTAAAGTAAACCTATGCCTATCCGCTTCAAGAGTTTAATTATCTAGTGATGATAACGACGCCACAGAATCTATACAGCACACAGTGACATTTGCAAGTTGAATAAGCTAAGTTAAATTAAGCCACCATTTAGGTAGGACGATTGCAAATGTCATGGACGATTGCAAATGTCATGGACGATTGCAAATGTAAACACCCATGGTCAAACTGTTGTAAATGTAAACACCCATGGTCAAACTGTCATGACGATTGCAAATGTCATGGACGATTGCAAATGTAAACACCCATGGTCAAACTGTAACTCGCTACTATATGTTTAGCGCACACTTGGTTAGTGATGTAGATCGGACACGCGAATGTTATTTGAGCCTATAGAATAGAATTTAAAATTTAATATAGCGATATCCATTTCGTTCTATAGTGCACAATGCACAACTATTTTCAAATGTTTAGCGATACTGTTATAAACTACAAACTAGAAAATACATCAAGTTAAAAACAATACAGAATATATATTCGTAGCATTAGTTCAGTATCAAAGATCAATTAAAAATGCAAGGCCTAAGCTAATAAAAGTACAGTTTAAAAGGCGTCTGAAATTTCAATATTTAACTCTACATTTTTTAATAAAATATAAATAAGACATTGATGGTTTAAAATAGAAATTATTTGAAAAATGCATGTACTTCAAGTTATTTTCCTTAATTTATGTAAAATTTTGATTAAATGTTCCCTTAATGAAAAGAATAAGAAAGAAGCATTTTCAAATTTTGATATTACAGAACGATTTGTCAATGGGCTAACAATTTTAATATCATACACATTTCTAGGGTGTAAAGGTTTTAAGATAAAAAGCGAGAAACAAATTTTAAAAAGCTGTTGCTATATTTTATTGCTAGATAAATGATTAGTAAATAATATTGAGACTAAAGATCTTATTGTGTCAGTAATTATCACTTGTATTAGAAATTACGTTTTGTCTAACATAACGAATTCTTTAGTAATGAGCATAGCATTAAATAGGAGATACAGTTTTTAATATCCTTGCACACGTGACACAGGTCTATTTTGGTTATATTAACAGATCAATAACAATTCGTCGAAGAATTTTTTAAGGAAAGTAGTGAAATAATTCGCTGAGTAAAATAGTAAATAATTTGAATCTAATATCTTCTGTTAAACTTGATGGAAAATTTATTAAATATTTTCAGCTAAAATTCTATTTCTCTAAAGCTAACCAGAGGGAATTAAATAGATCCCTACTTCTCATCATAGGTTGTTTAAAAATAAGTGCGGACGAAAATATTTATTTCATTTATAATATAGTAGCGAAATTTCGAGCACAACCTTAGAGTTGCTCAAAGCAGGAAATCTTAAATTTGTAGAATAGTTATATTAAAGTTTTTCAGTAATCATGTACAGTTGCGAAGACAATAAATATCTCGCTAGTGAGGAGCTAAGCAGTTAAAGAGCACTTGCGAAACACATGTGAGCTTCCATATATAAGCTAATTTATGTATTTGCCTTCTCAACTATAAAACTAATTCCTATAACCTTAAACTGCGAAGAGTTTGTTTGCAAAGGAAAGCCAAACACGAGATGTAAATAGATTTATAACTGCTAGCTTTAAATGATAGAAAAGTCCGCTGCCTTTTGAAGATCTTAAGCTTACAGTACCTTTACCTTTTTAATTAAAAGCCATATGTTCGAAGAACAGCCTTTTTCTTGTCTTGTTTTTCTTGTTTATGATTCGTAAATTTATAAGTATAGTGCCGTACTATTGTATTTTTGCGTATATTCGTTTTCTCATGCAATATAAAACAAAAGTATATATTTTTCCTCATGCATTTTTTGAGCTATTCATAATGCATTGTTTGTTGTTTTACCATGACCAACAAGCAAATATCTGGAATCCCGACAGTGTTTGCAAGATCCATATTTTGTAAGTGACCTGATCTCTAGTTTTGTAAATAAGAGACAAATACTAATAAAAAAAATCTGATGTGGATACCACATGGTTTCCTTGCACGGCCTATTAAATTGTACATATTTTTTTTGCCGCGTTCCATTTTAACTTATTTCCTCGAATTTCATTAGAAACATATTTCTCATTCGATTAATACAGTTCTCACTTCGTAGCAAGGCGAAAATATATAAACCTCAAAGCATCTTCATTGAAAATTGTGAAATGCAGAAACACAATTGCAATTAAAATTAGATTTAATTTTAAAAAAATGCGTAGCTAAAGAAATATTTGCAATTAAATTTAGCGTTTCTACGCAAAAACAAGCAATTTGGCCAGCGGGCAGAAAGACAGATTTTTCGATAAACAACACTGAAAGTTTACTTTTAGTCCCACTTTGCAAAAAGACAGTGAAGCTAATGTAAAAAATGACTTAATTCACTAATTCTACTAAGAGTTTGAAATGTAAACAGATAACGGATTCGTTGGGCTTAACTCGCCACTTAACAGCTTTTACATTATTGATTACTACAACTATAGCATGGAGATTAAGCTAAGACATAAAAACCTTAACCGGAACAACACAATTCAATTACTTTTAACACTAGAATTACGGCGTTTTCTGTATACGTATAACTGCGATCATGACTGCTTGACTGCTTTTCCAAATAGAAGGAAAGGCTCGTCTTTTGCTAATATTATGCAAAGTTAATGCTTATAATGGTACATTTTGCTTGCTTAATAAGTAAATAAAGTAAACTGAGTAAATACCTGCTGTTAAAAGATAATATAGTATAACAAAAAGCAAAATGAAGCAAAGTGAGTAAACATATTAATCGAAGGATAATTTAATATAACAAAGTGCTAAAAGAGAAAAAAAATACTCTAGATATTTTTAAACTACTTAAATTTAATAAATTGCTTCATAAAAATTTTCAATATAAAATAAACATACTAAAATTACATAGTACTTACATTACTCGGTTTTGCAGTGCACAGAGATTGCTAATTTTTTAACTTTGCCTGTACAGGTTCCACAAACATACTTTTTACAGTATTCACACATATTGAAAGTTTTGTTTCATCTGCATGCATCTATTTAGCATTGTGTACTCTTACGGGTAGGATTCACGCAAGTAACAATTCTCTTTGTTATATTGTCATTCTTAGCAATCTAACCAGAACAGAACTCATCCTACGTATTTTTGAAAGAATAAGGTAATTCCCTTATTGAACGATTTATTGTGTCAAGGCAGCTTATCCCTGAATTCCTCATTTCTTTTACTAATTTCAGCGATTCTATCAAAAGAAAAGCTGCATGTTCACCTAATGTTTCTTCAGCTGGTCTTCTTTCGTCTTTTCCCTAGTAGGGAAATCCGTTCAATAACAATTTTGTTTGCAAATCAGTAGCAAGCCAAAATTTAATGCCTAATTTGTCCGGCCCTTTAGGCATATACTGAATAAATCGGCATCGGATCATCATGAAAAATAATTGTTCATCCACTGTTATATTTTTCCCCGGTTTATAACATTTCAAACAATTTTCTATAAAAGCATTCCACATATCCGAAATAAAGGCAAATGAATTAAATTGCAGTCTTTGGGATCTTGATATAAATTTTTACTTTCCTTCTTCGTTAACAGGATCTTATACAAACAAATCGGATTCACTTTTTTGAGTAGGAACAACCCAGTCCTCGTCCGCTAAACTGGATGTAGTTTCCGAACAAAATTCTTCATCAGGTTCAGTTTCTCAAACAGAATTATCATCAGAAAGACTTTCAGAAACTTTCAGCATCCCTTCCTTCGCTAGATATTTTCTACCAACGCTTCTACGCGACAGGATAAACAGGTCAGAACAGCAAAACTATCCAGGTGAAGTAAAGTACGTTTGTGTCTACTGAAAAATAAACTTTCGAACACAAGCGAAAGGAGCAGACACATGGCGCGCAAAAAATTCCAAACAGGTGTTTTTATTCGCCCCTCCTCTCTTCCCTACTTACTTCTGTGAAACATGCAATCTTCCTTACCAAAAATACACTTGTTTATCTATCAGGAAACCGGAACAAAAGTCAAAAACTCATAAAAATATTGAGAAATCTATAATTTTCTGGATGTGGTCAAAATGACCGATAGCCGTTATTCTAGGTATAAACAATAATATTGTCGAAACTAATTACTTAAAATGAACAAAAAAGTATCATGTAATATTCGCACATTTTTAGAAAAAAATCAAAGTTATAAATACGGAATTAAAACCGTTATGTCCAATTAAAATGGAGATACGGTCAAAATGGACGTTCTTGTAATTTTAAAGCAAAAAAAATGCACAATTTTCAGCATATAAGAATAAAAAACTGAGTTCACCCAGCTAAGTAACAAAATGCCTCTCTCTCTCTCTCTATATATATATATATATATATACAGAGAGAGAGTGAGAGATATATAGAAATATAGATATAAGATTAAATTTTTAAAGATAAGTTCATCCGAACGTATATAAATACGTTTGGTGGAACCGATTGCAACCAAAAACGAAGCACACGGAACACAGCTATATAATATAGCCGTCTCATATCTCATATACGAAATGTCATCGTCCTGATACTATTCGTTTTAGAGTTATGCGAGATACGTACATATGTACGTACATACTTAAGTACAGACGTCACGAAAAAAATGTATTTTGAATCCATTTAAATCCATTTTACAATTTGTTTTGCAGAAAACAGTCCTTTATTCGCTTTGTAAGTGTAGATGTCAACCAAAAACATCGTTCAAATGCATTCGAGAGCGGTCAAAATGGATATTTTCCCTGAAATATGATATCTGAAATTTTTCCGGAATACAATACTTCCTTTACTCCGTATAAGGAAGTAATTAAGACTTATCAATATAATAGCACAATTGCATATTTAAATTGAAATGTATCAAAACAAACTGTGCTTAGAAATGTAGTAAAAATGTAATTCTGAAATGAAGACGAATATTTATGCGCTTTAAAAAAGTTGACTTCTAACATCGTTTGTCAAAAGTATTCTTCAAACAACTTCTGAATTTTCTCTAATATAGCAAAAGAGCAAATAATTAACATAATTCAAAATTTGTCCTTCTTAATTTACTCAAGTTTTTAAGCTCAACCTTATATTGTATTATACCTAAATATAAATTCATCTGGATAAGTAAATAAAACAATAAAGCACTACATCATAAATGGTAATCTGAAAAAACATAAATTCATCAACTGAAGCCAAAATCATACTCATAAAAATTTATTTAATTTCGTCAGATCATTAATCCTTTTGTTTTAATTTCAGCGAAATGTTTTAAAATGACACCGACAATAAATGTTTTGACCTCCTAGAAAAAAAAAACCGTTTAAAATATTTTACACTTACAAAAAATTCTATGTAAAACAATTTACAATCAGTTGCAATCATTTTTATTTAATACACCACATATTTATTAAAATGTAACTTAATAATACTAAAATTTAATTTTTTTTAATAATCTAGAAATTATTCTGCTTTAAGTTATGTTCAAGTGAAATACAAAGGGTCATTTTGATATCTTATTTTTTAAACTGTTCCGGTTAGGATTTTGCCCAGTTTGAAAATTACCTTTCCCTCTCTGCAGTCAATACTGTGTTTTGACATTTCTGTAGCTACTGTTTATAGAATTTTTTTTTTCTTTCTGATGGCTGCTCACGGAATTCTGATTTAATGCAAGTTCCTAAATAAATCGTCGACTGTAAAGATGAAATGAGTGTGGCTTCTGAAATGGTTTACATTTTTAATTCCCCAATTTTAAAGGACATAAAAAAAAACTAAACTCTTTCAAAGAATTCTTAATAGCCAATAAAATGATTTTCTCACTCCCGGAGGAGTCATCTCATAAATGAACCTTACGCTAAAATTTATTTTATGGATTTAAATTTGCCAGTGGTGAAACACGTGGGAATAAAAGATGTTTGGAAAGGGAATGCTAATATGACATGACTAAGACTCCTTTTTTCAAATATCAATCTGTGTTTTATCTTTGTAATTTTGTAGAAATTGTCCAGAGTATGCAATTGTAATTGAAATTCATTTCATTTTTAACATATCATGAGCTCTAAAGCACTATTCTAAATGTTGTCAAATTTTTAGTGGCAATATTTTTTCACTACTTTTATCTTCTCATCTTTTCTTTTTCAGGCACATATACTTTAAAATCCCCCGCTGACTAAATGCTTTCTACTTTAAATTTTAAAAGAAATTTTTCTTACGAAAGCATATTTTGTTTAATTTCATTTCGAAGAAAAAAAAAGAAACTCGAAAACCTTTAAAGGAAAACAGTGATGGAGTAATATACAATTTTAAGGTTGTGTGGCATATATATTGTGTATTCCACGGATTATCAGCTATCTTAATAAAATGTTGGTGACGTCTTGCGGCGGAAAGCATAATGTTATGTTCATTACGCTCCCAATAATAGCATTTTAAAGACAAAAGAACACACACTAGCAATGGCAATAACTCATGCAGTAAAGAACAATTCCAACTTCTATAGCGATAGCGTCTCAGTGCTACATAACATTCTAAGCTCCACCCACAATTCTCATATCATCGGTAATTCCAAAGGGCTTAGACGATAGTCACCTTAATTTCCACCTCCGCTGAATAAAGACACAATCGGAAATCAAAGAAATTAGCATGCATATACACTGCCAAAAGAGACAGCCCGAAACATCGAAGCGAATTCTCAATATATGCTCCTACTATACTCTCACCTCCCTCAAACGAGTAACGAGTAGTCAATTGGCTGAAAGAAAATAGCAAGACGAAAAGGACCATGCACCACAAGGCCGTCGTGCCTGTCTATTCTTTCCCAAAGTCCGCAACAAAAGATATACTTCCACTGTTGAGCACTTATATTACATACTATGGCCCATTTCCAATCTATCTTCATGAACAATGACTAAGGAATACAAAACAGTGCATCTGTGGTAACAAGGGAACTCCTGAACACTACCGAACTAGCTGTCCACTGACATTCACCCACCAACTCAGATTTCCCGACACTACAGATGACAGAATTCCGTACCAACGCTATATCATCACACAAGAGGTACTCAGCGCAAAATGCAAAGCTATCCGGGATATACAAGCAGCACACTGGCTGGATCTGTCTGATATGACTTAATTTCTCCTTTCGCGCAGTCGCACAGAACACATAGCAATTAGCAGCTTTTAATTTTTGTTTACTTATTTTTTTCACATCACTTCTTCTATTACTCCCTTGCACTCCTTGTTAAACGACAGTACGAAACAGATTCTAGCACAGCGGGGAACTTGACACTACACCTGCCTAACTGTCAAATATGATGGCAAAGTACTGGTGTCCCAGCCTTCCGTTACCTGTTACCTATTTATTATGCTGAATTTTTATTAACTACCCTATTGCGTTCTATTAGCATGGTGAGAGGTTTTCGCATTAAAATTCAAGTTCGATGGATGCTATGGAGTACACTGAAATTTCGAGCGATTTTTTGTGAAGCATTTGCATTTCTACTCTGACTGTTATTGGATTTACGTTAACACTTGTAATGTCTAATTACTAAACTTTCAGGGTAACGGCTGAAATAAGTTGCAGGAACCAGAAAGGAGAAGGGTTAAAAAAACCCTTTATTCAACTCTTTAAAAATTTACAATGCGTCGACTTGACGCTAACAGAATACGCCTCGCTCGGACTGTAACTCAATTAACAAGAATTAAAATTTGAACATATTAACACGACAATAAATTTTTCCCAGGGCTCAGGTAATTCTGTGTCCTAAACCCGCGTCGAAGTCTCGTGGCATAAAAGTAATAACAGTTACGCCACTTTAATCAGCAATGATGCAGAAACGGAAGCTCAAGCTATAAAGGGGCAGTGCTTGCCCATTCTTTTCTTAATTTCCCATCTAGAGCTCAGAATTTAAACATTTTCTCCTAAAGTTAGAATATGCATTCCTTCACGCGAGCTACCAAATTTAAATATTCTGGCATAGACAATTAGGGGAATAAAGGCTTATAGAAAAGAAAGCATGAACTTAACTGGAAATATTATTATTTAAATTAATTTTTTTTAATTGTTTTAACTGTATTTGGTGTTTTATGTTTTTCTATGTTTTGCAATTCTTAATGAAAATATTCCGAATTTTTATGTAATTTTATTTCACCGTGAAGTGAGAACTGAATTAAATAGTATCGCATGCACTACTAATTAATTCCGGTCTCACTTAGCGGTGAGGCAAAAGTACATAAGAATTCAAAATATTTTCATTCAAAATTGAAAGATATAGAAAAACATAAACAACCAAATACAGTTAAAACAATGTTTACAATTAAAATTACAATTTGTACACAAAAACCTGCTAAGAACTTAAATGATAATTCCAAAGCATAATTTCAAGCATAATTTAATTCGCCATAATAAAAGAAGACGTTACTTTGTTGTTGCGAAGGTTAGTTTCTCTAGATTGGCAACAAATCCACTATCCTACTAAGCTTCAAATGTAAACAAATATGGCCGCGATCATAATCAAAAATTAGGCTTAGCCGCACTAAAAAAAACTTTTAAATTGTTGATAATTCCCCAATTTTTGTACGCAGGTTAACTAAGGGCATAAAAATCTTGACAGAAAGATAAGAACAACATAATTCAATCATTTTTAAAGCAAAAAGTTCACCATTTATTATCTTACAAGAATAAAGAACCTGAACCTACTGAGCCGAGTAACAGAGTGGATATATATGTATACATATATTTATATACCTTTGGTCCGGCCGATTGCAACCAAAATACGAGGTGCACATCTACATGTTAAAGCAGTCCTATGTTCAAAATTTCAAAGTTTTGAGGCTACTCGTTTTTAAGTTATGCGAGATACGGACGTACATACGGACGTACATACGCGCAGACGAAAAAATCTCTACAGAATCCATTTTAAATAAGTTTTATAATTATTTGGGGGAAAACAGTCCTTTATTCTGTCCTTACGCACGGATGTTACTCAAAAACATCGTTACATTCGATAGCGGTCAGTTGCAGATAGCCGAAATTTAACGCAGCTTATAAAAATAACTTTCCGCCGCTCCATGCTTCGAAAGTTCAAAAAAAGGGATGATAAACAGCATTCTACACACGCGGTTAACATCAAATAAATCCATATACTAGTTCGTACTTGTCTTTGAATATTAGTAATTCTTATTAAGCGTAAAAATCTTTATCACTATACAAAAGATCTGTACACTTTAACAGCTTGCATGCTTTGTACAAAATTGTTACTAGTTGGCAGAAGTGACAGTTCAGTTTAGGAGCCTAATGTGTAATTTTAACGGATATTTGCTCTTTTGGGCTTGTGCAAACTATTTTCCAGATCTCGTCGACCTACAACCCTCCTTCGACTTTGGAAAGCTGTTCCTGAGGAATGGGATAAAATACCTCTTTAGGTATTATAAAATTTGTCTTGGAATTGTACTAGTTCGTTGGAATTTACGATGTAGAAAGACAGTGAAGAATAAGGATTATCAAATTTAACATTTGAAACACAAAAATATTAGGTAAAGTATTTCTGGAAATACAATGAAAATCGTCTAAAAATATGCGAAGAGCCGTAGTAGACCTCATTTATCATTACCTATTACAGTTAGAATAATTCAATGATATTTCATGTATAGTTTAAGAATGAGCGGATATGAAAAATTAAGGGATTTTAAACATAAATTTTATGCAGAATTTTGAGAAAAAAATGTTTGTTTCAAAATATTACAAAGACATTACTTAACTGGAAACAGAACGACGATAATTTATGTTATGTATACATTTCTTTTTAATTTTATGATATAGACTTTGTAATTATATTGATATCTAAACGAAAAGCAACTGCAAAATGCATTTAAATGCAATATTGATAAATATGAATTCAAATTTTCTATTTAGGTGGTTATTGTTTTAAGCATGAATGTAAGAAATTTATGAGATTTTTATTGATCTAAATTTAGCTCAGAAACGCCCTCCTCCGAAAAGTTTATTTAACTACAAAACAATACATCTTTGAAAGTGAAAATTATAGTTCACTATTTGGCAACTTTGGTTTATTTTTGGCACTATTTGGCACTTTGGCACTATTTGGCATACAAAATGGTACTTTTAATAAAAGCAGTGGAAGGAAGGTTATGCTTGTGCCCTTTCCGAAGAAAGTTAGTCGTACTTAGTTACTAAAACTGCTGCGAAAGCTATGATTTTTCGGTATATAAAGCAACAATACATAATATTATCAATAAGAAAGGAAGCAACCATCAAAGTTTGGTTTCAAGGAGAAAACGTTTTTAAAATACATATCCGCGAGAAAAACGGAATGTTTCGAATGTTGCAAAGGTGAAAATTTTAATGTTAAAAGAAATTCTTCGAAGTCAAAGGACAGTTCCTTATCTTTAAAATACTCAGTGTCAACTGTAGGAGAAGTGAAAAATACTGATTTGAAGCTTAAAAAGGCGAAAAAACGTAATGTGCTAGGTCTTTCTCCACATCATATCGCCGAAAGCAGAACGTGCTGAAGAATTCTCTATGAGGAACAATTATTTGGATAAAAATGTAAAAATGTTGTCACAATATATGATTCTTGGGTATATTTAAATGATTGCAATAAAAAGAGATCCATTTATTATTACTAAAAAGAATAAAAAAATCTTAGAACATGGTTCGAAAATCTAAAGGAAGTTTTCGAAAGGAATTTATGATTGTTGATGGTTTTTGATATAACTACATATAAAAATTAAAGAGATGCAGAAAACTGTTAAGGGCAACTCCCTATATTATCAGAAATGTACTTTATACCCAAATTTTCAAATGTGACATAATTTCTCTTTACCCAAAGTGCCATCAATCAGTAGAACTGCATCAAGGCAAGGAAAACAACCGCACGTCAAAATCTCTGTTAATTTCCTAGAAAAAATGGAATAAGAAACTTGTATTAAGGCCATACCCTTCAATTATATCCATATATGTCATTAACGGATATTTGCTCTTTTGGGCTTGTGCAAACTATTTTCCAGACCTCGTCGACCTACAACCCTCCTTCGACTTTGGAAAGCTGTTCCTGAGGAATGGGATAAAATACCTCTTTAGGTATTATAAAATTTGTCTTAGAATTGTACTAGTTCGTTGGAATATACGATGTAGAAAGACAGTGAAGAATAAGGATTATCAAATTTAACATTTGAAACACAAAAATATTAGGTAATGTATTTCTGTAAATACAATGAAAATCGTCTAAAAATATGCGAAGAGCCGTAGTAGAAATCCAGATACAGTAATTTTATCGAATAATATTTAGCATAAAATAATAAACACAAATAATTTTCTTGAATAATATTTATCATAGAAATATACATTCTAATTAGTTAATAGACTTAACTTACTTCATTTAATAAAATACCTGTACATAAATTTGAATGGACTTGTTGCACACAGTATGCCGTTTACATGCGAATTTTCAGCAAAATTACCTTAACAGCAATTCTTGCAATTACTTAAAGAAGTATTTCGATTTATTAAACTCCTAAGGATTGAGTAATTACATTTTGCTCTATATTTCCATATTAGTTGCCGACTTAAAATTTTGGATTTAATAAGATGAGCATAATTGAAAGATAAATTCGACTCAAGAGATATTTAATGGTTTTAAACAAGACTCATAATGAAACAAAAATACTTCTACTAGAGCATCTAAGATTCCTTTTGATTTCAGAGTTTACATAATAAATTTGACTGAATGAAAATGCAAATATATGGCTGAAATAAAGTGCATTTCCTGTTATCTGTCTCGGAGCTATTTGTCTGAGAATGAAATTTCTCTTACGACTAGAAAAGGGTTATTCATTAATTCAGGTGGAACTATGTGATTGAGAATTTTAAATAATCCCGTCCTTGGATGTAAATAACTTCAATCCGCTTTAACAGGATCATTAATTTTCTACAGAGATAAATTTTCTAACTTTGAACAAGTATCATTTTATGTATGAGAAAATGATAAATATTTATCAGAGCTACGAACACATACTCGATCCATTAAATTGATTAAAGGAAAATAAAAAATAAATTCTTATTTCAGAATGAATAGCCACAAGTAAGTCATTAAAGTAGAGAAACAAAAAATTAAAGAAATCCAGATCTTTTATCATGTTTTCTTTGATAAGAATCATGAAGAAAATTACGTGATTCCCAGTTCTATATTTGCTTTAGCTAATTAAATGTGGAAAAAATTATGCAGCAGGACAAATATGAGTGCTATGGTGCCAGTCAGAAAAATAGAAACTTTTATTATTTGTTAAAAATATCAGACTAGTAATGAGACTAGAAGAATGACGACAGTTTATACTTTTGTAAACAGCTGTAACATTTACAAAATTTGTTTCCCTTAGAAATTTTATGATAAGTATAAGAACAAAATCTTTTCAACATCGAGATTTACAAGTTAATAAATCACGAATCGCTGGTTCAATATACAGGATGTCTGAATACTTCATCACTGCTTCGTCTACTTCAGCAGAGTATGCTAATGAAAGGAATTTTGTATCCAGTAATAATTTTAGTTAGAGCAGAAGATACAAGCACGAACTATCACCTTGAAGGAAATAGCCTCTATGTTTAGCCGATGCGAGCGAGAAACCTTTTATCTTGTATGCGTGTTACACTTTTTAGCTATTGCATATTAGGTTACTAGTATGTAAAATCTTACGGTTGTGCTAAATAAAATTTAACGTGTGATTGTATGTAGTTCGTTTAAACGTGATATTTCTTATCCCCACGGGCAGCGAAAATAAATTTATGTTGTATTTCTTTTGCTCTTTAGAAGAGAATTATACAATAAATTTGTTTGATTTTATGTTACCGTTATGTTCATTTTAGTCTTCATATTCTATAAGATTATATTAATTTATTTTAACCAGATCGGAGTAATGCTACAAACTCTCTATATGTCATTCAAAATATGAATAAATAAGCTAAGCTATATATTCAGTTATCCAAAAAATCCGGAATCAGTGAGGTTATAAGGTATTTCTCTCGCCTTCTTAGCAGGCCTTCGTTGTGTAATGGTCAGTACGTTCGGCGTGTATTCGAGAGGTCCGTGGTTCGAGTTCCGACCAGGGCATTGCTCAATTTTTCATGTTTCCTGCTTTAAAAAAATACCTAATGTCTCTACAGTGGCGCCCGAATTAAAACGGTGGTGGATGTATTTATGAGAAAATATTTATCTTTATATCTTTACTCTATATTTAATAGTTGAAATAGTGAAAATATTCTTCATGCTAAAATGGGGTAATGAATAAATAATTTTTAAGAAGCACTGAATTAAGATATAATTTATCTGGGTTTATCAAAAGAACGTTTCAGATTTATTTCAGGTTAATATATAATTTCATTTTCAGTACTTTGCATTTAAAAACATTTATCAATTAAAAATTATACAATAATTTTCAAACATATAAAATACGAGAAAAGACAAATATTACAGGTAAACCGTTAACGCTGTTAAACATATTGTGAAAAGATTTTCTAACTGCATGCATTAGAACCAAC
>KK119346.1:363802-402151 GCA_000611955.2 Stegodyphus mimosarum | reverse complement strand
GGCATGTGAAGAAATATGATATAGATAAAAAAAAAGTTAGATAGAATTTAACTAGGAAATGCATTGGAGAAGGAAAAAGCGAAGGTTTCATAGCATTATTTTCTGATAAGAGGCAAAGCCATTTCATTCGTCTTTTGATAAAAGGGTTTAGTAGCGTAAACGTATCAGTTGATGCTCCCCTTCGTGAAACTAGAAAGCACATAATAACAATATGTCACCTAAAACGCGTTGTCGATTAAGCCTTAACAGGATTTAGTTCTCAAACTATTCGACAGCCAGAGTGGAAAACTCCCCCAAATAATAAAGAACCTTAAAGTATATTTCATTTCTCTTCCCCCTTCCCCCAGAAAAAAGTATTTTGAATAAGAATTCATAAAGAAACTGCAGAAGACAGTCTAATCACCTAGAGCGTTATCCAAACTGCATCAGAGTATGATACTGCATTCAAAAAGGACTGGAAAAAGCAATGTCAATTCCAAAAAAATGGCCATTCCTTTCATGCAATTTAAGTTGTGACCATTGATCCAGAGCCATTTCCTACCATACCTTACTTCGTTAAGAAACTACAAAATATACAGATACACATATTGAAGATCTAGAGCACGCGAGTTATGAACAGAGTTTTACAAAAGTAAATTTTGCAGAACATCAATAAATTTGTGCCATATATGTATGCTGCGAGTGGAGACTATTAGATTTGTAGTGCTGTAAACGTGAGAAATCTAATGAACGTTTAAACTAACTTTAACAATTAAATATGTACTAATCATTTAAACCACAAGAGATGCATGAAGGAATATAGAAATTATGCACCTTTTCTGTTACTTAAAAGAAAACAATAAATTCGAGATACAATAAACAAAATCCAATTGGTTGCAGTTATCAGTTTTCATTTTAGTTCAGTTGCCACTGTAGAGAAAATAAAGCTTTATCAAATCTAGATAAATATAAAGTCAACACTACCTTTGGCGGAATTCAAACCATGAAGCTTTCGGTTGTCATCTGAATATGCTACACACTTATACTACGCTATAAGCCTAAGCCAACGTAATGATTTTTTACTTTTTATCCATATATAAGGAGGACCAGGGAAAAGCGTGAGAATACCCAGCGAAAAGATCCAGTAGTGAAGATTTATCATCCAGTATATTTTAGTTTTAGTTTAGGAGGAATTTGTTAGCTAGGAAATATTAAAATTCAACTGTGGTCACCTCGAAAATTGAATCAAAATCTTCAACCATTTGAAACAAGAGCTTACCTGATCACTATTATATGTGTGCGATAATTTCTTACAACCATAGTTATAAAAAGTTTTCCTTACTTAAAAATATTGTTGTCATGCTTTTTCTGGTCTAAATACACTCACGTTTGTGAAAACTGCAACACCATGAAGGACTTACGCGAGTGAGCTGAAATTTTCAGGAAATGCAAAGTAGCGCATGATATGCAAATGATTAGAATTGCAAATCCGTAGCGCATGCGTATGCTGAGCAGCGCCCTCTGAACGGCTGATGGATCCGAATAAATGGACGGCTGTAGCGAGGCGTGTATGGTTATCGGTGGTTATCTGCTAGTGGTAAACGTTAACTCAATCTGTACTTATGCCTCGTCGACGAAAGAGAGCGAGATTTGAACAACTTACAGAGTTTGAACGAGGGAGAATCATCGGCCTTCGTGAAGCTGGATTGTCGTATCGTGCAGTAGCCTCTCGTGTGCAGCGTAACAGCAGCACAGTGATGCGCGTTTGGAAGCAGTGGACGGACGAGTGTCGGACAACTCGGAAATCCGGGAGTGGACCCCGAAATGTGACGTCAGCTCGCGATGATAGACACCTGGTCCGCATGGCGCGGACGGACCGTACAGCTTCCTCTAGACAATTGGCAGCACTGTGGTCAATAGCTACAGGTGTTTCATTGTGTGCTTCATCAATTCGTAGACGTCTGCTGCAGTGTGGACTGCGCACACGGACTCCTTTATACAGGATCCCCCTAACGCACGACCATCGCCGCCTGCGGCTACAATGGGCCAATCAGCATAGAGACTGGCGTGCTGATTGGCAGCATGTCGTGTTTTCTGACGAATCCCGCTTTAATTTGTGGTACCATGATGGCCGCATTCGTGTCAGACGCTATGCCGGTGAACGCCACCTTCCGGAGTGCATTATCGAACGCCACAGTGGACGAACACCCGGAGTTATGGTCTGGGGCGCCATAGCATATCATAGACGATCTCAATTGCTACGAATTGTGGGCAATCTGAACAGCAACCGGTATATCCGTGAAGTTCTACAGCCCGATTCATATCCGTGAAGTTCTACAGCCTATCTCCGCCAGTGAAGTTCTACAGCCTTCTTTGAAGGAAACTGTTCCCTTCCTTCAAAGCTTGCCAGGCGCTGTATTTCAACAGAACAATGCCCGCCCTCATACTGCTCGGATTGTTAAATCCTTCTTTGCAGCGCAGCAGGTACAGCTTCTTCCTTGGCCTGCGTGTTCCCCGGATATGTCGCCAATTGAACATGTGTGGGATGTCATTGGTCGGCGTCTTGCTCGTGATCCTCGTCCTGTTGCGTCTGCAGACGAACTTTGGGTACGCGTACAAACGATATGGAATGCTCTTCCTCAGTCAGACATTCAAACTTTGTTTGACTCCATGCCACGTCGTGTAGCAGCACTTATTGCGGCGCGTGGTGGCCACACAAAATACTGATTCTGATCTCTTGTTCTTGTTTGTTTGCTTTGAACATTTAACCATTTATTTGTACCACTACCACTCAACTGTGTATTAAATTGCATTCAATTATGACGATTCCTTCTTGGTGTTGCAATTTTCACAAACGTGAGTGTATATAAATTAATCTAAATTAAATGCTCCAAAATGCTTTCAGTTCACTGCCGAAGAGCAGTTTGAAATTTGCTTACATCTTTCTTCCAACCAGAGTCAGAAATTCATCATATACACAAATTTTGTTAATAACCTTACGTATGAAAATAATTTTAACCATTATTCGAGTACATCGAAAGAAAAATGTACGGACTCTATGCATTGTAACTGTGTTTCATTTTAATTTGCAACACTGAATTCTAATTCATTTATATTTGTTTATTCGAGTTCAGACTTATTTTTGTATACTTATACAGTGGAACTATTGCGGTTTGAGAATGTCATATTTTACGGCTTCATCAGTTTCTGCCACTACATTACCACATAGTAAGCAGATGCCCCCATGCTGTGCTGACAGCTTAGATTTCGCTTTTCCCGTTTTTAGCCTTAGCGCAGAAAATATGTTTTTTTGTGCTCCAGTTAAAAATTTTGGTATTCAAAAATTCTCCGACAGCGTTAAAAATTTTTTTCTTGGAGACATTTTTATATAACCGTTCGAAAGAATCTGGGAAACTGTCTGTCGTTCACAGTAACTCAACGCCCATTTCTCAAAGATCAATATCCGTCTTTCATTCTTCATAATGCATTTAACGCAGATATGAAAGAGAAAAAACTCCATTTTTTTATTGCTCAGCCTTTTCTTACTATTATTCTAGAAAGTCTTTGCCTGTTTTGTTCGAGCCACCTTCTAAACATCCGATATTGGCAGAGATGTAACGATGAAAGCAAAAAATAATGGAACTCTTATACGTTGAAGGGAAGAGATTTACAGAATATACCATGCTTATCTTCGCTCGATACCGTTTAACAAGTCATTAATAAAGCATTTGTTTATATTCTTCCACAATGAAAGTGCTTGAAAAAATTATGAATTTCCCATCAAGCACTAACTTTTATTCATTGTAGAATTCCATTTTAAATATTGATTCGTTTTAGTAATCATTTTCTTTGGCGTTGTTTATTAATTGAATGTTTTATTAGATGATCGTAAGGATTTTCTTCCTTTCATTCAAAGATATGAGTAACTTTCACGTAAATAAAATTAGTAAATAAATATATAATGAGGTGAAATATTTTATAATACTTAAGCAAATTATTACAATCATTTATTTGAAAAAACTACTAAACTACAGTATTAATTTGTTAATTAAACTGTTCTTTAAAGTTTAAGTAACATAGTAACAACAGTAATCGACAGAGAGTTACATGTCACTATTGATGATTTATCTTCTTAAGAATGATCAACTTGCACGCAATCATAGATGGACAAACTTTAATTTTTTCTTCTCATACGTCATAAACTGAAGCTATAAGGTATAATTGAAAAGGGAGTTTCTTCTGTCAATAATGTTAACAGTTAGTCAACCTGCCTTGGCGGATTACAATTACCAAAAGCGAAATTTTCGAAAAGACACATATGACTGTTTCCTTTATATAATCGCATTAAAAGTATTTATCAACTTGGAATGGTACACTGATTGGAATGGTGGGCGTTTCCAAACATTTTGTCTGCAAATAGAGGCTGATGTTGATCCACATAGTCAGCATGTTTGGTTTTGGAACTAGGAACTATGAATAAGTGACAGTTGTCTCACTAGCATGATGCGCGTTTTTAATATGCAAAAAGGTCCAGCATGAGGTACTGCGTATGAGGGGAATCAAAAGTAACCTAAGTGAGTACTGAAATTAAGCTTATCTGTACATAAAACATAAACACAACTGCAAAGAAGAAAGAAAAGAAAAGAAAGGTCACAAGATCTTATCAAACACGAGACATGCATTTATGTTCAATTCTAATTGTATTAAAAAATTTGTTTTAAACCTTTTTAAGACTCTGTTATTATTCCCGGGACGACGATAAATCGCTCCATGCCTGTTAGGAGTTTGATACTAGTATATACTAACAAAGCAAGTAAAATTATAAAAAGGTCCTAATAAAAATGTGTTAACCATCTTAACTAAGAAAATTGAATATTGATATAATGAACTGCGAAAAAACTAAAAAATTAAAGAAATGCATTCCAACTCTTAACACTACATCAGAAACTCTAAACATATGATGCTATGCAGCATTTAAAAACTTTGTGATTTTGTTATGTGGCGTGAGTGCAAAGAAAACGACGTTCAATAGTAAAGCTAAAAAACAAACAAAAAAAACTTAAAACTTTCAGATTTTTCATCATGCCTAAAGAAGTGTATCTTTAGAATTTCCGATAGACGGTCTCGTTCGCTGAGACATTTTTTTTTCGTAGTGCTGCCATCGCTGGTTTTGAAATCGTTCATTTTGTTAATCAAAAATTCGAAGTTCTACAAAATATGAAACAGGTAATAAAACAAATTCGAAATTCAAAATTTGGGCGTCCAGATACCCATGCTCGGTTGGAAGATTACATTATTCAAAAGTGAATCACTCTAGATGCCGTTGGTTTTTCACAATGCGAGAAACATTCATACATGCATACAGATTCTTCATTATTTAATTTCTTTGAATATGTAAAATACAGGGTAATAATAGTTAGTGCCAAAAATTTGAAAAGTGATTCACCATTTATAGTGAAACGCCACAAAGTGCCGTTATGAGATTAATAGCCCTTGTAGGCTACCGCCCTTTTGGGTTAAAAAAAGGTTAGCAAGAATGAATACAAGAGCCTACCTGACCACGAGGTCAGCGAAAGAGTAAAAAAACCTTAACAAACCCTTTTGGTCAACCGTTAAAATCTGATGTTGCCCTTAATTTTCTTTAAAACTAAAATTTGCTGTAATTCCCGCCTTGCTGAATGAAGAGCTGAAGAACCACACTGATGTTTCAAAGTGCTCCCTCCAAAATTGTTAGGAAATAATTTAGTATTGGTCGAAGACTTCATCTATTCCCGTTGCCATGATAGCTGGTAATGGCTCCATTACAGTGCTTAGTTGAACCTCCACTAAACTAGTCATCTTGTTTCACAGCATTTGATTTTATATGCTCGTATGTTTCAAGAAACACGACATATACTAATCAGAAAAATATTTATTATCGTTTATTAATGATAAGCAATCAACCAGTTAGTTTTGCAAATTCTTACTTTAGTTATAATCGAAAAGGATACAAGTAAATCGAAAGAAGGCAAATAGTATTTACGAATTTTAATCTGCGCATGTTTAAGCTGATTGGAGTCATTATACTCAGGGTTTGGCACTCAAATTCCAGTATAGCATTCAGAATGCATTGCAAAAGCTAAGCTGAAGTGTATGGAGTTTACACATATTTCATTTAATGAAGTACTAATTGCTTTTATTATTTCAGTAAAACGTAGTTTCGGAATGTCTACCTGACATTTAAAAATTAAGTTATAGTCACTTTTTTACATTAAGTTGGCATAATATGAGGTATTTTCTCACTCGCTGTCGCCTGCTTTTGTAGTGTTACTGGACTTACATTCGACAATCCGGAGTTCGAATCCCAGCGAGGACACAGCACGTTTTTCATGATTCAATATTTATAATTTAATGATCTAAAACATTTTAAGAAAAATTTAAAATTTACGTTCGAAAGAAATTTAATAATTCCAGGTATCGATTTGTCTCGCACCGTGAAAATGTTGTAAGGTCCAAAATGAAGTGTTTGTCCGTGTGCATCAAGTTGATCACATTTCGCGTAATCTTCTTAGAAGTAAAATTAAAAGGAAGTTTGTTTTTATGCTCTGAATAAAAGTTTACGTATAATGAAATTAACAACATTTTGGAGTTGGAAATACTTTAATTTAAATATTGAAGTTTTCATACCTTTAGCCTGATTCCAGAAAACCAATTTTTTTTCAGTTCCCTATTCAAGCAAACCTGACGAAATTTATTTGCTGTTCCGTCAGAAAAAAAATGAGATAATTAATTTTAAATCATTTGTTTACAATATTTAATACGATAAGCGCTTACTTCTTAATACTGTAAATATTCATATTTTTAAATCATTTTGTTAATGGGTTTAAAAAGCATAACATAGACTGTTAACAGATTTAATTTTTTATAAATTAGAAAAATATGTTCCTAAAAATTCTGAACGCTTTAACATTTATTAGATATGGACGTTTAACTTTTAAACAAAAGAATCGCATTTTAATTTAAGGTTCACACGTATAATTTTCGTAACATTCTTATAGTACAATATGTGTGCATGTGTAATTAATGCATGTACTTAAGATAAAAGAAATCTTTAAAATTGAATCTTTGTAATCTTTGTAACTTTATTTACTTCTTGAAAAGTAATTTATGTTGCACTTATTATACATATCCCGTTACATTGTGCTTACTATACGTGTCCCTGTGTACGTTATGCAGAACTCTGCTAATCACTTGAGATTTATTTTAATATTGTATTTTATAATAGTTTGTGCGATTTTATGTTTAGGATATGCAAAGAAAAGTTAAAAAAGAAACATTTTATATGTTGAAAAACTGTAATTTGTATGTGGCCAAATCTAGGCATTTGTCATGTTTCGAAGATTGCAGTAATAATCATTTAGTCCCTCCGAAAAAACTTTATATTCATTCCCCAGCCAATATTGCAGTATGAACATTATTACACATTCAATTTTACAGCAAATCATATTTCATTTCATTTATTTTCGAGTCATTCGGTTGGTGTAATTTAACTTGTGCCTTTTTTACCCAAATTCAGGTTTTCAACAATGCATACTAGGAAATAAAAAGATGTTTTTGTAAACTTAAAATAAATATAGCAAATTTCTGTCATAAACTACTTATATACGAAGTTGGATCTCTGAATATGCTTTTTTATCAAGCTGAGTCTTAAGGATAATATGATGTCACGGGAATTGTAACGACTTCGAATTCGCAACAAAAGCTTGTTTTATTTTCCATTAACACTCGTTTTTAAAGGACGACGTCAAGTAAAAGAGCTCTGCTAGATTTATAGACGGCGTCAAGAGTAATATGAAGGAGGAATTTTATCGGCTCTGGGTATTGCAAAATGGGATTAATAATTAGAATATAGCGTATAACTACTTTAACTTAAAACTACGCAATTAAAAATATCCGTACTAGACTTACAAGGTATTTTCTACATTTTTTTTACTCATGCATTTGTGTTGTAACTGCAAGCACACTCGACACGTATTCGGAATGTCCGTAGGGGTTTCAAGCTGATAAGTTTTAAATAAGTCATAGATTAATAATTCAGACCCAAGAACATGTGTCAAGACACTTTTTGAGGATAAACGAGAATTTGATGGACCTCTTAGTGGTTCAGTAGGTAGAAAGTAATCGTTTAGTGATTTAACCGATTAAAGCAGACTTATTAACTAGTGTTGATCGTAGCAATTGGGATGAAAACCGAACTTCAGCAACTATGACGCCAGTGACTATAACATTAAACCACTAATGTCTTTGTTTTCAATAAAGTCGTTGCTGAGATTAAAATATAACAAATGCATTCATAAAAGGGAAGCTTAGAGAAAACGTGTTCTTGAAATATATTATTAGCACCTGTGTCCTCTTTGGAACACTAACAATTGTCTTCAATATCAAGATGGTTTCGAACTTCAAGTATACAATAAATAAAGCAACTTAAAATTAGGGCTGCAATAGGAATTTTCTGTGATTTCTGTTGCTTTAGGTGTATGGCGATTACTTTCTGCTTTAGCCCCTTAAACGTTTTTGTTAAATAGCTAAAAGTAAATAAACTGTAAAAGCTCGTCTAGAAATTGCGTTACGAAAACGGAAACCAACTTCAGAATACATTGACAGTTTTAGTTTTTCTATCAAATAGAAATTAATTCTTCTCTTTAAACGCTTACTCGAATGTATTGCTCCTTATACTGATCCTCACTCCAAGTGGTTTGTTTTAAGTAATCAGTATAAACTAATATATATTATAGATAATGATTATGTTTATTTAAATGACAACGAAAGAACTCGAGGTACATCTCCAATAAAAACAGATGCTTTCATGGGGCTTTTTAATGGAAACCGTTTGGTAATCACGCTATATATGAGGAAACTATTAAATATTCCACCCAGCCAGCCCATTTGCCCATATATGGAACCACCTCGAACTGCTAGGATTCAGTGGTTTTGCGGCTTAGCTAGTATTGCGTTGATATATGTATATAGAACTCTCATATATTTCACTGGTAAATAAATAATTGTTTGAAAAAAAAGTGCAAAGCTGACTATTACCTATATCATATTTCTCAATGTCTTTGGGTGTGATTAAAACATCTGTACATCAGCATCTAATGTCGACTTTTGGTATTCATTGGATAAATATTCATTAATTTAAGAGAACAAGCATTTATTAATTAATGTATGTTTTGAAAAAATAAATGTAACATAATAATTGAAATTATAATTCAGATTACTAATCAAGGATTAGTCAGCCTAACGTTCTGTTTAATGAATGAATAACCACGCCAATTAAATTACGCTTGAACAAATGTCTTGTCATCCGTGAAATACATATATATATTATACTCGCTAACATATAGTAAATGACTAAGTTAATCTCCGTGCGTATATTAATTACTACTGTCAAATAATTGGACTTACAGTGTTAATATCTATTTGCACAAAAGAGATTAGAATATGTTTGAAAGTTTCCTAAGCTTTCACTAAATGTACACTGTCAGCTCAAAAGTATTTACATTGAAAAAATAGAGATAAAATGTTATCTACAAACCAGTTTTCAGTATTGAACTTCACAAACAAAATAAAATATAAGCTTTTCCATAATAGCTTCAATGCTTTCCAGAAAGACTTGCTACGTTTTTTTAGTATTATTTACCTTATATATTTTTAGTGCTGGCTCCGCTGTTTGTTCCTGCAGTATGCACGAAGATGATTGCTAAATCGTATAAAGAATAAAAATGTATTAAAATATAAAGTAATACATGTAAAATGGAATTAAATCTCATGATAGGATAACAATGTAAAAATTGCAGCCATACAGGTTGTGTGACTACACAATAGCTGCTACAATTCAGTGAAAATTTGCTATTTTTGGGTTTGCTTTATTAATAACGGAATATATTTGTTTAGAGTAAGTCAACATTTTAAATACGTATACAGTATTTGGAGAAAGTGCTTACAACTTTTTCTTGCTCAAATATTGAAAGTAGACATGTACTTCCATTTACAAAGTTTCTCAAAATAATGCATAGAATTATAAGAAAGCAGTTTCAATACTAATGATGAAAGTGTCACATAAATATTAAATATAAATTTTTGTAAGATGTTCGCAGAAAGGAAATACCATGTTGTAGAATGTATCGTTTGGTATGTGCAAAATTTGTAAAGATGTGTGTTAGTAGCAATTGCGTAGAATCAAGTAGGTACACAGTAACAAATGAACTATGTTCACTTATTACGGAAACACTAATGGTCAAATAAAAGAATTAAAAAAAATCAAATATAATGAAAATTGTATTAAAATCATCCAGTAATCGAAAGTAATCTAACTTGGGAAATTATTTTTCTCAAATAATTCCGAGAATTTCAAATGTGAATATACGGAACATTTCACATTTAATTTATATACAGTATAAGCTTGTATTAGGACCCAGTGACGCAGTGCCTAGCGCGTCGCGCAGGAGCATCATAGGTTCGGGGTTCGATCCTCGCCCTGGAGAAATTTGACTCAACTTTTCATCCCTTGAGCGGCTCGAAAAAATTAATACCAAGTACGCTTGGGGACTAAACACGGGGGTCCTGCCGGCCCTCTCTAAGGGCTGTTCGTGCCGCCGAGTTTAGTTTAATAATATTATACTGAGAGAAAATTCTGCACTACGAAGATCATCTAGTATATAGATTTCTTATGTACAGATCCCTCATAACTACAGCATTGAATGTGTTTCCAAAATACCTCCTACGCTTTGTTCAGAAATGTATCTGGAAATATTAGATCAAAGTTTGAAGAAACAAATCATACAGCTATTTTCTTCAAATATCATATACTTCACACGTATAAAGCAAATTTTACGCGTAACTTAATTTCCAATCATAAATTTAGCTCCAATAAAAACAACTCAAAATTTTCGATACATATTTCAGAACACCTAATCTCTAACTTAATTATTTTATAAACTGTAGTAAAATCTTTTTGCAAATCAATTACAGAAAAGTGGAGCTTTGAACCGTACAGCACTTGAAGCATAATCATGTACGGTTGACCAATTCACCGACTATTAGTCATAGGACTTCAGCATACGTAAGTCGTGCAGATCAGCTTTATACATTCTTGATCCTAAATCCACAGGTAGCAATATCTAGAAGTTTTATATATTTTCGTTTTACCAGTAAGCTGTCGATAAAACTCTTTACCGACAGGTTTTTCTCGACCCTAAACCACAAAGTCGTAAATGTACAAATGGAATGCTAGAATGTTTTCCAAAATTTAAGCTCTATTGCATCAGCTGCAGATCTGCTTTTTTAACCTTTGTATAAGATGTGCTGCAGGCTTTATCACAAACTTAATTAGCATTGAACAGTTAAGGTAAATTATTTTACTGATTATCAGCTTCTCACTCATCCTTTACAGTTAGGTTAACCAACCAGTGATAAATATGCTGCGTCAAAACGGGTAGTTTACTTCTCTAACTGAAACGTTTACATGCAAATGCCAAAGACAAATTTAATATGCATGAGTAAACACTTTCCAGTAAATATTTTGTATTATTTATTAACACACACTGTAACATAGAATATACGCGGAGCTCACTGTCTGTAAGCGAAAGGAGTAATAAGAAGGGAAAAAATGTCAGAAATCTCAGCAGGTAATCCATTGATTCTTTTACAGCATTATTTTTCTTTTTCTACAGGAAGAACATTTTCAGCACTCACTTCCAAACCGAGTGAAAAAATAATAAAGAGGGAAAAAGATTAAATGAACGTGAATTGCCACGAGGATGAGAAATGTGTAAGAGAAGAGCACGTAAAAAAATGTGTAATCTCGAAAAGGGAAAGTAAAGAAAATGTCCCGGAAACAAGAAACTGCAAGGTACCTCAGAATGGCGAGGCGTTTCGGAGAGAGAGAGTTGAAATCAAGAAATCTTAAAACTTTCCAAGAAAAGGGACAATCAAACAAATAAAAAAATTGTATAATGACTTGGCGAAAGCTCAAGTTTGTCGAAGTAGTTCCTTTCCTTTCGAATAAAGCAGTCAAAAAAGACTTTTAAGTGTTAAAGCTTTAGGACGAAGGGATGTGAAGCATTAAGGAAAAAAATGCGTCAAAAAATTTTGGAAAAATTGAATGGAGTTTAAAGTTTTAGCAGTGCATTTAAATGAAACTGGATTAGAAGTAAGACATTAGATGGAAGTCAAAACATTAAAGGATCATTTTGAAAATGAGAATTTGAACCGTTAGAAATTATCGTTTTGTGTTTAGACCTAAACACCAAATCTTAAATTTCGCCATCAAAACATGTAAAAATGCAATATTTAGTTTTATACGTAGACGACTCTTTAGAACGTTGTGAAGTATTTGTTAAGCAGCAATCATTCTTAAAACTACTGATTTAGTAATTTATATTAATCCAAATTTTCCTTCAAATTTTAATTGAAGTTTCTCATAATTTTAGCTTTATCTCATGACTTTTCCAATATTTTCACTATTCAATAGGCATATCCCTAAACACATATCCTTAGTATACGAAAACATAGCATGGGTACGCTTGAGTATAGTCTCAACATGCTTAAGAATATTTTAAGTTTAGATCTCAAAGATACGCTTTAAATGCTTAAATGTATACATGGGAGAGTAAGTATAATCTTTCTGGCAATGTTTTGTGTAAAATCGCAGTATCTATTACAGATATTTCTACAAACCACGTTGTTATTGCTTCCAAATATTCCAATAAAAATACTTCGATATTTAATTCCGAAACTGCTTTTCAGCATGTTTTAAGCTTTTTAATGGAGATGGTATTCCATATATTAATTGAAAGGATTTTTGTTTTCAAATATTCAGTAATATTTGTTTCCATTGAAGCATATTACATTACGGGATATTATGCTTTACGCCCCTGAACATGATTAACCTCGAACATTTTGTATCTTGTTCTGAATTCTAATACAAATTCTTAGACGAAGAATACAGACCCAGGACCGTATCGAGTGGGAGATGGCGGACTGCTCCGGGTCACTGTTCAGGGAAGGGGGTTTCTGGAGCACTTAAGGTTTTAGGTCATGTACCCATATGTAAGAATATAAAAAAAAAAAAAACTAAAAAATGGTCTTCATGGATAATTTAAAGTTTATTGTGAAAGAAGAATCAGAGAATAAAGAAAGAATCAGTCCTTAACATGTATCGGAGATTAAAGATATTTATGTCAATGTGTATTTAGATTGCTTCATGTGAGAAAAACTTTTTAAAGTTGAAGCTGATTAAAAATTGTCTTCAATTAAAGATGGTCAAATCAAGACTGAGCAATCCTTTACACTGAAAATGCAATAGCTACAAGCATTAATTTCAGTGAAACTATAAGAATGTTTCAAAAACAAAATCCTACAAAATGCATTTCAGCTTTTTTTACTGATAGCGTTAGTTAATGCTTTTAAGTTAATTTTAAAAAATAACTTAATTAACTTTAATTTAATAAAGTTATTTTTTTTAAATCACCAGAAAGAGCCGATTAATAAGAATTTTTTTAAAACTTCTGAATTCCTGCTAAATGTAAGATGTTTTATTTTTTTAGTCTAAAAATATTTGCTTTCCAAATCATTTAACTATTTAATTTTAATTAAATAAACATCAAATGTATATTTATGTTGACATTTTCTATCTCAATCATTCTAAATAAGAGAGGCCGCAAGGACATATCTTCTCCGGACTTCGATAGCTGTAGCTCTATTCACTCTACTCACTCGCAGCAAACTGCTGTATAAATACAATATATGATCATTTTATTTTATTAATTGAATATGTAAGCATAATATTCTGTATCATTTAAAAATATTAAACAGTCAAAAAGTTTCATAAAATAACAACATGTAAAGTCTGAAATTAAAAAAAAAATATTTGGGAAAATAGAAAAGTTATTCACTTTCTCCTCCGCAGTAACCCAACGTATAGTTATTCAATTTAAAATCAAAATTCGAATTCCAGTTCCAAGTTGACAAAATTTGACAAAAGCAAACAGAATTTTAGAACAATTGCAATTCAATAAAATAAAAACTTAAATTGTTTAGTAGCATAACCACATTAACGACATTCTCCTTACCAGGAAATAGAATTTTACTTTTACTAACGAAGCTTTCAATAAGTGCTAGTTTTCCTTATTTTAGCACATGCCTTTCATGCAAACTAACAAAAAATTAGATTTTTTTTATATTAAAATTATTTATAAGTAGTTTAATATGTCGAAGAAAGTTTGGGCATGTATACATGTAATGAATTCTGCATTAAAAATGAAACTTCTGTAAAATCATTTTGAACCAAAGCCATTTTGTTTATTAATTTTTTTGAAAAATTAATGTTCTTACATATCGATAATTAATTACAAAATGCAAATTTGGATATCTACTTTGAAAAAGTAGAATAAATAAGGCACGTTTGTTAAAGAAACGCAGAACTAAAAAATATTAAGCCGCTGTGGGAAGAAATCAAATTAACTTTCAGAAAGAATGCTTACGGGAAGAACGAAATTGAAACATATATTTAAATATTTTATTTCTTTATTTAAAATGCACATTCGTATTTTAAATGAAAAAAGTTAAATGACGAAAAATAAGAGTTGAATAAAGTAATTTGATTTAGAAATAAGTGAATTTATTTCCATTTTTACAATTTCCTGAAAGTCAGAAAAAGATTTTCTCTAATATAGGATTTAAAGTACTTTTTGTTTGTTAAATGCAAGAAAATATTATTTTAAGAATGTGTTTTGTTTAGCTGGAAAAGGCAGTTTTTTCGAAAATAATTTTGAAAGAATATCGTAGAAAACAAAATTACTTGGCAGATGGTAATTTATCAAAATCGTTATGTCATCATGGGATTATAAATCTGTGATTTGTTGCAAGTATTATGAATATAGCTAAGTAAAACGGGAATTTTCTGCAAGCATGTTATTTTTAAAAAGAAGATGGGAACACCTAAGAAACAGTTTTAACGTTTTAACAAGGCATAATAAATAATTACGTTTTAGTGTTTTAAATATACTCCATACATTTTAATTGCAAATACAATCACAAAATAATTACGTAAAAGGAAATATACATAGGAAATAGGTTTTTATAGTGTAGAAGGTACAGAAAATCATGATAAATATTAATAAATTGAAGAACAAAGGTTTAATACTCTGTTTTTAGGTATAGAATTCTGAAAGTTTCATGAAAGTTAAATAATCTAAAGCTATTTCTATATTCTATATAGAAAGAAGACTATTTTGCTTATTCACGCCTAATTCATATACGCATTTTTTGTTAATTTATAAGAACTTAGCATTTTTCTATAGATAACCTAACATTTTTTCTAGATTTAACCCAAGAACAATAACAACAGAGCAAGTTTTCGTTTAGCAAAAATGTTGCAGATCCATTATTGACTAATTCAGGGCTACAATTCAACCGATATTTATATCCCTGTCTGTAAAGGATATAAACAACCGTTTTTTCGTCCCGTTTTACTTTTTAAACTCCTATAGATGTTTAAAAAGATTTGCTTTTAGGTTTCGAAAGTGAGACGTCTGGAAATTTCTAGCATGTCGTCAATAAGACAACACATTTTGTTGCCATGCTTGGTAGGAAACTTTCTGTCCATACTTACAATTCGAACGAACGCCAGTCGACGCAGAAATGAAACATCTGTAGCATAACATATTAAATAAAATATATCGAACAAAATTAGCGGCCAAAACCTAAGATGAAACGAAAATTCCCATTGAAATTACAATTGCATTAAAAATAAATAAATAAACACAATGCGTAGCACTACATAAATGCATGATAGCTAAGTGATAAGAAAGTAAGCACGAATAGTTGCTGTAATGTTGAAAAATACGCTGTGAATCGAGGCGGGAAGCAAATAAGTATCTGTTCGATATCTAATAATGAAGTTATTTATATGTAACAGTCATGTGTATTATTTTGTTGTTGTGACTCATCTCACATGTCTGACAGATTCAAAACAAGTCCACGAAATTCATCGTGGAAAGAAATGCAAGATTGTAACTGCCATTGGCAAGAACCTTGAGTGCCAAATAGGTGACAATACGACTTTGCTCAGTTTCACTCCTAATTTTGATAAATAGTAACCCAAGGTGACGGATTTGAGGGTCTCCCACCCCTCTTCCCGTACCATCAACCTATAGAGAGAAGTTTCGGTTCGCCGCGTATTTAGACTGCCCTCATGCTGCACAGAAACTATACATTTACAAATATCCATGCCTTCTCTGAGATTCCAACCCGGGCTCTTCGGTACAGCGTTTAGCTAACTGCTATAATTTTATAACCTGTATAACTTCAAAGCCTTCTGAACTTGATTTTACGAATTGAATTGCCCTTCTACTATGTATCAAAACTTCATTTTGTGAGCTATATTCCCTTAAATATTTGAGCGTATATCGAAAAGTATTCAGGTTAATACAGAGATGGGCATCTATACATAAAACTGTTGACAAAATATATTGCTGAATGCATATATACACAACTTGGACGGTTCAAAAGACTAAATAATGTGTAGTTTAATAAGGAATCGTTTATGAATGGATATGCATTTAGACAAACTCTGCGAATATATTGCAGAGTGTTTGCCATTTATGCGAATCTGCATCGTAATAAAAATAGACGTATGTATCGTAATATGTGAGTACATTATTTCATGGATGTTTAAAAGTTGATTTTCTTGCAGAAAAAATAGGAAAATTAAGTGTTTCGCTGCACCTAATTTTAATAATAAAACTTTAACAAAGAAAACACTTTCAACACAATGTTAATTTTTGTTTTTGAGGTGTTATGTTTGGCATTTGGGTCTTCAATCTAGAGCAAAAAATAGGTAATATTAATAAAACCAAGTTTTCAAAATATGGATGTAATCAACAATAATATCATCCTGTATTTCCTCCCATGAATTTAGGAGCATGTAGGGTAAGAAAGACACAGATTTATTTAAGTACTTATATGCTATTTTTCTCAATGATTTCTCAATCTGTATAAGATGCATTTGGCAAAGATTTTTAGTGTTTCTTCAAGCTAAAAATTTGAACTTTAGTTCCATCATTTTAGACATATTGTAAATTTTCCTGAAGTGAATTAATATCTTGTTTGTGTAACTCTGATTTTTGTTTGTGACTACGGTAATAAGTGCGTATGTAGGACTCTACGTTCTGTAATAAAATAAAATTTTATTCTTGAAATATCTCATTTGTTACCTAGCTAATACCCGCTAGAAACGTTTTCAGGCCTTGAAATGTTAGACTTGATTAAAACACAATTTGCTCAACTGGTATGTATAACATTTGATATACTGTATATCTTCTATACCTTCCAACACAAAAGATTATTCATAGGCACAATACACATGCACATATACAAATTATTTTGGAAAGATAATAATGAAGCACAATACTAAAATCTTCAGATGTTATTCTGAGACAAATATTTTCGGCAGAAAATAAATATGCGAATCTAATTAAGACAAAATGAGAAACACATTCTTTCCTTTTGATTAGTTATTACTATCGTTAAAACAGAATCCTGTTTTAATCATCAGTTTACATGTTAGGATCGATAACATCGGAAATGTCTCTGTATTTTAAGGAAAAATGGATGCGTACCATTAATTACGGCACAAACTTTGACTGGTAATTAAAATTAATGCTCCAAAAATTAAGCAGTCGTTTCACAGAGCTTTCATAAACCTTCATAACTCTTTAAGCAGTATTTTGACAGCAGATGTATTTTGGTAATAATTATTCCTTAAAATAAGTTTATCTGAACCATACACATCAATTATTATGACTTTCTTTAATTGCTTGCTTCGCAGATTTAAGAAATTCAAAACGTACTACTGAAATAAATTAAATATCAAGCGTTATGTGCTAGAACTAGTTCTTTTTTTGTTAGTCGTAAACTAGTTTACTTTGAAAACGTAGAATTTAGTACATAAATGTTTCGAGATATTCATAGTGATTCGATCTGAATATTTGTAAATAATTTATATTTTTCGCAAGATTCTGTTTATGCAAAATTGTTGCATGAGCAAATCACTGTCATTTTAACTGAAAAAATATCACACTGTGGAGAGAAAGATGTGAAAAATGTTGTGCTGGAAAATTAATTAATTCTTGCTTCCCAGATTTATGACAAAATACATAAAAGTTATCTAAGTAAACCGTCACCTCTGTTTTGACGGAGTAAACTTAGGTGGATAGTGCATTATACTCCGAGGGTCTAGTAATCACATTTTTAAAAGTATAGTAACTTGTATTAAAAGAATTTTCTGACTCCATATACTAAATTTGTGCGTTAACGATTACTAACTACTATATTTAATTCAACTTAACGTATAAAAGTTCTTACACACTCATTTCTGTATTTTGTTATATCACTGTATAATAATTTCATTGCAAAAAGTCATTTATTATTTTTATTTATTTTCTGGCTGATCATATTATTTATTATTATTATATATAACTGATGATGATTATTACTGCTGCAGGAAACGAATAAGATTTTGTGGGAATAATTTGAAGAAAACATCTCAAAAGAAATAATCAATTTATTTATGTGGAAGTGTAAATCATGAGGAAAAATGCATATCGTAGTAAAAATAAAGAAAATGACTTGAAAGTATTTAAGAAAATAATAAAACAGAAATGAAAAAAAAAATGTTCCAGAAAAAAATCATTTTTTAAGCATAAGAAACCTTTATTTTCAAGCATAAAAACGTTTTTATCTAACATTCGTGTTAAAAATCTAAAAAAAATATTGCTATATTAAACTCCTAGTTTGAACTTCTTGATTTAGAATTAAGCTAAATAAGTATCTGATTAGCATATGAATGCAGATGAACGTGACAAAGGAAAATTTCATATTTTTATGTTATCTTAATTTAGGATTTTTTTTCGTTTTGATTAGTTCTATTGGCTGATCCAGAACAAGATGCCCTTTTTCTAAAGAAGAATTTCATTATCAAAAGAAAAATGCCTATTTCTTCTAACACGGCTCCTTTTGAGGATATTTCAGCGAATAAAATAATGTACCATCGAAAAGAAATATATTGGCTATTTCTGTCAAAGTAAAATATTTAAGGAATTCCCTATAACATGTAACATGATGGAAAAAAAATCAAGTGCTCTTTTTATTTTTTTTTTATTTCATTTGAAACAATGCCTGTTCTGAGAAATCGGATTACGTTACAAATCATTGCTTTTCTTTTTCTTTTTTTAAGCCATCAATGGCAGTAAACGTTTTTCACAGAAATTCATAATTTCGTTGCTTAAAAATGGAATCCTATTTTACACTGTACATGAGAAAATTTTAAGGGATTCAGAACAGAAATCTCAGTGTGTCTGCTAAAATAGTCGTCGTACATCGCTCAGAAACTTATAAAAGTAAATTAAAAAAAGCTTTATTTAATGTTCAATATTCTGCGCCAAGTATGTACAGGGGCTTCTCAATGTTAATTGAATTTGGTATATATTTTTTAATATCTCTTTTTTTATTAAACTTACTTGGTTCCTTCTTTCAGAATACGGAATTTGGGCTTAATCCAAATATATTTCGCATATTTTCTATGATTTATTTTTAAAGTTTGTATTTTTAAATAATTTTTATAATTTTTCGAAAAAAAATTTTAATATAAACTATAAAATTTTTGCCATCACCTTAATTTAAATGGATTTCTAAGCAAACCTGGAAAAAATTAGACTTTTTTTATTCAAAATTTCCTAAGGTATATGTGAATTTACATATTGGCGTGTACTGAAATTTGGAATATTCATTATAAGCGATAATAACTCCAAATGTGGTTTGCGCACTTTTTAAGAATTATTTGAAAGTATGAATGATGACGTTTTTCCGCTCGTGAACAATGATAAAAAAATCTGATGTGTACACAACATGAATTCCTTGCACGGAATATTATATTATACGCATTTTGCATTTCATTTAGACTTATTCGACTGAATTAAATCTACATCATCGATAACTCATAAACCACAATAGAATAAATGCATTCTTTAAACTTCACTATATATAGGCACTCTGGCACTAGCTTTATTTAACAGAGATACATCTCACTCAGTTTGTCACTCAGAATGGACAAAAATTATGTGTATATCATCTGGGGAATTAACTAATCGTTGCAACACGTTCTTTTCAAATACTACTATAATATATCTAAAATGGTGTGTAACAGAAATTAAACAAAAAAAAAAAAAAAGAAACAGTTTTTCACAGACGATTCAGTATTTCTCATTCAATTAATTCAGTTCTCTCTTCGCAACAAGATAAAAACACATTAAAACTCAAAATATCTATATTAAAAATTACGAAGTAAATCTCAAACACTTATTTCCTCGAACAAATTCCAGAATATTTATTAAAGGAAGAAAGGAAGGGTTATCTTTGTAGTTGCGAAGCATAGTTTCTCTAGATTGGCAACAAATCCATTACTCTCCTAAATTTCAAATGTAAAATATGGCCGCCATGAGAAAAAAGATTAGGCTTAGCCGCACTTAATTATATGATAAAAGGAGAACATTCCAGTTTGAAACTATTAAACTGATTAATTGGAATTCTAACATCTCTAAAAAAGTAATAGGTAACACTTTTTATAGTCAAATAATTAGAATAAAAAATATATGTAATAAAATAGAAGATTTAAAGAAAGAAATAATAAAACTAATTAATGTTCAAGTTAATAACCAAGTCCAAACACAATTTATTAATTTCTATATTAAAAAGCCAGGCATTAACTTTTCTTTTTAGTTTTCTGGCTCTTTATGTTATGATAATATTACCTTAACTGGATGATAATGGAGGATTTGAAAGAGTTAAGGGATTATTCTCGTATATATTTTAATTTAATTCTATAAATTTTTATCTATACTGAATTTTCTTATAAATATTTATTAATTAAATTATATAAATTTTTAACTATACTGGATTATTTCCTTTTACTAATGAAGGGCAAACTCTTTTCAAAAGTCTCAATTATAGCCCGAATTGAAAGAAGATCTTTATCTATTTTTCTAATTTTTACTTAACTTTGGCCAGTATTTAGTTTTGATTGAACTTGTAAAACTTCAGTTTTATTACACAAAATTCTATTAATTTTAAATTAAATTTCTATTAAAATTACTTTATTCTATTAAAATGTTTTTTCGAACTGTTAATTTTACTTCAAAAATTTTTTTTCTAAAGCATTTTTACATCCTTAACAGTTTGCAATATCTATTTTTACAAACAGCAGTTTACAATTTTTTTTACCATTTTTCAGATTTTTACAACGCCTCTAGTTAGCAACATTTTTGAACACAAAACAGAATTTTACACTTTACATTACTTAAAGTTCACAGAATAGGTTTTCACAATACTCTAGCAGGTAGCAGCTTTACACTCAACTTTACATTATTAGCTCCCTCTATTTTTACATTTAGCAGCAACAGACTACTCAACCTCACTTAGTTTAACAAAGCTAGTCCACTCACAGGAATTCAGACGTGTACTTCTAGGTAAGTTAAATTAGAACTTGCAATTTACTGGCTTTTTCGTATTATTTTTACATATTGTGTATAGTTTTTAGGTTTATAGTTATTAGGTTTACATGCATAATTCGTGTAGAGAAAGTTTTCAATAGGCAAAAGTTCCTAAACTATTTTTGTTTACTTAAAAATGAAGAGTTTCTAAATTACTTTTGTTTTGCTTTTAAATAATTTGGTTTTCTAAGTATTGACTTTTAATCAGTATTTCTAGTCTTTTTACTTGCTTAATTTCTCAAAATTCTAACTAGTTTAATTTCTTTTTATTTCTTTTTGAGTATTTCTCAACATTTGATTTTACTTTTGGTTTCAATTTTTACCCTTGCCTATTTGGGAGACGAAACACGAATTGAGTTATTGAAGAGTTACGTTTGGAGGCAACTTCACCTTGATAAGTCTTTCTTTTGCCTTCTCAACAATTATTCACTAATGCTAATTTGTCTTAGATTAAAAAAATGAGATTAATCTTTAAGATTACGTAATTTTTATTTTTTTATTTGTTTTTCATGATTTTAAATATGTGCACTATATTTAGCTATGCTCTTAGAATTTAAATGATATTGGAAATTGATTCGCAACAATAACAAATTTTATTTTTGCTTTTATAATTAATTTTAAATTTACATTTGCCTTTTAAAAATATAGAATATTTGTTAAATTCTAATTTCGTTACTTGTAGAACGCAAGAGAATTTTAAAAATTTTTTAAATTTAATTTATTTCTTCTTGTGAAACAAGTATATATACACACCTTTAGTGCGGTTGATTGCAATCAAAATAGGAGGATCACATCTACATATTATAGCAATCGTATATATAAAATTTCAAAGTTCTGAGGCTACTTGGTTTTGAGTTATGCGAGTTACATACATACATGCGATTTAAATTGGTATTTCCAATTGTAAACTGAAATTTTTAAGCTTAAAAATTACATATAAAAATTAATGAATGGAGTCAAAATAACATTTGTCGTATCATATAAATTAAAGTATGGAGGTGTAAATGACTAAAATGTGGAAAAATAGGTATTACTATCCTCCGACTCTTACACTGTGAAAGTGTTAGGATAATAAACATTTCCCTTAAAAATTAAAAACCCCTACCCTGCAGAAGAAATCTAACCGGCCCTTAAGAAAACCTTCAATGACACCAGTCTTATACATGTGAATACAAGGGAAAATTTTTAAATAAATCTTAAAAAACTGTATTAAAATGTAAAAAACATAAAACTCCTAATTTTTTTAATCAATTATACTTCGAAAATAAATTAAAAAAATTAGCGTTGTTATACACAGAGGAAATAAATAATTACAACAGTGTACAGAGTTAAAATATACACCGTACTGAACCTTTAGCAAAACAAACGTCCGTTAGAATCTGGAACTTTTTAGACGTAATTAAGGAATGTGAAGTTAGGATTGCTTTTGGCAGATGTATACCCTCGCAATGTAGTAGTGGCCAAAAAATAGGAATTTCAAAAAATCGTAATTTAAAAAAAATTAATTTGGTAAAGTAATGAAAATTGAAAATTAAGTAGCAAATGTTATAAAGGACAATTTCGTCACTCTAATCGGCAACAATAGCAACTGAGGAAACGAAACACTGACTTTTTTAGTCAAAGAAAAATATATATATATAAAGAAGTATCATACAGATTTTACAAAATTAATACTATTTAATCTATACATTACGAAATTCTTTCTCATATATTCGTACCAATCCTCCTAAAACTAAAGTTTTAGTTTTGAGAGTAGCCTACATATCGTTAGATAAAACCTTTTAGGTCGTATAGTACTGTACCATATTTTAAATGAAATTAGTAAAAGTTAATGGAACTTTAATTTTTTAACGTAACTATAATTATCAAAATAGGTGCTGATTATTCAATTACTTTTCTATTTCAGTACAAGTGCTCTTGACATTCTTAATAATTTAATTATAAAAAAGTATTCTTATTAATTTATATAATTATTAATAGTATTACTTAAAACGTTTTTGGAAATGTTAGAACATCATTTAGTAAGTTTTATAGTACTAAGGATGAAATCTCTTCTTTTGTCATAAAGCCTTAATTGTGTTAGATAAACATTGCATAGACAAAGATTATTTACATCTAATTAATCAGAGTTTTCCTTTTTCAATTGCAGGTATGCAGGATAAGTACTGCTGTTTTTCTATGAGATTAAAATGTTAAAGTATGCAAAATCATGAGTATATCTATAGGAGAAAGCAATTTATTCAAATCATTATATGGCTAATTTTTGTAAATCATTGTCTGTTTGGTAAATCATTGTATGAACGAAGAAATTTTAATTCTTCAGGAAATAAATATAGATACACAGTTCAGATGAGTAGTTCGCGCCTTTTGGGATACGTCTAGCATATTGAAATGAAGTACCTTGAAATTTAAGGCAATTATGTGAAAACAAGAGTGAGAAAGAAAGTGAAAAAACGAATTGAGAAAGTTTTTCTAGCGATCATAATCTAAAATACATTCTATGGCCCACCTATTACGTTCCTCCATAATACACTCACTTCCAAAAGTTAAGCACGGAGAGGAAAATCTAATTTCCGGAAGCCAATCAGAATTGAAGATGATGCAATTCACTGCAGAGGTAGATGGAAGCATGCAAATATCTTAGGTCAATCGTGCTTTCATTTCAAGAAATATGAAAAAAAGGCAGTCTTATAAGAAGCCAGCTTTATGAAGGATTACAGAACTTGATTGTAAGTGCTGATAGAAGGTGTTTAAAGCTTTCGTACAGTTTGTTTTCAAGACATACGTGTTTCTATAACTTCCAGAAGACGAATGGAAGATTCTGAGTGCTGGCGTGCTGTGGGGAGCATTGAAGCAGGACAGTCGATCACAAATGTTGCTCTTTTCTTCGGCGTTCATCATTCTGTAATTTCACGTTTATGGAAACAATTCCAAAACACACAGACAGTTGTTCGGAAGCCCCGTAGCCGGTCGCCCAAGGGTTACAACCCCCGCCGAAAATCGATATATTGCTATTGTAGCCAAGCGGAATCGCAGAGCGATCTCCACACGTGTGACATCTATGGCTACAGCGTCCATTGGTAAGGCGATATATGCAGCTACTGTACGCGGAAGATTACATATGAGTGGACTGTATGCCCGGGTATCTCGAGTTTGTGTTCCTCTATCCGTCCAACCCAGAGGGGCACGATTACAGTGGTGCCGGGAACATTTCAATTGGAATGTGTCTGATTGGGGCAATGTCATGTTTACTAATGAGTCAAGATTTGCTTTGGAACCAGATGACAAGCGTATAAGGATAAGGCGTGAACAACGAACACGCAATCAGTCCCAGAACATCATGCATTCCGAGGCGGAAGCATTATGGTGTGGGCAGGGATTTCATTAGGATACCGAACCGACCTGCACATCTTTAAACGGGGTTCTTTGACGGCTGTCCGGTATCGAGGTGAAGTCCTAGAACACATTGCGAGATTGTACGCTGCAGCAGTTAGCCCTACATTTGTTTTAGTGGACGATAACACACGTCCCCATAGAGCTGACATCGTCGATGACTACCTGGAGAGTGAAGGGATTGCGCTCATGGCGTGGCCAGCATATTCGTCCGACCTTAATCCTATTGAAAATCTTCGGTATGCTCTCGGCCGTGCTGTATCTTCACGTTTCCCACCTCCAGCCACTCTTATTATGGCGATTGCTTAATTCTGCGGTGGTTGACCACCTAATTGAAAGCATGGTCACAAGGTGTAAACTTTGTATACAGATGAGGGGGGATCACATAACCTACTAATGTCCTTTTTTCCTTTTATGCTGTTTATTTTCACTTTATACATAATTCTGTTTAAGTCTCCAGTATGTCATTATCTCATAACTTAAAAAATTTAATATTGTTTTCATTTCTGTATGTAATTGTTGACTTTGTTTTATGCATAAATATATATGCTATTTTCCTGCCGAATTTATTTTTAATGAAAGCAGTATTTGTTGATTTTTTTGCGTTCTACATCTTCCGGCTTAGCTTTTGAAAGTGAGTGTAATGATCACTGCTTTCGGCCTTAGTAGTGACAAACGGCTATAACGATCAGGGTCCGTCATTGCAAATAAAAAAAATACAAACTTGCCTGGAAAAAATTCTTTAATTTCTAAAAGACTCTTATAAATTTCTTGAAGTGGTTGAGAAGTGCGTACATTCTGAAGCCATACCAACTGGTATTCTTATTTTGAGATTTTTAAACACATTAAAAGTAGGCCTAATTTTTTGCCTATTATGTTTTGTCCATATCCCTTTTCGCTTTTCAAATTGTTGTGATCGAATATTATCGCGATGCATTATTTAAAAAATGCACATACACACACACACACACACATATATATATATATATATTGAAAAATCTTCCTTTCACTATGTGGATACAAAAAGAACCTAGAACCACTGAATTTTAATACACTTCGTTCTACCCTTCGAAGACATAATTTTGAATTTCGAATTAGCCGATTTCTTTCATATTTTGTAAAAATTTAATTAACGCTTTTAAGAAGATCAGCAACTTGAAAAAATAAAGAGGTAATACTGTTTGAAATTAAATATTTTTATTTCCAGCACGCTAGATTGCTGCTATTCGACGAAATGTGACTTACTTTCATTTCAATTTGAATCCCCAAATTAAGCTATTTAAAAGCATTGCAATGCCACTGTCTCAAATAAGTGCTTATTATATCCACTTCGCTTGTTGCTATTCAATAAAGCGTAAGATTTTTAGCTTTCAAATTTAATTTTTCTGTTACTGGGAAACAAATCAAGTGATTGGAAAACAGTAATTCCCCCCCTTCAAAGAAAACTTTTAAATCTGATTTACTTAAATAAATATGTGTTTAAGTCATGAGATGTGTAATTTGAAATATTAAATATTTTTATGAAATTAGAGTAGCTCGATTCCTTGAAACCATTATACACGTTTTTCATTTTTATAACTCTTTAAATGGCTGGTTGCTTCAGGAGCTAGTATTTTTAGAATATTAAACAGTATGTTAAAAAAATTATGGCATCCCGTAACAGTCTACTGAAAATTCTAAGACATATTGTTTATAAGACATATTGTTTTTAAATATTTTGTGATTTTTTTCCTTGAATTTATTTGACATCAATGCGAAGGAAGCGATGCTTAACAATAAAACTGTAAAGACAAAAAAAAAATGTGTTTCAGCCATGAGTTCAAGAGCAGATTAGTAACTTGTGATTCTCAGCGAGAGTGTAAAAAAGTTTCATGGTGCGAAATTAATATCTGAGTTCTTTTGGATTTTCTTTAATTTTTTCACAATATTCTTGCTTTATTTTGACAGATGTTACTTAAATTTTTAATTATACTCTTATCTGAAAATTTTCCTTAAAATATGCTTTTTGTAAACTGTTAATAGTGGTCTATTTAAAATAGTGATGTAATTAGAAATCTAAATTTAGCAAATAAAATGTGGGCTATTTTGCAAAACCCTGTTATATATGACACTAATACTACGCTTTTCATTGCTTAAGATGGTCTATGTATAAACTGGAAATATGTTTTTAGTTGATTTTTTCATTTGAGTAACACGTTTTTGAAAAATATTACATGCTAGTTAAATTACTTAAAGATTAGAATTTACTATAAAAATTTAAAAAGCATTTCATGGAATGAATAATATGGAAACGAATGCGTTTTTATGGCAATTTGAAGCTAGTATATTGATTTTCATAATTTTGTACATTTCCAATAACTCCTGATACTTGTAAGATGGAATAAAAATGCATGTTGGAATAAAAATGCATATTAGTTCTAATTTTGTATATATTTATATAATTTTGGTTAAATTCTATGAAAAATCATAATATTCCTTATGTACTGTAACATGATGTGCCTCGAAAACTCAAAGCTGTTCTGAAAACATATTATTACAGGCAAAAGTCCACAGATGAATGGTTATTTCGTTAACTCGATGAGATATGGCGAAGCTAGCGATGGTTCTGAAAACTATGTTTTCGCTAAATTTGGCAAGAAATCGGCAAAAACCGCCAAACGTATCGGCAAAAACCTTATGGTCCGGTCCTTAAATAACTCTAATTTTTACTTTAATTAAATAATTGTAATTGATTCCTATGTGTAACTGTAACCGTATCCTGCCCTTATATTTAACTGTAACTGAATATGTCTTCCAGTAATTTCGATGGAAATTACTAGAAATTTCCCGGCAGCTGGGGGAAACTGTATAAGATTGGAAAGAGCTGCACGTCTCAGTTTTTCTGTTCAGAGTAGGCTTCAGAATATTAAGAGATCTCCGTAAAAGCTTTGCTCTTTAGATGCGCATTACGTTGTGTTTAACATTCTTAGTATTTTGAAATGGTAACTACTGATTATTCTCTGTTTTACTGAGAAGATCCGTACGAGCATAAATACCGATTTCTGTTCCGTTTTTAGCTCTGAATTTATTGCTATTGATATGGCTTTGGTCTACGTTTTAGAGCGGCGTTTTATACGGGAAAACCTGGAACATTAAGAACAGCCGAAGTGTAATCCAATACGTTGATAACTGGAGAAATATTAGAGACCTGAGAGTATTAAAGTTATTGAAAAATTGAAGACTTTGTCCCACTCTTCTGTCCTTCCATCCACAATGAATACCATTTCATGTAAATCTAAAATATAATAATATAGCTGATAAGACTAGAAAATGAGTGTACTTCCGTGCCTCAGGTGAACCTTTGACCTACCTTGAACTATACTCGAAAAGAAAGGCTTTAATTAACAATTCTTGAAAACAGCTACCGAAACACACATTGAATCGTAGTACAGGTCCTGGTACTGGTTTCAAGGTGACAGGAAGAGCCAAAGGGCTCTGCCTCGGTTGACTTCGAGACATTTAAGGACCCTCAGATATTCCCGTGAAGCTAAAATTTTTCCCACTTGCGCCAAATGTATAAACCATTAAGCTACTGCGTGCTGCCTTGGCGCGTGAAGATCTGCTGATGAGACCACATTTCGTGTTGGAAGTTATGAAGGCGAATTTAAGTTCATTCGGATCTGCTCTGATTCAGATTAGAGGAATTAGTAAGAAGAGGTCTATTAGAGTACTTCTGTGGGAAGTTAAAGTTTTTCTTCTGGAAAAATAAATTCTGTCAAGCTCTCATCGATTCATTGTGCACTCGTCTATAACGAACTCATACGCACGCAACAATATTATAAGAGAAAAATGAGCTGTTCTAAGATTGGAAATAATAATTTAACAATAAAAAACATAATATTCCGAGGACGAGACGTAAACAACAACTATGTAGTATTTATATTTAACGTATGTATATTTATAAAATTTTCGACATAACGCTAAGCGACTTAAGTAGAAAAGTTAATAAGCTACTAAAATTTCAAGTATGCATGTTTCCTTCTAAATATAGCGATTTCCGATTTGATAAATACTAACATAAATTATCAAGGCAACATTGCAAACAGCTTATATTTAAGCTAATATTAAAGTAATATATATGTTATATTACTTTAATCAGATTTTATAGTTAATTTTTGAATGAAACTAGGTTAGTCTGAAAAGCAATCAAACCATTATGTTTCTTGTGTAAAGATACCAGATTTACATTCAGTAACAAAATGTTAAGGATTCACTAGATGGCATGAATTTAGAGGTCTCGGTAAACAAAAGCAGATTATATAGTTACATGAATTAAAGGTAAAAAGGCAAAGTACAGCCATGTTATAGCGGCGAGTATCTTTTAGCAAAATTACCACAGTTTAATTAAATATCCGTTTAGTCTAAAATTATTCAATTTGATACAGTAATGCGGCTTTCTTTTGCCAATTTTTACAGAGAAAGCTTTGTCAACTTTATTCACTTTTAGTTAGGAATTTGTTAAGCAATTCTTTAAGAATCATCTAACAGATAGTTACGAAAATTAAAATGCGAAATATATTAGAGATACAAATAAATAAATATTCATTACACTACAAAGCTACGAGAGCATAAAATAGGCGGGGTAATTAGTGTAAACAATTTAACCATATAAACAATATGTTGTTTGCCAAATTTAGCAGTGTAAACAACGTAAAGGAAAACGTTATAAACAATATAAGCATATAAACATTGCAACAATATAACCAATATAAGTATATAAATAACATATTCCTTGGCAAGTTTAAGAGTATAAATAATGTAAACATGCAGACAGTACGAACTGAAAAAATATAAACTATATATTGTTTGTCAGTATGTTTGTTAGTATAAACAAAATAAATAATATAACCAGTATACCCAATGTAAACATTATAAACAATATAACAATAAAAACAGCATAAAATGTAAACAAGATATTGTTTGGCAAAGTTAAAAGTGTAAACGGCATATTTGTTCATATAAATAATGCAAAGAATATAAGCAATATGAACAACACTAACAATATAAACATATACACAATGTAACAGTATATACAACAATACAATATAAACGGATGAAATACTAACAAGCGTTTCCTTCTAATTATTTTTCTTGCTAAAACGAGATTCATTAGATGTTACTCAATAAATTCTTTTCTTTTTATGATGGAAGAAATTAGTTATGTGCCCTAAAAAATGCTCAAGCAAATTAGACTGAAGACAAGCATATTGCTTGGTTTCTTATGTTACATTAATATAAGCTTATTTCCTTTTCACAACATCACTCACTTGATCCTCTAGAGATGAAGGTGCAAGTAAGTCAATTTCTAAGAATACGAAAGCAAATGGTTCTGGAACTTAAGTAGAAGGCGTGGAATGAATGTCAAACTTAGGTTATGGTGTTTATTTCTTATACCAAGAAGGCTGTCAGACCATGTCATTATTCATAAATCTCAATAGTTTATTTTTTTGATACCGCAGGAAAGATTGCACCCAAATAAACAGCAGATCTATGCACTGAAATTAAGGAAAACAGAATATTCACAAGTTTAATAACTTTTCTCAAATTGGGTACAGAATTAGAATATTTTTACCGCTGTTCGCTTAATTTTTTTGCATATGTGTTACATTCTTTCGGAGGTTTTGCCGAAGTAGCAGATCGTTTTAAGGGGGAGTGTGAGAAAATGGTGTCTTTTAGCTTTTTTAATTTGTAAAACTTAGTTTATTATTTTATTTATTGTTCATAACGATGTAAATAAAGACTTTTGATTTCTAAGACTGCAGTTGATTTCTAAGTAGGCAAATTTTCTCTTTTATAAACGAATTGGAGATACTACTAAACAACTGCCGATACATCTATATGAACAGGATAAAAATTAAGAAGGAAAAGCCATCTATAATGTAAACAACATTCTAGGCAATAATATAAGGATACAGGAATTGAAACCGAAGAAAAGTTGTTCAATCCATAAATGCTAGAAATTTGTCACACACAACATTTGTACTTCAAAGCTATAAGCAGCGTGAAATGTAGTTTAAACAACGTTGTGCTAAATCTGTGAAGAAAGATGAAAATTCAACTTGTTTTTACTGCCAAGAACTCCATGTGCGCAGTTACTGGGAATTTCTCGAATTCATCAAAAGTCTTTCAAGTATTTTTTTATCTCTTACGTGTCATCTGTGAATTTGTAAGTTTTTTTTTATTATTATTTTGTGTTGTTATTGTATTTGGTTTCTTTTACTTTTTAAAAAAAAAAAAAAAAAAAAAAAAAAGTCTTTCAAAACCCCCAAACCAGGAGAAGCTCTACAGAAAGACAACTAAGAATGACGAAATTGTTTCGTGCTAACAAAATAAATCCTGACAAAAAGATTCCTTACCAGACAGATCCAAAGGAAATATAGTGATATGTTTAGGAACGTACATTAGAAGTAACATGTAATTTATCACCACCACATGTAATTTATCATTCTTATGTGTAATTTGATGTTTAAAATAGTATACCTCAGAGTTAAGAAAACAATAATTGTTCGGGAAGTTTCAACGGTTACGATGGCAAAATTCCTTGGTTCAAAGTCCTTAGCCACGTCTATAACTGGAAACGTCAAAAAGTATAGAGTACGCTTCATTCTCTGTTTTTAAGCAGCTTGCGTTGCCCTTCAAAGATAAAAAAAGGTTTCCTTACGTAATTTTTAGACGAACCCTAATCTTCTATGGTCTGCACATCGGTAATATCATTTCTTACATTGGCCATCGTGATTTTATCCCAGTAGCAGAAAATAGCTTCGGGCGCATTCATATATACGCAGCGAAGAAAGAAATGAAAAAATAATAAATAAAATATTGGAAAGGATTCTGAAGAACGAAGTTTTAAAAGGATCGGAACAAGAATAGCAGCAAGTCGGATTATTCTGGACGCGTGCGAAACTTTTAGGCTTCTTTTACCTCCGCTGAGCAAAGAATTTTCAATGGTTTTCCAGAAGTTTTTGCAATTCCGAGTTCGTTCCGGATTGCTAAAATGCTCTCGATAGCGATAAATTGTAAGTGTTTTACGTGATTGGTTGGCTTTTATGAGCTGCAATTATTATTGTTCTTTAGTATCAAGGATATTAGATATCATAAAGCTGTAATACGTGTTTCTCAGCATTATCAGAAGGAAAAGAATAAGCATTGCTACTAAATTAATTTCATATTTATGTGGCAAGATAAAACTGAGAAAATGTAAATAATTATGTCAAACATAATTGAATATTCTTTAAATTTGTATTTTTCCTATTTCAAGAGAAAGGCTACTTTTAAGGATTCATAATTATTGATGTATAAATTCATAATAACAATAGCAGGTAACTTTGAAACTATCACTGTTCTTCAGCGAATCCTTAACTAACTACAAATTCATTTAAATTAAATTAGCTACAAATAAATATTATATAGTATGTAGTAATGTGGAATATTATGTGGTCCGTACTGCTATTTCAAGGAGTTATGTTGTAGATAGACTATTTTACTTTCGTAGGAACAACATGTAGTGGTAATGAAGGCACTTGTATCTCGCATACGAGGCATTTGTTTCGGAAGTGAGAGAAAAAATAGTCAGCAAGCAGCTTGATATCAGAACTATAACACGGAATATATATGAATATACATATATATATATATAGTAAAGAAAAACAACAAGAAAAAAATTTAACAAGTAAATTTTAAAATTTATTTAATAAGACTGAAAACTACAATAGATTACCACAATATTACCTCAGTTGTGCACTAAAAACCACAATATTAGGACATTGTGAAGTATGAACCACAATACTATCATAACAGTGCATATGTGCTTTCTAAATATCACTTCAAATTTCCTAGTAGATAATTTCCTTTATATTCTCTTTTGGTATATGAGTATGTATATGCATTCTGTGCCCTTAAAAATAAGTTGCTTGAATATATATACATATTTGTTCCGAATTTTTAATTCTTAATCATGGATATTTAAGCCTTGAGAGTAGAACGCACTAACTTTGGATTACATTACACAATTTTTTCCTATTGGTTCAAGTTCAAATCTAATGCTTATGTACTCTACCACTGAGTCATTTTCATAAATGCTCATTAAGCTTTAAATCCTGGGACTAAAGAAGACACTGCAGAATGCAGGATATATGAAAATGAAGAGGAACGTGGACAATATTAATAGCACAATACGAATCATTTTCCCGCTGAAATTAGAAATCGTGATCTAAATTTGGTTTATCTGCATTCTGCTCAAAATTGATCTTATGAATTTTAAATTTTCCACATTTTTCACTATATTCTTAATAAAATACATTCAATAATTTGTCCCACCATTAACCGAATTATAACCAGATACCATTACTCTCCTAACCCGCGTTTTACAATGGCTTAAATAAATTTTTCGTAGATCATTACGTCGGATTTTCTCCAGACTAAACTCATAAAATTGCTGCAAATGAGAATGAATTTGCTTTCGCCTGAAAATACTACTTTAAACAATAATATGCAAATTTTTCCTTGCAAGAAACATTAGTTTCCTTGATTAAATTTGCTTATGCATGTATTTTTTTTATCTATTCTTCATTTGCAACATTGTGCTGAAAGCTACCGAATGCACCAAAGCTGAAATTTCAACTTAAATCCTTTTCTTTGTTTTTACTTCATTTAAAGAACGGTTTGCACTTTTCTTAATGTAAAGCGCAAACTTACTTCCTTCGTTGGAGGCCAATGAAACAAATACGCATTTCTTTATTTACATTTAAAGCTATATGTTAAATCAAATTGGTTAATAAAGCTAAATGGTAAATCATTTCTTATTTACTATTTTCACTGATTTCTAGTGTATAATTCCCTCAACTTACTGAAATGCAACATGTTTTTTTTTACATGTAATGCTTTTTCACCATCTTGGATTATCATTTCGGTAATAACAGCAAACAAATAAAAATAAAAATTTTCATGTTTGTTAAGAATAAACGAAATTTAAAATTTCATAACACCTATAATAGCTACAGCAAATATCATAATCCATAATCACGTTTATCTTCACAAGTACAATCGTTGCGGCAAAACTTTTATCCATTGAAATTACTGGTTTGAAACATTTCTAAATTTTTCATTTACTAAAATAACAATATAATAGTGTGTGTTTTGTCATTATTTTACTGCATACCATACATTTATTTCATTGTAAAAAAAATCATGAAGTTTTATCAATCTAGAAAACTATCAATCTAGAAACTAAAATGCACATTATTTTAGATCGCATTAACAGATGCTAAGCGGTTGTATTCTAAACATTGGTAATTTCGCTCCAGTTTTTAATTCGTATTGAGAAAAGCATAACTAAGCAGTTCTGTCTTAACCTTTCACATGTCACAACCAGTCGAGACATGGTCGCTCCCAATTCAACTATGTGTAACAATCTATGCACTCTCATCAACATTTAAAATAACAATTATTTTATGAACATACAGTTTGTTTAAGGAGAGCAGTCCGCATTCCTGACCACTAGTGGCCTTCTGGTTTTATTACGATGCCTCAGTTACATGAGCAAACGCACATTCACACAACGCGCACGTTAAAGCCGAATTCTCACTGTTGACATAATTCGTAAACTTTCTTGATAGATTTCTTTCCTTTTCAAAATTTAATAGAATTCACTCCACGTTAAATGTTTCATTTATAATACTACACTTTCTTAAATCTTTTAAGAGTTAGAAAGTTTCGAAGAAGAATTTAGCATCTCCAATTTCATTGCAGCTATCACAAAGCTCGGTGTTTTGAAGATAAAATATTTTAAAGTAAGCAGGAAAAAAGCTGTGAAAATTTGATGTAATTGTATGTCACTGTATAATTGTCCTTTTTTTCCTTTTATCAGTCTCATATAGTTTTTATTTCTATTGCAAATTTACCAATTTTCATTCCATAATTTACAGATGTAATTTTTCATAACAGTCATTGCCTTCACCTTCGACTCATGTAGTTCAATTGCTTTGATCATCATTTTGTGTAATGGCTTCTTTGGCCAATGCGTCCATCCTCTTAATTGCAATAAAGCTGGCATGTGCTTTTACCCAGTTCAGATTAATTATATGTCTCTCCAAGAGTTCAAAATAAAGTTCTTTTACATCTAGTACCAGTTAATTTCTATCAGTATCATTTCTACTAGTATCAGTCACTACAGTATTTCATCTAGTATCAGTTGATAAACTGTATGCATATTATTGATTGTGCTCCCGATTTTCAGGAATCTTATCAACATACAAGATCAATTAATTAAACATACAGAATCCTACAATATCAGCAATCATTAAGTCTTTTTCCAGCGGATTGCTGTGATTTTACAGCCATCAACTTTTTCTTCGTTTTCTATCTCTCATTTGGGATGCATTCGTAATTTTTTCCTTTGCGAAGTAAGCATTTTTCCATGACTTGTTATTAAATCGCTAGTGATATCATAGTCTGCAGTAATATTCCTAGAATTCAAAATATTCGTTGCACTAGACATAAAAATTTAAAATTCTGGAATTCGTTCTCATGGCCTTCAAGAGGCAGAGAACGATCTGACTTAACAAGCTCAAACTCTCATTTAAATACACTCGAGCTAATTTACTTTCTGGCGGAGAAATAGAAAGAGAAAACTGACATTAAAGATCCCAAACATTAAATACTGGTTAAACAAACTAAATAAACCTCACACCATTAATGCAGTCACGGTAGCGATATTACGCGAATGTTTCTTTGAACAGGAGCATTTTGTGAACGATACCGACTCATATTTCTATTACACTTAGTAAAAAATCATGAAAATATTCATTCATCTCCACCTGTTCGCCAATATTCGAACTCAGTCTCTATTTTATCGATCTTATTCACTCGAAGAATAATAAGACTAAGTAAGAACAGATTAATAGTAAGAAATAAATAGTAATTAAGGAAGTACTATATAATTGTTCGCAATGCACCTCACGAAAACCTAATTATTGTGAGCAGGCTGAGAATGAAATATATTTTCAGAAATAAACAGAGAGGAAGCTAACAGTATTCACGAAACTTACCGCAATCCCAATTACCCATTTTTAGCAATAAGCAAAAGGAACTTATACTACTTTGCAAATACATTGAGAATGACGGAAGCACAAAAACACTCATACTCATTTATCATTCTTTTAAACGGATATGAATGCCTTAAAACGTAAAGACAAGAAAATAAACTTCCTTGGATTAAGTTAACTGGCTATGGCAAAGCACATGAGGGCTACCTGCCATAGGGAAAACATGCCTTTGCGGAAACCTTTCTGAAGGAAAATAACTCCTGTTCACGTTACGCATAAGGTAAACCCGAAAGACACCATGCAAGCAGCACGAGTTGAATTACCAGTATATATGGGTTATAACCGTTCGATAACTGGTGGAACAAAAATGAGCGTGATGTCTCGATGAAAGCTCTTTACGCAACAATCCCCTTTTTATTATTATTATCTTTCTTGTTATACTGTGTGGGTGCAATTTTAAATACCTCAGATAAATTAAAAAATATGTAAGGGAATTTCATTTTTTTAATCATAACTAAATATGAAGTATTAACCTTCTATGAAGAAATGAACAAGCGATAACGCTCAGCCCTTTATAATATTTTGACGTATTATTAATTATTATTATTATGCTAATACTGTTACTTTAAATGCGTAATAATGAGAAAATTAAACAGCCAGCAATTTATGTAGTAATCAATGACAAGAAAAGCTATGCTATCTGTTAGAGTATAATCTAATATTATGGTTTTAAGAAATATAATCTGTTACAGAAAAGTAAGCACTCTGGAAATAAAAATTATTTGGATGTCGTAAATTTAGCAAACGGTCACTTTCTCTTGCATAGCTTAGTTAAATGTCATTTTTTAGGAAAAATTAGTGCACGAAGTTGCATTTCCAACACACATATTTTGTATTAAGCGACAGATACACGGATCTAAACGACGGATGCACGTACAAAGAAAACTCTTGAAACTGAAAATAATGAATTCATATTGGAATCGTTTAATCTGCAGTTTAAATATATAGTTGTAATGGAATACATTCAGGCATCCATAAAAAATCGTGAAATTTTTGGGAAGTAATTACAGTACGTTTTCACTGGTTGAAATGTTACAATTAAAATCATAGTAAACCAAACTCTCATTATTTTTTTTCATATATAAAATGATTTCAAATTTCCATCTGTAGCAGGCCGGGAACAATGATGTTTAAATACTGCTCTAAACCTTTTTAAAAGATAATTACAAAATTATTCATTTAAAGTGTAATTAATGCAAGCTTTTTAAAAATGACCAAGATAATTAATTAATCCTTGTATGACGAAGAAAGTATGTAATTAGAGAGCACCGTTGCAGTAATTAATATGCAAATTTTAGTTGGATTTGGAATATTTATTCAGAACTCCGAAAGTATGGTATATTATTGGAGTGGGTTCAAAATAAGGAACCGGAAAGAATACTATGAATGTAAACCAAAAAATATTGCAGCTAATTTTCACGCTGTAACTAAAGCACAATTATTTTTCTTTATTAATTCTGTTGTTCTCCTTGCAAAAATTAAACATCGGGTCGTAATCAAATAAACCAAACAATTTTAAAATCTGTCTTGCAGTTACTGCATGAATCAGATTATTTAAAACGATCGTGACCCGATATTCATCTTGCATAAAGCATTTGAGGTTTATTTTCTCACGTTATTGATATCACCCCAGAATGTTAATCTGCTCAAATGTTTTGCCGCAGTCAATTATCTATCCAGCAAAAATTTGGTTTAAAAAAGTTATTTCTTTTTATGGAACTACGTACACATATGGACAGCAAGATAACTGACTCTGAAACGCATATTATTACTAAACACATAAGTCATTGCTTTATCATTTCTTTTAAAAAATGGCAGTTATATTTTATTCTTCATTATATGCTTGTGAATATGCCAATAAAAGTTTTGTAAATAATTTATATTTGCACATAAAAGTCGGTTAAAATTTGTTACTTGTAGTATAATGAGTAAGGCTAACTCAGAGAACGAATTGATTCTAGGTAAAAATGAGGCAAAAGCAAATTTATGCTTTTAAATCTATTTAAGACATTTAATTGACATCTCTAAAGCCATCTTTAGATATCTGTCATGCACGTGCTCGGTAAGAGGAAGCTACCAACCAAGCCCTGCTCGTGTGGAAAAACAAACTGTCTATCTGAAAAGCGGAGAGAAAGCAAAATCTGGCTACGAGAAGAAGAAAACGTGCTTGATGCGAGAAAGACGGAGGCTCGTGAAAAACATTTTTGAATTTTTTTTTTGTATTCCAAAGTTTGAAGTTTTGTTTTGTA
>KK119346.1:251736-353206 GCA_000611955.2 Stegodyphus mimosarum | reverse complement strand
TATACACATATACATATATTTATATATATATATATATATATATATAAATATACACATATACATATATTTATATATATATATATACTCTTTTAAATATGCTAATGAGTTAGTTTATTACAATGGAATTCTAACTTTACCTTTTTATTTTCCAAGGAGATAAGATATATTCAATAATCTACTGCAAATGTTGCGTATATAAATCATCAAAGAAAACTATTAGAAATGCATCATTGAATAGAAGCAAATAGTCTGCTTATATATGCTACATTATATATAGCAAATAGTATGCTTATATCTCATACTTCATGATAAAATATGGAGAAGCCATTAAAGAAAATTTACATACAAATTTCAAAATAGGTACTATTGACGTAACCTTAAATTTCGGCTTTAAACATGCTGTCTAATTATAAAGCTTCTTAAACTACGATTGAGGTAATAAAAGTAATATCAACTTTTTTCATGGAACTATTTTTGTCATAAAACGTAACGTTTTGAATGGTTCCCCTTAACTAATAATCGTATTAGCCGAACTTTAAGCAATAAATAATAGTGTCCCAATTTATTGTCTCATCGCTCTTTTTTGAGTATATCTACCTGGCATTAAACTGAAATATTTCTACATAATAAGACAGACTCATTTTAAGAATCACACGGTATTACAATTCTTGTTAACTTAAAGGAATTAACATCTTGTCCGGCAATAATATTAAAACCTTACATAACAATAAAAATATCGAACAGCCTACGTCTGAAACGCCTTTTTTCTGCATTTGGTTGAATGGGTCGATGTCGAAAAACTGCAAAATTCATTCTGAAACATTTTTTTCAACTTACTGAATGTATCCTGTGCCTAAATTCTCAGAACAAAGATTACATGCAGTAGAATAATGATGAAAAGAATCCTCTAGCATGTACTGATAAAAGTTTTTGCCATTCACTTTAAAACAATAAAGGTCTAACGCACATAACTGAAAGAAGTTCGCTTCAAGTTACTGGTTATTGGGAAGTATCTCGGTATATGCTATAAAGACGCTATCTGCTTCAAGAGAAAAATAGAATTTTGGGAAAATATCCTTTCTTGAGCATAAAATAAATAGATGATATATAAAGCAATAAAGAATGGAAGACTTCGGAAGAATAGGCGGATTCCAAGAGCCCTCTAGGACATAAAAGGCATTTTGTTAAAAGCTACTGCCCCTTGGGTTGAACTGTTTCCGATTGCTCGCTCCATGGTGCATTCAACCTATGCTTTTTGAAGTATTTCTCTCCGGTCTTTCACTTTGTGTCTTACTCTTTCTTTAAGGAAGAAGAAAGAATGAAACATAGTAGATGGAAATGTATGGAGAATTTTCAACTCTTGAGGCTATATCGAGGAAATTCAGAAAAACTAAATGTACTGATAATGGAATCATATTTATAACTCAGTAAAATTCTATAAGGATTTGATCATAAAATAGGTAATTACACAATCAGTTTCAAAATATGATTAAAATGAATAAAAAACTAAAAAATAATTTCAAAGCTTTTTTTGAATTAAACTTGCGATATCCACTCCAAATCATGTTAACAGGAAACCATTAGGCCCTGTAAAATTCATAATAGGTAAACAGCGTTTAAATTTTAATTAGAAGAAAGACACAGTCATATCAGCGAAATTATCCGTCATAAAAATAGAGATAATAAATAGTAAATATAAAAAAGAAAACAATTTTAAATTAAACATAATCATATATTATTAAAGATCACAAAATTATACGTATAGAGGTCTGTCTGTCAGTACATCAGATTCACTATATTTATGGATTAGCAGACTTCGTTTCCACTTATTTGGCCTCTTGTCGTCCAAATTATTACTGAGTTGTTTTTCTTTATTGTTAGGCGATTACTGAAGAATATCTCACTAAGACACTGGAAAAACTATTAAGATAAATATTAAAAGCGTGAAAACCGTTTTAAGATGTATTTGATTCAGTTTGCTGTTAAATAAGATTGTTAAGATTTGAAGCCTAACAGAAAAATTTCCTTACATAACTGGGCGTGATGAAAATTTGAAATTTAATCCCTAATTTATAATGAGCAGCAGTTCTCATACACAAGATAAACAGCTCTAAATAGTTGAAAGAGCATCTAGTGATGCATCAAAATTTTTTTAACAAGCGAGAATTATCACAGATCATTACAAACGTTCACAAAGCGAAGTGTAACTGCTAAGCATAAGTAGATCAGTAGTATATAACTGGCAGTGAGACTCGGTAAATCTGTTTCAAAGCCCATTCCATTGCTCAAGAGAAAGAGAAGGTATTTGGGGAAATTACCAGAAGAAATTATTTCTAAGGTTTCGTAAACCTGTTTTCCAGAATCTTACAGAATCTCTCTAAAGCCCAGACTTGTCCTGAGCTCCGAAGCTGCCTGAGCTCTGACTTCCAATGTTAATCAATTCAGAATTCAACATTCTGAAAAGCTGTACAGGAAATAAGCTCATACAAACGCAACAAAAGCTACAGATTCAAAATTATATAAAATACTAACTAAACAAAAATAAAGTAACACTTAAATGCACTAAATAAATAAATAAATAGAGACAAAGTTCTAGTAGTTGAAATGAACATAAAAATCAAATTTCAAATAAATAAACACAAATATTTACAAAACTTACAACAATAAACTACTACAATTTGAAATACTTATTAAAATCAGTTATAATGCGTTAAGTATCAATTTCCGGCTCAAAGAAAGCTATCGGTCTTGATGAACCAATGAAATTTTTAACTGAGTTTGCTAATTTTGAGATTTTAAAGAGAACGATTCAGAATTCTTCAAAAAAAAATTAAGATCACTGTTCACATTGCTAGTTTTCTTGAAGAAATAAGCTTCATGCCTTACATTTTGAAAGTCGCTATCCATTTCCTTGCTACATATTTTTAAGAGAGGAGGGAGTACATATGGTATAAAGCATTAAATCAAAATGTAAATTGCAAAGCCATGCTTATTTCGAAATCCTATTCGATAAAAAGAGAATGATCTATGAAGTAGACGCAGATGGACTATAACTAACTTACTGTTCTTTCATTCCAGGTATCCATCGTGGCATTGGCTGCTCATAAACGAACTGCGATCCTTTTTGTAGGGAACGAAAGAAACTCCACTCCATAATTTTCTTTACGTTCACTTTTTTGTTATCAAACATGTTGCGACTTTTCCGCAGATGATCTAAATCAGATCTCTATTTAAAGTTTTGCTGATTTGCTACCTCGTTCATCAATAAAGTAAATTTATGGATCGATAGAATACACCATGGAAACATGAGATTTCTGTGAATTTACAGCTGAAACAAATTTGGGAAATTTATCTGTTGGGACCATCATCACTTTTCATTAAGTTAAAATTTATAGAGTGCTGTTCTATTATTATTGATCTGCGTACGAGTGAAATGTATTTGATTCTACTTCCTGAATTTATGCACTTGCAAGTTATTAAAAACGTCTCAGTCAAATACGTGATAGCCTTCTGTCAGATACTTCATATGGCCATTCTGTTCTAAATTCTGTTGAAATAAAAAGGCTATATTTTAATGTTCTCACGACTTTGTCGTTGTTTCAAGCATGGGTTTAATTCATGTCTTTTGGGGTTGTTAAACTAATAAGCATTAACAGATCAAGCGAGATCCTACATATCGTTACCAATGGGAATATTCGTCTCATTATCGTTACTTTTTTGGTTTAATTACTATTAATACAAGTTTTAAATATTAATGATTTTTTCAAGCATGTTAATTTAAGTTAATTTCGATGTACTTTTATATTTCTTCCGTTATAATTAGAAAATAATTAAAGAGTGCTAATAAAATTACTTCGATTTTTGTTTTTGAAAGCTTTCAAATCTCATCGCAGCGATTTCTTTTTTTTTCTTAGTTGAACTTGCAGCACTTTGTATTTGTCCTAGGCTTACATTTTACATCATTTACAAGCATCTAATGAAAAGATTACTAAAATAATTAATTTGTGACATTCGCGACATATTTTGACGAAAATACTGAAGAAACCTATAACAAGAAATTGAAACAATTTAATATGAAACTGATGAACGTATGTTAAAAGCCAAATAATTTTCCGTTCAGTTATATGTAGGCTTGCCAGACGTCCCGGTTTGACCAAGACAGTCCCGGTTTTCAAACAAAATCCCGGTGTCCCGGCCGGTTTAGTTTACGTCCCGGTAAAAATTAAATTTGATTTTATAAATGTAATTATGAATAATTATGACCAAAAAAGTCTAAAAATAATTAACTGTGAAGGATTAGTTAGGATAATTACTTTGTCATTTACTTATGTACTGTATGAAAAGTGAAAAATAGAAGAGTGATGATCTGCTTATAAATAATATTGTCATTGTATCGTCTTATCCTATCTATGCGCAATGTCAGAGACTCTCTGGGCGAGTCCAATATTGGGTACTAAGGGGTGTAGCTTTAGCGCTTTTGATAGAGATAAGATCGGTTAGTTAACTGTCAGTCCCTGCCGGCGGTGCCTGTTACGTTAGTGAGCTAGCGCTGTTTTGATAATGTTTTAAGTTTGTGCACTCTCTGTTAAAATGCCAAAACGATCGTGTAAATTCACTTAGTATTTACAGAACAAATTCTTTTTGATGAAGAAAGTACGTACTGGTACTGATAATCAAGATCAAGACGTTAGAGTTAAATTTTCATATTGTAATTCTGAATTTTCAGTTCCTCACGGTGGTCGATCCGATATAAAAGATAATTTGCAGTCGAGTAAGCACAAAAAGAGTTTAGGATGTACTGCTAGCTCATCAAAACTGACCAGTTTTTTTAAGACTGCGAGCTGTCATGACAAAACCTCAGCAGCGAAAGAAGCGACCTTTGCTTACCACACAGCAAACCATAGCCTAAGTTTAAATTTAAATTCTTGCTTATCAAAACTAATTTCTAAATTTTTTGAACATAAATTCTCACTCGGAATAACTAAGTGTGAGGCAATAGTTTTAAATGTAATAGTTCCTTTATCTCAAGAAGTGTTTAAGAAGACTTAACCCACTCAAACTTCGTAATTGTAAGTAAGGATGCATCAAATAGAAATGATGTAAAATTTTGTGCCGATTGTTTGCGCTACTTTAATCCTAATTCAGGTGTGCAAGTATTGCTGTTAGACTTCAAATCTGACGAGTATGAAACATATGAAATTCTTACAAATCACTTATACTCTGTCTTGTTGCTAAACGATTTGAATAACAAAGTAGTTGGCTTTTCTGGAGATAATCGCAACACTAACTTTGGTGGTGTGAAAAGAGCAGGAAAAAACAATGTTTTCCATCGAATCAAGTATAGCCTAGGTCGCAAAGAACATCTTCAGAAATCTAGATGAGCAAGTCCGTACTAGTGTGAAAGAAGCATGTTAGGGCTTTTATAAAAGATGCATTGAGTGGAAAAACGCCGAAAATTCTGCTGAAATTATTAATAGCTGTCTTTTTGATGTACTCAATATGAAAATAAGCAATTGATCGGCTGTTTGACGGAGTTGTGCTTGCTAAGCAGTATTTGCAGTCAAATTGGGAACAGTGGATGGAAGAAAAGACTACCAGAGATGTGATTATTTGAGAAGAAAAATGGCTCAGGCTGTTTGGTCATTTCAAACAGAATCACATAGTAGCCCCTAGTCTGATCAAGATTGTTGAATATGCCTTCTGTTAATATGGGTCATCAGCACCAGTTAAGAGAGTATTCTCTTTGATGAACAACGCATGGACTGATGACAGGGGTTTGATGAAAGAATCTACGGTTAAAGGCTTGATGACGTGTAAAATTAATATTGGTTCAGCTTGTGACGATTCCTACAAGAACATTAAAAACAAAAAAGACTTTCTATAAAAAGTCCTAGACAATGAAAAGATGTAAATATTATTCAAATTTTTGTTCCTCACGCAAAGTGTTTCTTCTTATAAGCAATTTAAAAATATTAATATGTAAGAAATATAATGTTTTAATTTATGTGTCATTTATTATTATCCCTCGTTTAGGTTCCTAATCAATAACCATTAATTCATAGCATTGAGAATAAACTACCCTCTAAAGCACTTTAAAACCCGCAAAGTGTGAGTACCCTTGAACACCCGCCACGCTGGGAGGAAACATTCAGATGTCCCGGTCGAACAATTGAGAAATCTGGCAAGCCTAGTTATATGGCATTAATGCAGCAGTGATGCTGCAAATGTTCACAAATATGATACATACATAACATTTCACATACATTTACAAAATTATATCAATTATGTACCTCGTTAAAATAAGATAAATACATGGCTTCTTAATAACTTACTGCTTTGAAATCGCACTGAAATATTAGCATCCACAAAAAATCAAGTTGAACCAATCTGATACCTGCTTACTTGAAAAAAGGCGTGAAAAATGAGTAAATAGTCTTACGTCTAATGTGGTCTAACATTTAGTTAGCTCAAAAGGTTGATAAATGTCTGGCGGCGTAACATTGAATGATTCAGCTGTCCAGATATTTAGAAAATCTGGCATTGGTTCTGATACCGATATAGCATTTTTGCTTTGTCAATACTTAAGAAATATTCCCTAGGCTTATTTTTTCCTTTCGAAAGTAATATAACTGATATTTAGAAATGAAATTATGTTATATTTGTAAAAGAAAGAATAAACATTTCAATTTAATAAAAGTACTATTTACAAAGATATATTGTCGAGAGCATCTGGATAAAAGATGATGAAATACCAATGCAATAACAAGCAGCCAAGAAGAATAAAATTTTAGAATTCCCATTTCTTGTCTTTATATTAAATCAAAAATTCCTTTACAACGAAAACGAAGCTTGCGATATCAAATCGTGCAGCAGCTCTACGAATAAAAAGTAAAATGAAGAGTATAACTCTGAGTTACTCAGATGATTTCTGTTCCTTTCTGATGTAAATAAAATTAGTATTCGAAAATCCTAGTGCATTCGTGCAAGAGCACAAACATTTCTTCCGGCACATTCTGAAGTCTCATTTCTTTAGAACTTAATACTGTATTCTTTATTTTTCTGAAATTGAATAAATCTACTATTAAATGTAAAGATTACGTACGAAATATGTTTCTATTTCCTGTAACAGAGAACTAAAAATTTAATATTCGTTCAAGATCATTTCTGACTGCATAAAAATCTAAGTGTATATTTTGAAATGAAACTTGAAATTAAATGTATATATATATATATATTGTCATTCATAACTCACTAATAAAAATAAAGATGTGAGCTTCTACCTCCCTAATACGATCGCTTATTGTAGCAAACGAATTTAGTCTTCTGGAGAAGTAGTTTATAGAACTCAAGGGTATCAGTGATGTTAAATTACGCATTTTAATTATATTTTCACAATTACGATCTCATTAATAATTGCTCATATTTAAAGAAAGCAGATGTTTCTGTGCATTGTGCAATACGTTATCAAAACTTCCTTATTTTTTTCTGCAGTAAATTCTTAATCAGTTTATATCAAACACTTGTAAGGAAACTTTGCATTCTCCCGTGCTTGCTTTCGAAGTGTAAGTGGTTAAAGTGTACATTTATGAAATGCATATCTTCCACTTAAAATCTCAAAGGAGGAGCAGTTGATTCCTCACTGAGCCGGCTTCGAAAATATGTAAGAGTCTATATTGTGACTCCCAAACTAAAAATATGGCAAACAATATCACGTCACGACTTGGATTTTATTGTGTTTGTCTTATGCCTTTATGTGAGGAAGAATCTGAAGGATCGTCGCTTTCTTTCATGTGTGGTCTCGAAGAGTGTTTAATTAGCATATCCAGGTTGTCGAATTCTGACAAGGTCACGATTAATTTTTTATGTTTCCATTTCCGAGAAATATAATTAATGTCTGTACAAATTCAGGCATTATCTATGCATATGAAAATATTTAATTTCTGAAAGTTTATAGTAAATCCTTAAAATCAAATTTAAGTGTTCGTCAATTGATTAAAATTAAACAAAAATGTAGTTTGTTATCGAATTTCGAGATGATGAGATAGTATATTTCTTTTCGAATGTATAACTTTTATAGAAAACGCCATTCACTTTCCAATGAAATGATCTTATTGTTTTAGACATATAAAGCTAGAGTTAAGGTTATACAGAATTGGAAGCACCTAAGTAAAAATTATGCTTTACACTATAAGAAATCCAAAAGCTTAATAACCATAACTAAATATAAAAGTTATAACACCATTAAGAAGTGTCTCTAATATTTTTGTCTCATCAAATTGTTATTATAAATTATATTCCTCTTAATGTTTGATTTTAAATAATGTTTTTATTATGTGTTGTCAAATTTACCACTTGGGCCCACCAGCGGAAGAGAGGTTAAGTCGCTGAACACTGGTAGTTTGGTCCGAGGTTCGAATTCCCGCAAACGAGCTGGCTTCATGAGCGTTTTCGTTGTTTTCTCAATTTGTAACAAGTAAACGAGCCAGTCCTACAAGAAGGCATCCCTCCCCTTAGGCAGAGAGCCCTCGAAGCTTTGCCGTAATTAAGTAAATCAAACCAGATTTACCATCTAAAGAAGCAATTATTATTATTATTATTATTAGATTATAATATGGTTACTTAGCTGGTCACGTTTTGTTTTTGATAAAAGCACTTAATCTGTTTCTTTCGTTATTAACATTTCAAATCATGAAAACAACAACAGTCAGTGTTATCATCATCAAAATAAATGAAAATTATTTACTGAGAAATAAACATTCATGACACGCATTATTGCATTAGCTAATAACCTTCGTTTACTTAGTAAACGTCCTTATGATTCATACTAGAATGTTAGGTATTGCCATATCTATACGTATGCTTGTAGGCAAACGAACTCTCCAACTGATATCTCGAACACCACTTTGGGGAAAATTTTATTATTTTTATCATGCATTGGATCAGAACGTTTTTGCTCAACTGCAAATTCACCTTCATTAGGGGTTGAAACAAAGCACTACAAAAAATTACGTATGCAAATAAATCAAGCATCTATATTTAAATTCAGAGTTTTACAGCTCCACACACAGGTGTAAAAAATTAAAAAACTGCGAATGAAATTAAAAGGAGAAAATTTGCTTGACTGGAAAAAAAAAACAATATTCTGGGTTGCGCTGCTGATTATGTTTTTTATCTGATCTTCCTATGAAATACATCTTATAAATATATTTATATGTCCAAAAATGTACTTTAAACATAATTCCAGTTAGAAATTCAAATTATATTTCGTTCCAGTAATCCGACATAGAAATTTACAACTTACGTAACTAATCAAGAATAGAATTTTCCAAAAGTATTTAAATTTAATCCCTTATACATGTTTCTAAATATCTCTATATTCAACTTCATATGTGTTCCTTAAAATGCATAAATATTCATGAATATTTTAAAAAGATCCTATTTATATAAAGTAGTTTGGAACAAATTTAGGCTAACTAAATATAAAATATCATAATTAACTAAACTTACAATCACAAATATCTGTATTGACTGAAATAGAAAAAGATAATTTTATTAAAACTTGTTATGTGGATGCATTGCATACTAGCAAAATTAAATTTAAATTTAAATTATTGCATCTAAGAAATCTGATCAATGAGTAAGTTTCAATATTATTTGGTATGACTTTTGAACAACAACAAATACGTCTTCTGTATGACCATATTTAACGAAAAACAAGTTTCAGAATAATTAAATAGGAATTTATATAGTATATTGTTCCGGATTTCGTATCTATTTAGCTATTTGTTTAGAATTGTAATTAAAATTGCTTTATTTTCCCATGCAACGCAACGCAGACGATTTTTGAAGAGAAAGCTACGTCGGAAAAGTAAAAATAAATGAGCACGTGCATTTAATATTTAATAAATAAATATCTCGTAATTACTGTTGACATCCACAAATAACAAGAAAAATCGAGGTTTTACCAGAATATTCTAGTAAATAATTAAAAAGCTTATTAAAGCCGAATTAAAACGCCTCAGATTAGTTGTAGCTGCAGCTGTTTTAAGTTAACTGTTTATTTACTTAATGCTGTGATTGGTTGTAGCGAATTCGCTGTAAGATTCACTTTATCTGTTTTGAATTGAATCCTGTTTAACGTTTGAGATTTTGTGATATTGTACGAATATCTTATTTAGGTTAAATAATTAATCTCAGAGAATAAATAATATAAGTATTCAATAAATGTTTTAATTAATATTTAAAGCTAATGAAACAGTTATAATACAAAATTTATTCTTTCAATGATGTAAACACCTTATACAGTTTTCCAGTAAGCGCATCCAATACTGTTGTTTGCTGGTAATGAATGACATAATGAGGCATTTTCATTAAAATGAACAGTGTTTCGTTTCTTAGATATCTAAAAAATAAATAAATATAATATAAGCTTCCAATTATGAATGAATATTAATAAATAACAAACTATATCCTGAATTCCTTGCATATTATTGCTTCGCTTAGCTAAACCTGTAATATCTGCTTGAATACTTAAAATCGCATGGTACACATATATAAATCGATGTCAAAAAATTAAATTACAACAAGTTGCATGTATTCTCCGTATTTACTTGGTAAGAAAAGATCAGTTTCTGGCAATTTAGAAAGTGTAGAAAAAGTGATAATTTTCAAAATCTGCAATTTTGTATGCAGAAGAAGGATTGTCTTTTGTGTTCTTTCCGGTATGTCATGATCTTATTAAAAGATCAGAGAATAAAGCCAGTACGGATTCCTACTTCGATCCGTGTTAATATATGTTTTATTGGTTTTCACAATGTACAATATGAATTGTGGCTAGTTTCTTTTAAAATGACATCCAAGCATATGATGGCCATTGTGCGTTTTATTCAATCAGTTACATTCACCTAACCCAATACAATGTGTCACGTATATGAGTCAATTTTTCTCATAATGTTCACCATGAAATTCTAAATCAGGTTTCTCTCAAATTTTATTGAGATTAAATGCTAAATCAAATAATAATAATAATAATAATAATAATAATAATAATAATAATAACAATAATTGAAAAATACTATGCAGCATGTTTCCGTGTAGCTTATAGCAAATATGTGATTATAGGTATTTAAGCCTATGATACTAGTATATGTCCTGAAGTTACGAATTAATGAAAATAATTGGATTCAAGTTGTTAAGATTTATATTATAATAAAACTTTTTCCTGCATTTCGTTAATAAGAGCGAACAGTGGTGCTGCATTATATTTTAGTGTTTTCATCAATGCACCTGTATTTTCACAAAAACGTTACAGTCACCATAAAAAACTTATATAACATCATTTTCTCAATTCATTTTTGCTTCACATACAAAATAATTTTTGTGTATTTAAAAGAAAATTATTCTGTACGTTGGTAACAAAAAATTAAACTTGATTTTTGCCATGTGTATCGAGAGCGGAAAACTAATTTTTCTTCTGCAAAGTACAAGGACTGACAATAAAAGTAATCAAAAAATAAAGTAATCTTAATTTGAAATTATCAGTCATTTTGAAACACACTTGCTACTTATTCGGCAAATCATCTGTCAATACCAGCTATTCTTTTTCAATCTCTAAATTGTACGTATCTTAAATTTTGGCATTACTACAAATCTAATCGCAAGAGAAAATTTGGAAACAGTCCATTTTATCAAGGCATCTAATGGGATTTTAAATGCAAAGAATCACCACAGAAAGGAAATAAAATGGTTTGCTGTTTCTTCCGCAATCTTCATATCAATTTATCCCAGCATAAACAGATAAACCAGAGCATTAATAAACAAATCCCACCAGCTTCATTCGGAAATCGCAAATATAAATTGAAGTCATCTATCTTCTGGGAAGATAATAGCAAAATTTTCTGTCCTTCGGCTTTTTCCATTCTCAAACCTAATAAAAATACAAATAAATAAAACCACCCATTCTTTCTTTAATGCAATGACGCTGTTGCATTTTATATTTCATAGCTTAAATTTAAAAACTGCTTAGGACATTTCATTTTACTTAATATTTTAAGTGGAGAAGTTTAGAGTTTCAAACAGTATTTAAAATCTTACATTATGCAATGAAATACCTTACTTTTTTTTTATTTTTGCCTGTTACACTTTCTTATATTAATATCGTATTTCTCAAGAAAACTCGTTTGCCAGTTCCAAGCAAATATGTGCCTTTTCTCTTCAGATCGTTAGCCTTTTTGACAGTTATGTTCTCATGTTACTTTTTTTTGCGCAGAAAATATAAAATTGCAAATGATTCTTCGTCAGGAATCGAACCACGCACTTTGCTTCCATTTGATATTCACTTAAACCACGATAACTAGCACGAGAGAATGCGATAATTCCTTGCATAGTAGTGAAACCAGATGTTAAGTACTTAAGTATGAAACACTCAGTATAAATTTTGATTTCGAACTTCGATGCATTATCTCGATATTTAGCATTATTGAGTTTTGATTATATTTATATAATACAAAGCAGTGTAATGTGACCCCATTAACCTGCTGCCTTGTCTACATTATTCTTGCTCCTTGCGACAGTGAATTATGGTAAATTCAAAATATATGACATAGCTTTAAAAACGTTTGAGATAAATAGTACATATTTCACTTTATGCAAACTCTGTGTTACGAACAGAAATAAGTAATAAAATCGGGCATCTAAATTTTGATATTAAGAATGAAGTTAACCAAAACATCACTTGAAGAAATCATGCGAGTATATTATAGAAATCGAACCCAACCACGCAACATGATTAGACTCTACATTTTCTAAGTAGGTATATTTTGATTCTAAGCTCATTATATTTCCCCAATATTTTACAAAGACAGGTTATTGAATGATATTTTGGCACTGGCAATTTTGTTTTATTTCCTATTCCTAGGCAGAGAACTGGCTAGCTGAACAATTGCTTTGGCAATAATTTCAAGAGGGACATAAAAAATGCACGTTGTTATTCCTTATTTGTTTTATTAATTAATTGATTAAGGAATTTAATGGCTATCTATAATTAAAAGCAACATATATGTGGGGTGATGACAGTATACTGCAATGATGGCACAGCTCCATGTGGTAGCTGATGTTGGTTGCATTTGTTAAGGTTGCATATTACTGCATGCAGAATTAAAATACATTCAATATAAATGTATGGGAATGATCTGTGAACAATACATAACAAGACTGAAGGTACAAACAGGAATATTATAGGTTATTGTTCTCATCATGTGAAAATTTTGCTAGCTGTAAGAGTCTCTCTAATCGAGAATTTAAGAGTATTCTGAGTTCTTGTCTTGTCTAAAACAGTTTGTAGACTGAATCCGTCACGCAGTATTATTTTTTCGGTTGTAGTTTACTTTCTCTTATTCGTTATAGTTGAAACGATTCAGAGCAGCAACAGGATCATTGGTCCTTCAGCCTCCTTGAAATCGAGAGCCATCGGTATTAGATATAGTGTAGATTGTTAAAATCTCTTGACACTGGCCGTGAATTTATGATTCGTGTATTGTCATGTGGAGCCGTATCTGACCGAATTATTTTTTCCGCAATGTCAGACATATCATAACATAGCGTATCATCTCACACGTCGTAACAGCTCGAACACTGGGACCTTTTGGGGACCGCCCACATGATTTTCTTATCTATGTGTGGTCTGCCGCATATGTAATGAGAAGGTTGCTTCATGACGAACTGATAAGGACAAACTGTCTCTTATTTAGGAAATAGATAGAAAAGTACTGCAAAAACGTCCATGCAGTCAGATCCTTCAGTGATATTTGAATCAAGTAGAACTACAGATCTTGAGGATCGTAGCCACTCAGCCATTGGGCGGCTCAAATACTTTCAAGATGTGTATTATAGTAACTGATTGTTGTAAGAAAATGAGACCCACATAATGTTAGTAAAACAACATTTAATGAAAAGCTTAAAAGCGTTAAAATGTTAAGAAATGAGAGCAATTAGCAGAAAGTATACAAGAACAAGAACGAGAAAGAGAGAATCTCTTAAAGACAATAATTAAAGTGTTAAGACATGAGAGCAATAAGCAGACTTATATATAACAGAATAAAAACGGATTAGAAAAGTTATAATGGAACTTACTAGAATATGAAAGTAAATCTGTCAAAAGATATATGCCAGCAACGATTGGATGCATGGAAAGTAATTGCTACTCATTTCGTAATTACTTAGGAAGATTTCCATGAAGATGCACTTTTAAAAACACATAATACTGAGATTATTTTTCTTAATAAAATACTTGTTTACCTCTTTAATACCATTACTAAATTCGATAAGAAACGCTTTCACAAATAACTTGCAAGTAAATAAAATATATTGCGAACATATATGCAACTTGTTTAAGTCAAGTATATATTTTACTACTTTTTATCATAAAATCAGCTAAAATATATGTATATTTTTTACATATAATTTAGTATATTGTAAGGTTTATCCTAAGTTTCTTAACATTTATTTTAAGTTTTGTATCTTTCCTATCTTATTCTAATTTCAGCTTACAATTTTCTGTCAGAAGGTAATTTAAGAAAGGCAGTAAATGCAAATGAGTAAGAGCACTATTTAAGTCGAGGTTTCATCTACTTCTAGAGAGAGCGTCTGATTTCCTGACTAGCGCGCGTTTGCCTTTGGCTACGTTCTCTCTAAGCTACTACGCTAGACCATACCTTAGGCCCTTGCTTGGCTTCGCGGATTTAATTAATACTTAGGGGCCAACTATTTAGATTGCTGATAGCTTCGGCTATACCTTTCAGATAGCTTAGTTAAGCTAGTTTAGTTTAATTTCCTAGTTATTTAAGTTCAAGCCCGAGTGGAGGCTTTGTGTAAAGTTCCAGGTAGGAACTGATTGTAAATATTCTGAAAAATAAAGGGTAGTGAACCCTTCTTAAGTCTTACGTGTTTTGTTCACACAATTTTTTAGTTATTTTTTAAACCTCTTTGGAAGTTTTACCAGCATAATGTTTTCTATGCCTTGAAGAATAATTATCTAGGATAGTTTTCACTGATTTATGAAATACAATGGAATATTTTTATCCGAAAAGTTTCATCTGCAGGAAGAAGTAAATTTGCCTTCTGATATGGTGTAGTTGCTATGAAACAAGCTGTCATTCCTTTACTTTTTTATGAAGCCATTTAATTAAGCCCAGTCCTTGTTATACTTCAAAACCTTTCATAACATTATTGACATTAAAAATAAAGAAACGTTTTATTTTTTTTTTGTACTTTTTTTTTGTAAGTAAAGATTTATTTTCAAATAATGTTGACCTCTTAATCAAAAATGCAAATTCGAATTATATTTGAATTTGTGTTTTTGCCAATGCGAGAACGATAATTTTTTATTTGATTATAAGGCATGACAGTCTGTAATATCTTGTAATTATCCACAAGTTATAATCAAATAACTAAGTTAAATGACGTATCCAAATTAAGCTGAAAAATTAAGAGGATATTTCAAATTTAAACTGGAATTATATTTTAATACTTTATATCTCTTATATACATATAACTGGATTTTCTGCGTTTTTAGATTTTTCATTCAATTACATGGTATATCGTTATGGTAATTTTGTTTTTAATATTATGTACTAAATATTTATTTGTGTGAGACCTTATCACTTAAAGGTAGTCATACAGATTTTGAGCATGGTTTGTGAATAATGTATACATTGTATAAATTTTTCATTTTCTTTTTAATTTGCGTTCCACTTTATATTTCATTTTTATCTTAAATGCTCAAAAGGTCAGGCGGAACGAAACGTAATACAGTTCTCTTGTATTATTCAGGTCTTAATGTTTTAGATTATTACCCCTTGGGAAACCGGTCTGAAACACTAAAATATGATTAATCATTTATGTATTATAAATTTTAATATGATTGGGATATCCACTTTATTAAAAAAACTCTAAAACAGTAAGGGATCGTTTGTAAATTTGATTCCTTATATTCAAATCTAATAGGTTTTTTTCGGTAAATTTGGCATAATGTGCAAATTCTCTTAGTTTTGCAAACGAGTATGCTTAAAATATCTTATCGCTGAAAATCTAAAAATGTATTTGATACGCTTTATCGGCGTATTCCACTTGAATTCTACACTTTTGATATACTTAAATTCGATTTCTATCGTCAAGATGTTAAAACTGCCCATTTGGTCAATACAGTATTAAAACTTCTTAAAAAAATGACTCGTTTTATTCGTGAATAATCCCTTTTGACTAAATGCCGAGAAATATTTGTAAATCGCAAATACTTTTACTGCAATTTCAAAAAATATGAAGGAAAAGAAAGTCACCAAAGATGTTAGCTTAGCTCGTAAGTATCCAATTTAGATTAAATGCTTGAAGCAGTTTTATATATTCTTAGGAAGCTCAGAATATTCTTGTAATGTAATGATGAAACATTTTATTATATCTCTGTATTTTGATATTTCTAAATTATATTTCTGTATTTGCTGTACTAAGATGTTACATTTGGAAAAAACAAAACCTTCTTAATAACGCAACTGCTTTCATTCGCTGCTAATCATTTTTGAGTGAAATCATGAAAATATTTTAAAATGCGATTAACCTGTTAGTTATTTGGATATGAATAATTGAATGCAAACTAGAACAGCAGTAAGGATATAATTTGAAAACATAATATATAAATTAACTGATTTATTACCAATAAATGCGTAATGCAATATTCTTAAAGGAAAAAAAATAATATTGATAAAATATGTGGAAAAAGCTGAGTATTAAAAGACAATTATTTTTTGCCTTAAGGTTTCAAAGAATAAAATTATTATTTTAAGAAATGTCATACTATGAAGATCTGTTCTCAACGCAAACATGCTTTAGTTTACAAAGTCGGTGTCTGTTCTAAATGAAATATTTCATTTAAAATCCATAATGTACTAAATTATCAAAATTATAGTCTTAAATTTCTCCTCAAATTAATGCAGCCGTAGCTTAGCCACTCAATTTAAAATATCGAATTCAATTGTAGACATTGGTTTTATTTTTTGTTACTACATAACAGAATGTATAAAATTATACGTTTTACTGCGCCAGCACCAAAGGTGGGAGTATTATGGAATTTTGTGAATCAAAGTTTTCGAGTAATAATAATTAGAAAGAAGCATATCGATGAAAGCCAAACAATGTTAAAAAGTTCAATGACTTCTAAATAATAAATTGGAAGAAATATATAAAGTGGCATAAATGAAATGGAAGTATTGAGCCAGATTTTATAGTTTTGGACAATACAATTCGCTTTTCGATGCAATAGTATTTTAATACTAACTATGATCTACTTATATTTTTATTCGGAGGCATGAAATTACAGCAATGCATGCTTTGCGGAGAAAGTTGTTGCTTTACTTGGGCGAAGTATCTTCTACAAAAGTACTTTCACAAAACATGTATCTTAGCTCACTGTGTCTTAAATCGCCAGATATAAATTTTCAGCATAATGTAATAATGAATCCAAAGTAAATACGTATATTACGATATAAAGTTATATTACGCCCAAAGGAACTTTTTATAAAGTTTTCTGTGTTACCTTTATTTATTAAATATCATGTTCTTAGGACATAAACCGCATAAAATTCAATTCAACAGTAGTATCACAAAATGTTGAAAAACAGCATATCATTAGTATTTCTGATAGACAGTTTCGCGCGCTGGTGATAAAAATGGTATTTTCCGTATTGCCATCGCTTGATTTGAAATTGTTGAGTTTGTTAATGAAAAATTCGTTAAAGTTTTACAAATCAACAAATAGATAAAAATCGTACAAATTTCGCTGCCCATGTTCTGGTGGAGGATTAAGGTATTCAAATTTTGATGGCTCTAGGCATCGTTGTTTTTTTCCAATGCGAAAAACATACATATATTCATGCAAATTTTTCATTATTTAATTTCTTTAAATATATTACAGGGTGATAATATTTGGTGGCAACAATTTAAAAAGTAAGAAGGCCATTTATAGCGAAAGAACGCAAAATGCTGCTTCCAAACTAATAGCCCTTTTGGGCTACTGTCCCTTTGAGCTAAGTATAATGCAATTACATTTTGATAAAATGTCCGATTTAATACCCATTTCCTGAGACATGTTTCAAATTGTGAATGTTGAAATGTGATAAAAGAAGACAAGATTATTTTAGATAATACAACAAAGAAAATAAAATCAATGTAATTAAAATGGTTTTGATTGATTTACGAACAAATGATGTTTTTCTAATTTAAAACTCATTTTAACCAATTTTTCTTCTATATTGCTATGAATGAAATTGCACTCATAAAATTATCAAATTGACACCTCTAATGAGAAGAATCTTATAGGTTAACGTCTTCATAACAATATAACATTTAATACTCAATTTCATGTATGGCTTAAGTTGTCTTGCCAACTATTCTGTTTTTGAACTACATTTTCTCTCTAAAGGATCTACCCACTGGTTGCCATTTAAGGATAGATATGCTAAGTTCCAGTGTAACTGGAATTTGAATTTACCGAGATTACTTGTAGAACGACTTCTCAAATTTTGTATTACTTTTGTGTCAATTTGAAGACGTTTAGTGTCTTTTTAATGTTTAGTATCATTTTTATTTTGATCTGTCTAGTAGGAACAGTTTTAGTATTTCCTATCAAGTCTTCGAAATCGTTTATTATTATCACTTTGTAATATTTCTAAGAAACGTTCATTTTACCGAAAAAAAAAATATATCGTTAATATTTGTTATACTACACAGGAAAAGGCTTTTGTAGTGTTTCGAAAAGGTATTCATAGCCAAAAGGAAGCGTAAAGTCATAACGTTTGATAACACCTGGTGTAGTCAATGGTGATAGTGAAAAGTTCAATTTCCTATAATGTAACCCAAATGTGTAAGTGGGAATAAGTGGGAAATTAGTATCCATACCTCTTTAGTGTATGCTGTATATGTAATATAGAACAGTTTTGCATTCTTCTACTGCGTTGGTGAATACATTTTATAGTATAGCAGCGAAGAGGGAGGCAAATTGTTCCAAGAACCAGCTTTTAAAGATGTAACGTTTCGATTTGTAAGTATTGCATTATTTTAAGTCCGCAAACACTAGCGATTTAGTTTGTTGAATTTTCGTTCGCAAATTTTAACGTATAAATATTAAAAAACGTTCAGTTGTTATGATACTTTGTTTTTAGCGCTTGCATTTTAATATTCTAAGTTAATATCACAAATATCATCTGTTATTCTAATAAATTTACTTATTTTAACTGGAATCAGTGTGTAACTTTGCATACTAACAATTTCTTTAAGCCTTGAGGAAACGCCATACTCGCTTCGCTATATGACCAGTTACGTAAACATTTAATGTACTTAATTCAGGGTTACTTTTAGTTCTATTAGATTTGCAATTCATAAAAAAGACAAAGTAATAATTTGACTTATTTATTATTTATTGAATGCACAACAGATAAACTCTGAAATATTATCGATCCAATTACCTAACCACAAACTGTGGGCGTTTCTATTTAATAAACATTACGAACACGACATATTTGGTGCAAATTAAGAATAAACGCGTTCTAAATATGTAATGAGAAGCTTTTCCGTCTGAAAACTGTATCTAATTTGACTTGAGTCATTGCTACGTGCAAAAATTGCGCCTCAACTCCCATGCATCATTGGGATGATAAACCGCCATTCTAAGAAAAGGGATAATTGCGATATCCTAAACTGAAAGTCCCGGAAAACTCCTGTAATCTACCACTCGCGCAAAAGATATGGTTTCCAGTGATTTGACAAATGCCCTGTCACTTTCAGTAAACGGGGCTTGCCTCCAATTCCATCCATTAGTTTCAACTTCGCATTGATGGCAGTTCCAGGCCACTCTGAAGGCCTCACTTGATTGCATTCTATTCGAAGGTGGTTCTATTCTACTTTATTTTATTTTCTATTCAATCAGCGGACTGCATTTTGAAGAATTATTCGTAGTATGCAGGTGGGGTTTATGAGATATTCGTTTTCCCATTAGCTTATATGTGAAGAAGTGGTTCCTTCTATGTGATCCATTGAATAAGTCCCGTTTATATTGTACCGTAATTTTAAACTGCTCTTTTGAAGATTACGTCTTTTGAAAAGAACGAGTCAAATCTGTATGAAGCATTCGTTTTCTTCTATAGTTAGCTAAGCATGGATGAAATAAACAGTGCATAATATTGCTTATGTTTTTCTAAATAAAGTTAATTTCTATTTGCCTCTGTCAAAACATTTTGTGTAATAAATTGGGGTAAAATTTAAGAAAAAGAATATTAAACTTTCAACAACGGACTGTTCTTTAAGCACGGTAAATATATATAATATCTTATTTTGATTTTTTTATTTACGATATATTAAAGACTTGATAATTAGGACGAATATTTTAAATAGCGTATTATCATTTCATTTTTGCAGTACAGTATATTCTCTTTTGAATTATCCTCACATACGTAGGATATTTTTATTTATAATTTATGTTCTTTTCAGAAAGGAAAAATGTAAAAGAAGTGCACTAAAATTCGTTTTTCATGAGAAGTTAGTTTTACACTTATAGGGACATTTAAAGATTATCCCCTTTATTTAAAAGTTTTATTAATATTAGACAATGAGTAGTGCAATATCATTTGTGCAGCTATTGTTTTCAATGTAAATAACCTTTCTTCTCTGCATATCTACTAACTGTAGTCTGTTTACGATTTATTTGATGTTTACTTATAACTCGAATTTAATATTAACGCTTTTTTCAATAATAGACCTTTAAAGCCATAAACTTAGTAAAAACGTTATTTGAATATAAGTTCGCGTCCTAAGAGGAAATTAAATTATTGACTTAAATTTTCTAAATTTAGTACTGATTTTATTATAAAAGTTTGGAAATTTAGTTTCGAAACCTTGGAGAGGAATGCAAGAAAACTAAACTTAAAAGTAGGAAAAAAAGGGAAATATACCAGAAATCAGTGACATTTTCACCCACTTTTTTATACCACGACGTTTCACCAACAGAATTTCGTGAAGACGAAAGAAAACGAAAAATGCCTTAGATTTCTGCTGCTGTCGTGAAACTTCGTTCCTGTTTCCTTTTTACTTCTCCATTATTTATTTTATCTCCACTCCAAATCCGTAACAAGGAGATATGGGATACGTTAGCTCCTACATTGTGTTAGTCTGGAACATTTGTATCCCTTACAATAAAAACAATTATTTTAGGAAAAGCAGAGTTTATGTTTTCTCTTTGAGACTTTTTATTGGATGTAAGCTCTAAAACAGGCTTAAAAATATTTAATTAAATTTGTTAATACTTGGGCTCAACGTAGAAATCAATACCCAAGAAAGTTTACAGTCAAAATAATTTCATGATGATAGGTATAATTTTCCGATTACTGCGTTTAAAGAAAATCGATGAGCCGCTTAGCTAATTCTTCGAATTCGTAGTTTCAGAGAACTGATTAGAAATAATTTTTCTAACTTTCCAATTTGGCATTCCTAGTAAAATTGCATTGAATTTAATGTAATTTAGTGAATTGCACATTAACTTATTTCTTGTTGGATTTATTGTTGGATTACTATTTCCAGCCTGAAATAGTATGATTACTTATAATAAGTAATTAACTTTTCTAATAAATGTAAAATGTAATGACTTGCGAAAGTAAAATGTGGGATAACACCGAAAAAGAATACTATTACAGGAAAAGGAAAAAGTGTATATAATTTAACCAACCATTCTTTGATTCCAAAATCAAAAGTTTACTGATTTAATCTTGTAAGAAACGTCGACTGCGTTTTGAAAGAAATCAAAAATTTATAAAGCTAAGAAATAACTTTCGCACTGAAATCAAATACAAACTTCTGAAAAACTGTCGCTATCCGACCCAATTTCAAGTCTGTCCCTTTCACTTAGATGAATAGTGTTCATTATCGAGGGAGGTGAAAATAAGAAGCAGAACTTCTCTAGAGGAATAGAAACTCAGCAAAAGTGAAATCCTCTGAATCTACTGAAATCACACATATTTGTTTTCCTAGTTCTGAAATAAGATATAAAAAGTAATATCTACGACACAAAAAGCTGGAAAAGCTAACACCAAATAATATTTCTGAAGGCTAAAGAAAGTTCGTATTAAAAGATTTAATTTTTCTCTTCCGAAGCGTAAGTTAGGTTACTGAAAAGAAAAGTTAAGCCTAAATTGATAGGTAATTTTATTAGCAGAATATGAAGTCATGCGATATATATAACAACAAATAGTTTAGAGATACAGCGTATTATACAGTTGCCTTGTAAGCAAATTTACATTCGTTATCAAGTGCCATGCGCCTATTGACTTTTAATGCATTATTCTAAGATTTATCATTTAGATAAAATGTTACATTTCGTATTTAATTGCTCCAGAATTTATAAAAATGTTAAAGCATAATTAGTTATAATTTACCTAGAGAATTCCTTTTCACGCAAGATTGATTAAAAGCTTTAGAATATTTTACTTTGCACGCAGGTTTGACAGTGATGTTCGCTGCAGTCTTAGATCTTAGAATCTTATGCATATCTTAGAATGTTCGTCACAAATTGCAGTCGGAAAAAATTATTATTATTATTATTATTTGTTGACGTTGTTATGTATTTCCAGAACTGTTAGTGCACAGGCCATGGAAGAAAAAAAAATTAGGTGGTGTGCACTATAATATAGCAGAAGGCAAAATATGCATTAGTTAGTGCCAATTTTCATTTCATTACTGATAATGAATATTTAATTGCATTTCATTAATTATAGCTTAATAATTATTGCATGATGTCGCTTTCTTATAAATAGGAAAATAAAAAATATTCATAACTTAAAGTAATTGCATGAAACGTAAAAATTTTGTTTACAGTATTCGTTATTAAATATTAAATAGTTCAACTGGATTGCTAATTTATAAATGATAAAATAAATTAAAAATTAAAATTAATTAATATATAAATTATCATTTATAAATTAAAAATTTATAAATGATAATGAATATTACTCATTTCGTAATTACTTAGGAAGATTTCCATGAAGATGCACTTTTAAAAACACATAATACTGAGATTATTTTTCTTAATAAAATACTTGTTTACCTCTTTAATACCATTACTAAATTCGATAAGAAACGCTTTCACAAATAACTTGCAAGTAAATAAAATATATTGCGAACATATATGCAACTTGTTTAAGTCAAGTATATATTTTACTACTTTTTATCATAAAATCAGCTAAAATATATGTATATTTTTTACATATAATTTAGTATATTGTAAGGTTTATCCTAAGTTTCTTAACATTTATTTTAAGTTTTGTATCTTTCCTATCTTATTCTAATTTCAGCTTACAATTTTCTGTCAGAAGGTAATTTAAGAAAGGCAGTAAATGCAAATGAGTAAGAGCACTATTTAAGTCGAGGTTTCATCTACTTCTAGAGAGAGCGTCTGATTTCCTGACTAGCGCGCGTTTGCCTTTGGCTACGTTCTCTCTAAGCTACTACGCTAGACCATACCTTAGGCCCTTGCTTGGCTTCGCGGATTTAATTAATACTTAGGGGCCAACTATTTAGATTGCTGATAGCTTCGGCTATACCTTTCAGATAGCTTAGTTAAGCTAGTTTAGTTTAATTTCCTAGTTATTTAAGTTCAAGCCCGAGTGGAGGCTTTGTGTAAAGTTCCAGGTAGGAACTGATTGTAAATATTCTGAAAAATAAAGGGTAGTGAACCCTTCTTAAGTCTTACGTGTTTTGTTCACACAATTTTTTAGTTATTTTTTAAACCTCTTTGGAAGTTTTACCAGCATAATGTTTTCTATGCCTTGAAGAATAATTATCTAGGATAGTTTTCACTGATTTATGAAATACAATGGAATATTTTTATCCGAAAAGTTTCATCTGCAGGAAGAAGTAAATTTGCCTTCTGATATGGTGTAGTTGCTATGAAACAAGCTGTCATTCCTTTACTTTTTTATGAAGCCATTTAATTAAGCCCAGTCCTTGTTATACTTCAAAACCTTTCATAACATTATTGACATTAAAAATAAAGAAACGTTTTATTTTTTTTTTGTACTTTTTTTTTGTAAGTAAAGATTTATTTTCAAATAATGTTGACCTCTTAATCAAAAATGCAAATTCGAATTATATTTGAATTTGTGTTTTTGCCAATGCGAGAACGATAATTTTTTATTTGATTATAAGGCATGACAGTCTGTAATATCTTGTAATTATCCACAAGTTATAATCAAATAACTAAGTTAAATGACGTATCCAAATTAAGCTGAAAAATTAAGAGGATATTTCAAATTTAAACTGGAATTATATTTTAATACTTTATATCTCTTATATACATATAACTGGATTTTCTGCGTTTTTAGATTTTTCATTCAATTACATGGTATATCGTTATGGTAATTTTGTTTTTAATATTATGTACTAAATATTTATTTGTGTGAGACCTTATCACTTAAAGGTAGTCATACAGATTTTGAGCATGGTTTGTGAATAATGTATACATTGTATAAATTTTTCATTTTCTTTTTAATTTGCGTTCCACTTTATATTTCATTTTTATCTTAAATGCTCAAAAGGTCAGGCGGAACGAAACGTAATACAGTTCTCTTGTATTATTCAGGTCTTAATGTTTTAGATTATTACCCCTTGGGAAACCGGTCTGAAACACTAAAATATGATTAATCATTTATGTATTATAAATTTTAATATGATTGGGATATCCACTTTATTAAAAAAACTCTAAAACAGTAAGGGATCGTTTGTAAATTTGATTCCTTATATTCAAATCTAATAGGTTTTTTTCGGTAAATTTGGCATAATGTGCAAATTCTCTTAGTTTTGCAAACGAGTATGCTTAAAATATCTTATCGCTGAAAATCTAAAAATGTATTTGATACGCTTTATCGGCGTATTCCACTTGAATTCTACACTTTTGATATACTTAAATTCGATTTCTATCGTCAAGATGTTAAAACTGCCCATTTGGTCAATACAGTATTAAAACTTCTTAAAAAAATGACTCGTTTTATTCGTGAATAATCCCTTTTGACTAAATGCCGAGAAATATTTGTAAATCGCAAATACTTTTACTGCAATTTCAAAAAATATGAAGGAAAAGAAAGTCACCAAAGATGTTAGCTTAGCTCGTAAGTATCCAATTTAGATTAAATGCTTGAAGCAGTTTTATATATTCTTAGGAAGCTCAGAATATTCTTGTAATGTAATGATGAAACATTTTATTATATCTCTGTATTTTGATATTTCTAAATTATATTTCTGTATTTGCTGTACTAAGATGTTACATTTGGAAAAAACAAAACCTTCTTAATAACGCAACTGCTTTCATTCGCTGCTAATCATTTTTGAGTGAAATCATGAAAATATTTTAAAATGCGATTAACCTGTTAGTTATTTGGATATGAATAATTGAATGCAAACTAGAACAGCAGTAAGGATATAATTTGAAAACATAATATATAAATTAACTGATTTATTACCAATAAATGCGTAATGCAATATTCTTAAAGGAAAAAAAATAATATTGATAAAATATGTGGAAAAAGCTGAGTATTAAAAGACAATTATTTTTTGCCTTAAGGTTTCAAAGAATAAAATTATTATTTTAAGAAATGTCATACTATGAAGATCTGTTCTCAACGCAAACATGCTTTAGTTTACAAAGTCGGTGTCTGTTCTAAATGAAATATTTCATTTAAAATCCATAATGTACTAAATTATCAAAATTATAGTCTTAAATTTCTCCTCAAATTAATGCAGCCGTAGCTTAGCCACTCAATTTAAAATATCGAATTCAATTGTAGACATTGGTTTTATTTTTTGTTACTACATAACAGAATGTATAAAATTATACGTTTTACTGCGCCAGCACCAAAGGTGGGAGTATTATGGAATTTTGTGAATCAAAGTTTTCGAGTAATAATAATTAGAAAGAAGCATATCGATGAAAGCCAAACAATGTTAAAAAGTTCAATGACTTCTAAATAATAAATTGGAAGAAATATATAAAGTGGCATAAATGAAATGGAAGTATTGAGCCAGATTTTATAGTTTTGGACAATACAATTCGCTTTTCGATGCAATAGTATTTTAATACTAACTATGATCTACTTATATTTTTATTCGGAGGCATGAAATTACAGCAATGCATGCTTTGCGGAGAAAGTTGTTGCTTTACTTGGGCGAAGTATCTTCTACAAAAGTACTTTCACAAAACATGTATCTTAGCTCACTGTGTCTTAAATCGCCAGATATAAATTTTCAGCATAATGTAATAATGAATCCAAAGTAAATACGTATATTACGATATAAAGTTATATTACGCCCAAAGGAACTTTTTATAAAGTTTTCTGTGTTACCTTTATTTATTAAATATCATGTTCTTAGGACATAAACCGCATAAAATTCAATTCAACAGTAGTATCACAAAATGTTGAAAAACAGCATATCATTAGTATTTCTGATAGACAGTTTCGCGCGCTGGTGATAAAAATGGTATTTTCCGTATTGCCATCGCTTGATTTGAAATTGTTGAGTTTGTTAATGAAAAATTCGTTAAAGTTTTACAAATCAACAAATAGATAAAAATCGTACAAATTTCGCTGCCCATGTTCTGGTGGAGGATTAAGGTATTCAAATTTTGATGGCTCTAGGCATCGTTGTTTTTTTCCAATGCGAAAAACATACATATATTCATGCAAATTTTTCATTATTTAATTTCTTTAAATATATTACAGGGTGATAATATTTGGTGGCAACAATTTAAAAAGTAAGAAGGCCATTTATAGCGAAAGAACGCAAAATGCTGCTTCCAAACTAATAGCCCTTTTGGGCTACTGTCCCTTTGAGCTAAGTATAATGCAATTACATTTTGATAAAATGTCCGATTTAATACCCATTTCCTGAGACATGTTTCAAATTGTGAATGTTGAAATGTGATAAAAGAAGACAAGATTATTTTAGATAATACAACAAAGAAAATAAAATCAATGTAATTAAAATGGTTTTGATTGATTTACGAACAAATGATGTTTTTCTAATTTAAAACTCATTTTAACCAATTTTTCTTCTATATTGCTATGAATGAAATTGCACTCATAAAATTATCAAATTGACACCTCTAATGAGAAGAATCTTATAGGTTAACGTCTTCATAACAATATAACATTTAATACTCAATTTCATGTATGGCTTAAGTTGTCTTGCCAACTATTCTGTTTTTGAACTACATTTTCTCTCTAAAGGATCTACCCACTGGTTGCCATTTAAGGATAGATATGCTAAGTTCCAGTGTAACTGGAATTTGAATTTACCGAGATTACTTGTAGAACGACTTCTCAAATTTTGTATTACTTTTGTGTCAATTTGAAGACGTTTAGTGTCTTTTTAATGTTTAGTATCATTTTTATTTTGATCTGTCTAGTAGGAACAGTTTTAGTATTTCCTATCAAGTCTTCGAAATCGTTTATTATTATCACTTTGTAATATTTCTAAGAAACGTTCATTTTACCGAAAAAAAAAATATATCGTTAATATTTGTTATACTACACAGGAAAAGGCTTTTGTAGTGTTTCGAAAAGGTATTCATAGCCAAAAGGAAGCGTAAAGTCATAACGTTTGATAACACCTGGTGTAGTCAATGGTGATAGTGAAAAGTTCAATTTCCTATAATGTAACCCAAATGTGTAAGTGGGAATAAGTGGGAAATTAGTATCCATACCTCTTTAGTGTATGCTGTATATGTAATATAGAACAGTTTTGCATTCTTCTACTGCGTTGGTGAATACATTTTATAGTATAGCAGCGAAGAGGGAGGCAAATTGTTCCAAGAACCAGCTTTTAAAGATGTAACGTTTCGATTTGTAAGTATTGCATTATTTTAAGTCCGCAAACACTAGCGATTTAGTTTGTTGAATTTTCGTTCGCAAATTTTAACGTATAAATATTAAAAAACGTTCAGTTGTTATGATACTTTGTTTTTAGCGCTTGCATTTTAATATTCTAAGTTAATATCACAAATATCATCTGTTATTCTAATAAATTTACTTATTTTAACTGGAATCAGTGTGTAACTTTGCATACTAACAATTTCTTTAAGCCTTGAGGAAACGCCATACTCGCTTCGCTATATGACCAGTTACGTAAACATTTAATGTACTTAATTCAGGGTTACTTTTAGTTCTATTAGATTTGCAATTCATAAAAAAGACAAAGTAATAATTTGACTTATTTATTATTTATTGAATGCACAACAGATAAACTCTGAAATATTATCGATCCAATTACCTAACCACAAACTGTGGGCGTTTCTATTTAATAAACATTACGAACACGACATATTTGGTGCAAATTAAGAATAAACGCGTTCTAAATATGTAATGAGAAGCTTTTCCGTCTGAAAACTGTATCTAATTTGACTTGAGTCATTGCTACGTGCAAAAATTGCGCCTCAACTCCCATGCATCATTGGGATGATAAACCGCCATTCTAAGAAAAGGGATAATTGCGATATCCTAAACTGAAAGTCCCGGAAAACTCCTGTAATCTACCACTCGCGCAAAAGATATGGTTTCCAGTGATTTGACAAATGCCCTGTCACTTTCAGTAAACGGGGCTTGCCTCCAATTCCATCCATTAGTTTCAACTTCGCATTGATGGCAGTTCCAGGCCACTCTGAAGGCCTCACTTGATTGCATTCTATTCGAAGGTGGTTCTATTCTACTTTATTTTATTTTCTATTCAATCAGCGGACTGCATTTTGAAGAATTATTCGTAGTATGCAGGTGGGGTTTATGAGATATTCGTTTTCCCATTAGCTTATATGTGAAGAAGTGGTTCCTTCTATGTGATCCATTGAATAAGTCCCGTTTATATTGTACCGTAATTTTAAACTGCTCTTTTGAAGATTACGTCTTTTGAAAAGAACGAGTCAAATCTGTATGAAGCATTCGTTTTCTTCTATAGTTAGCTAAGCATGGATGAAATAAACAGTGCATAATATTGCTTATGTTTTTCTAAATAAAGTTAATTTCTATTTGCCTCTGTCAAAACATTTTGTGTAATAAATTGGGGTAAAATTTAAGAAAAAGAATATTAAACTTTCAACAACGGACTGTTCTTTAAGCACGGTAAATATATATAATATCTTATTTTGATTTTTTTATTTACGATATATTAAAGACTTGATAATTAGGACGAATATTTTAAATAGCGTATTATCATTTCATTTTTGCAGTACAGTATATTCTCTTTTGAATTATCCTCACATACGTAGGATATTTTTATTTATAATTTATGTTCTTTTCAGAAAGGAAAAATGTAAAAGAAGTGCACTAAAATTCGTTTTTCATGAGAAGTTAGTTTTACACTTATAGGGACATTTAAAGATTATCCCCTTTATTTAAAAGTTTTATTAATATTAGACAATGAGTAGTGCAATATCATTTGTGCAGCTATTGTTTTCAATGTAAATAACCTTTCTTCTCTGCATATCTACTAACTGTAGTCTGTTTACGATTTATTTGATGTTTACTTATAACTCGAATTTAATATTAACGCTTTTTTCAATAATAGACCTTTAAAGCCATAAACTTAGTAAAAACGTTATTTGAATATAAGTTCGCGTCCTAAGAGGAAATTAAATTATTGACTTAAATTTTCTAAATTTAGTACTGATTTTATTATAAAAGTTTGGAAATTTAGTTTCGAAACCTTGGAGAGGAATGCAAGAAAACTAAACTTAAAAGTAGGAAAAAAAGGGAAATATACCAGAAATCAGTGACATTTTCACCCACTTTTTTATACCACGACGTTTCACCAACAGAATTTCGTGAAGACGAAAGAAAACGAAAAATGCCTTAGATTTCTGCTGCTGTCGTGAAACTTCGTTCCTGTTTCCTTTTTACTTCTCCATTATTTATTTTATCTCCACTCCAAATCCGTAACAAGGAGATATGGGATACGTTAGCTCCTACATTGTGTTAGTCTGGAACATTTGTATCCCTTACAATAAAAACAATTATTTTAGGAAAAGCAGAGTTTATGTTTTCTCTTTGAGACTTTTTATTGGATGTAAGCTCTAAAACAGGCTTAAAAATATTTAATTAAATTTGTTAATACTTGGGCTCAACGTAGAAATCAATACCCAAGAAAGTTTACAGTCAAAATAATTTCATGATGATAGGTATAATTTTCCGATTACTGCGTTTAAAGAAAATCGATGAGCCGCTTAGCTAATTCTTCGAATTCGTAGTTTCAGAGAACTGATTAGAAATAATTTTTCTAACTTTCCAATTTGGCATTCCTAGTAAAATTGCATTGAATTTAATGTAATTTAGTGAATTGCACATTAACTTATTTCTTGTTGGATTTATTGTTGGATTACTATTTCCAGCCTGAAATAGTATGATTACTTATAATAAGTAATTAACTTTTCTAATAAATGTAAAATGTAATGACTTGCGAAAGTAAAATGTGGGATAACACCGAAAAAGAATACTATTACAGGAAAAGGAAAAAGTGTATATAATTTAACCAACCATTCTTTGATTCCAAAATCAAAAGTTTACTGATTTAATCTTGTAAGAAACGTCGACTGCGTTTTGAAAGAAATCAAAAATTTATAAAGCTAAGAAATAACTTTCGCACTGAAATCAAATACAAACTTCTGAAAAACTGTCGCTATCCGACCCAATTTCAAGTCTGTCCCTTTCACTTAGATGAATAGTGTTCATTATCGAGGGAGGTGAAAATAAGAAGCAGAACTTCTCTAGAGGAATAGAAACTCAGCAAAAGTGAAATCCTCTGAATCTACTGAAATCACACATATTTGTTTTCCTAGTTCTGAAATAAGATATAAAAAGTAATATCTACGACACAAAAAGCTGGAAAAGCTAACACCAAATAATATTTCTGAAGGCTAAAGAAAGTTCGTATTAAAAGATTTAATTTTTCTCTTCCGAAGCGTAAGTTAGGTTACTGAAAAGAAAAGTTAAGCCTAAATTGATAGGTAATTTTATTAGCAGAATATGAAGTCATGCGATATATATAACAACAAATAGTTTAGAGATACAGCGTATTATACAGTTGCCTTGTAAGCAAATTTACATTCGTTATCAAGTGCCATGCGCCTATTGACTTTTAATGCATTATTCTAAGATTTATCATTTAGATAAAATGTTACATTTCGTATTTAATTGCTCCAGAATTTATAAAAATGTTAAAGCATAATTAGTTATAATTTACCTAGAGAATTCCTTTTCACGCAAGATTGATTAAAAGCTTTAGAATATTTTACTTTGCACGCAGGTTTGACAGTGATGTTCGCTGCAGTCTTAGATCTTAGAATCTTATGCATATCTTAGAATGTTCGTCACAAATTGCAGTCGGAAAAAATTATTATTATTATTATTATTTGTTGACGTTGTTATGTATTTCCAGAACTGTTAGTGCACAGGCCATGGAAGAAAAAAAAATTAGGTGGTGTGCACTATAATATAGCAGAAGGCAAAATATGCATTAGTTAGTGCCAATTTTCATTTCATTACTGATAATGAATATTTAATTGCATTTCATTAATTATAGCTTAATAATTATTGCATGATGTCGCTTTCTTATAAATAGGAAAATAAAAAATATTCATAACTTAAAGTAATTGCATGAAACGTAAAAATTTTGTTTACAGTATTCGTTATTAAATATTAAATAGTTCAACTGGATTGCTAATTTATAAATGATAAAATAAATTAAAAATTAAAATTAATTAATATATAAATTATCATTTATAAATTAAAAATTTATAAATGATAATGAATACATTATTGTAACTTATAAAGGCATACCTCAGAATTTTACATTAGACATTAGAAAACAGAATGATTACTTATTTTCTCTTTTTAAAGCTATTTTCATAAATAACTAAATGTTATTGTAAAAAGTAGATCCGTCTAATAACTATATACCCACAGAAAAAATAGAAGACACTATAAAATGATTCCATTAAATTTCTATGAGGTGAGGACTATAAAATATTTACCTATTCTCTGCATTTGGGACAACGTTGCTGTGATGTGATTCTTAAGCCATTAAAATTAAATGATCGAAACATAGTTAAAAATGTAACTTTATTAATTAAAAATATATTTATATATAACTTAAATAATTAAGAAGTATATTAATGTTATTACCTCAATTAAATATCAATTAATGTTATATTGTTGGGTAATAATAATATTCTTATTATTTCATTAATAATTGTGCACATTATGCTAAAGAGAACACATGTAAAAGTACACGAGGAAATGCTTACATATTTCTACCTAAGCAAGAAATATAATTCTATTTCAGATTGAAATTAATTTATAAGAAATCTGAATAAATTTAATACATGTCCAGATTTTTCAAGAAACAATCCAAAGTACATTTATTTAAAATACAGCCAATTTTCAATGGAAGCTCACAAGCCTTTCACGCTATTATTTTAGGTATTTGTTCCCTATTATTTTAGGCGCAGGGCTTGTTAGCTCTTGCGTCTGTTTGGAGCCTGGCTCGACTATACTGTGTCGTGTTGTGACTTCTCTCAGTTGTGTGACAGTAGCATCAGCGCAAGCCCGTGAAATTTATCGTGACAAGGAGTGCAGGATTGCATCTTTCTTTTTTCAAGAGCACAAGACAGGTGACACTAAGACTGCTCAGTTCTGCCCCCCGATTTTGATGAGAGCAACCCACAGGGACGGTCCCACACCTCTTCCTTTACCACCGACCTTTCGAGAGGTCTTTCGGCTCGAAGCTTATTTAGTGTGCCTTCTTGCCTCACATAAACTGTATATTTACAACCATTCATGCCTTCTCTGGGATTCAAACTCATTCCCTTTGTTACGGCAGTCAGCGTCGCTAACCACTAACCCGGTTGGGTGCCTCGACTATACTTAAAGTTAATAGAGTTTTATACTGTTACAATTTTTTCTCGTTAAACCTTCCTCTTTATAATATATTTATTATTTTGTATTATAAAATAAAAATCAGATTTCCTTCACAAATAATCCTAGACAAATTTGCCATCAAAGGGATTTAAAATTTTCTTATTAACTGGAATCTTGTCTTACTTTATGCCAGTGAGTCGTCAGATTTAAATCATGCAATGAGGAGATACATGCATATGTATTAATAACAAGCTCTAATTAGATCCATACAATTACGCTTCCCCTTTTTTATAATATTCGGTGGAGATGTTTTCTAGTTCATGAAAGGAAATAGCAAAAGAAATTATTTTAGACATCAGTGCACTACGTAAAAGTGCTAACAGATCTTCTCACCAGACAGCAAATTTTCTTATTTATTTTTTGACTGAAATATTTCTTATAGTCACAAGGAAATGGTAAAAGCTGAATTTATAATTCGAAAATTATCTCAGCTGTCTGAAGTTAGGGTTTATTCAAAGGTCTTGAATACGACTGGAATGTGTTGTTTATCTTTTCATCGAAATCTGCTGCTGGTCGGACAAATGCAAGATATTTATCTTTCAAATTTAATCTGTCTGCTATTGATGAATAAACTAAGCTACACTCACGTTTGTGAAAATTCCAACACCATGAAGGACTTATGCGAGTGAGCTGAAATTTTCAGGAAATGCAAAGTAGCGCATGATATGCAAATGATTAGAATTGCAAATCCGTAGCGCATGCGTATTCTGAGCAGCGCCCTCTGAACGGCTGATGGATCCGAATAAATAGACGGCTGTAGCGAGGCGTGTATGGTTATCGGTGGTTATCTGCTAGTTGTAAACGTTAACTCAATCTGTACTTATGCCTCGTCGACGAAAGAGAGCGAGATTTGAACAACTTACAGAGTTTGAACGAGGGAGAATCATCGGCCTTCGTGAAGCTGGATTGTCGTATCGTGCAGTAGCCTCTCGTGTGCAGCGTAACAGCAGCACAGTGATGCGCGTTTGGAAGCAGTGGACGGACGAGTGTCGGACAACTCGGAAATCCGGGAGTGGACCCCGAAATGTGACGTCAGCTCGCGATGATAGACACCTGGTCCGCATGGCGCGGACGGACCGTACAGCTTCCTCTAGACAATTGGCAGCACTGTGGTCAATAGCTACAGGTGTTTCATTGTGTGCTTCATCAATTCGTAGACGTCTGCTGCAGTGTGGACTGCGCGCACGGACTCCTTTATACAGGATCCCCCTAACGCACGACCATCGCCGCCTGCGGCTACAATGGGCCAATCAGCATAGAGACTGGCGTGCTGATTGGCAGCATGTCGTGTTTTCTGACGAATCCCGCTTTAATTTGTGGTACCATGATGGCCGCATTCGTGTCAGACGCTATGCCGGTGAACGCCACCTTCCGGAGTGCATTATCGAACGCCACAGTGGACGAACACCCGGAGTTATGGTCTGGGGCGCCATAGCATATCATAGACGATCTCAATTGCTACGAATTGTGGGCAATCTGAACAGCAACCGGTATATCCGTGAAGTTCTACAGCCCGAAGCTGTTCCCTTCCTTCAAAGCTTGCCAGGCGCTGTATTTCAACAGGACAATGCCCGCCCTCATACTGCTCGGATTGTTAAATCCTTCTTTGCAGCGCAGCAGGTACAGCTTCTTCCTTGGCCTGCGTGTTCCCCGGATATGTCGCCAATTGAACATGTGTGGGATGTCATTGGTCGGCGTCTTGCTCGTGATCCTCGTCCTGTTGCGTCTGCAGACGAACTTTGGGTACGCGTACAAACGATATGGAATGCTCTTCCTCAGTCAGACATTCAAACTTTGTTTGACTCCATGCCACGTCGTGTAGCAGCACTTATTGCGGCGCGTGGTGGCCACACAAAATACTGATTCTGATCTCTTGTTCTTGTTTGTTTGCTTTGAACATTTAATCATTTATTTGTACCACTACCACTCAACTGTGTATTAAATTGCATTCAATTATGACGATTCCTTCTTGGTGTTGCAATTTTCACAAACGTGAGTGTATTTAAAAGCAATAGATACAGATCTTAAAAATTGCATTATTTTTTTCCTTTTAAAACTTTTTCCTCTTTTTTTACTCACTTAAATAAAAATGCATTTAATTCATGATATAACTCATTAAATCCATTAAATATTTTTACATAATTACATTATATACTTTTCACGTTTCAAATATATACAAGTTATTTCTATGTTAATCTAAATATGTATTCATCTAGCATCATACAAAATGCTTAGCTATACCACTTGGGCCATCTCTATAGGTAATCTCTGTTGGTAAACCATTTTAAACTTTAGAAAGCTCTTTTAGATGAATGTTAAAATCTGAAACATTTAAGATTTTTGTTGACATATATGATAATGGGAAGCTGAGATGTAAGCATTAAGGCGTTTTCCATGCTAGAACTTCTAACTGTTTTACAATTTCGCATATTTTTAAATATTCAAATTTTATTTTACAAATAATAATTTAAAACAGTATTTTAAACTATAAGAATTTATTTCATTTGCCATTGTGAGACGCTGTCTGATGGACTTTGTTAGCTACTTTGCTTTCTACTACAGCATAGGGTTAGATGAAAGAATTTAGGTAAACCAAGTCTTGTTAGGCAGCCTTAAATTGGATATTCTTTGCTTAATTATTAATGTAATTCAGAAATATAGCAAATAGTGCCACACAATGAAAGTCAAATTGCAGTATCTTTCTTATCGCTTCAAAGTCCGGATCTTTCCACATCGCACAATTGGTAGCCGATTTTGTAAATCGCTATATTTGAAATTGTGCACGTTCACGCTCATGTGTTCCACCACTAAAACATTAAAGAAGTCTCGAAAAGGTATCGTTGATCGTTAAGCAAGACGTCATAACTTCGGAAAATCGACATCGCTAGGTCTGGAAATTTGGTACATTCAAGCTCATCTATTCCTTCGTTCATTAATTTACAGTCTCGAAAACGTTCTTCTGATGATCTTTCCCAGGAAGTCGTAAATTTGCTAGTCATCAAGGATGCATTCACGTTGGAAGAAGAATATGACACAGGACATCATTCAACTCGTAACCTCGAGTTTGACGTTCAAGTCCTCCTTTTCCCACTCAAAATTATCTGGTTTCGTTCGCCATCACCCACGAAGCCGTCATTCTGGTTCTCTCCTCTTCCATTTCTTTTACTTTTCTTCTTCATATTGTTAAATTCTGCTCTCATTTAAAGCAAAAGCTGAAAGCTAAACAGCACTCCCACAAAAAAATCCTGAGACCAGAATTACTACATAACACTCTTGATTCGAAACATGCTGCACGTGGGAAGTCAGACTGAACAGTGAAGAAGACGATGACAACAGTAATGATGGCGACGACTTGCAAGCTAGAGCAGATGACGGAAACAGTGACGGACTTAGACAGTGAAGGATAAGTGTCAAATTCCTAACATTTGTGATTTTGCAGCAAAGTTGCATGGAACAAAGATATTTTCTCGAATAGACTTGGTAAAAGTCTATCATCAAATTCCAATTAATCCTTCTGATCTACATAAAACGGCTACTGTCACGCCTTTCGGAATTTTTGAGAGCACAAGAATGCAGTTTGGGCTATGCAACGCAGCTGCAACCATTCGACGCTTTATTGATGAAGTAACTCGTGAGCTGCCAGGAGTATTTGCTTTTGTGGACAATATATTGATTGCATCAACGGACGAAACTGAACATTTGATACATTTGAAAGTTCTTTTTGGAAGATTAAGTAGTTATGGGTTAAGAATTAATGTATAACATCGATGGAGGTTTTGAGTTTTCACGTATCTGAACAGGGTTTAAAACCTTTACCTGACAGGATAGAAGCCAAAAAAATTCCTAAACCAAACACTATTCAAAAATTTGTTAGTTAAGGAAATTTCTCAGCATATTTAACTTTTACAGACGTTTTGTCACAAGACCTTCACATGTTTTAGCTCCCTTGAGTAGGTTATAAGAAGGTCGCATCAATAAAAAGAAACCTTCACAACGTAGCAAAATAAATCTCTAATCTTTCTCCAATGCGAAGGCTATTGCTAAGGTAACCCTTCTGAGACACCCAATTCCCGGTGCTACCTTGCACTGATGAATCTGACTTTTCGGGTAGTAGTTCGTTAAAGCAATTGCATAATTAAGTTTGGAAGCCCATTGCGTTTCTACCCATTAAACTCAACAAAAGTCAAAGGAAATGATCAGCTTATGATCGAGAACTATTGGCTATACATTTGTCAATTAGGAAATTCCGGCACATGCTTGAAGGCAGAGCCTTTACCATCTACACAGATCAAAAGCCCTTAATATACGCTTTTAAGCAGAAGCCTGAAAAGTGTTCTCCGCGACAACTTCGTCATCTTGATTTCATAGGCTAATTATCCACTGGCATACGATACATCAAAGGTCTTGACAATATCGTTGCTGATGCCTTATCCAGGGTAGAAATAGATTCAGTATCTGGTAATCAACACATTGATTATAAAAATTTATCCGAAGCACAACTTCCAGACTCTGAAATTCAAATTCTTTATCTCAATCTTCACTGGTTTTTAAACTAGAGAAACATTATTTTCCTTTAGAAGATGTTACTTTTTACTGTAATATGAACACAGGTATACCTCGACCGTTCATTCCTGAATCTTTTCGCTCTTACATTTTTCAGCAGATTCACTGTCTTTCTCATGCCGGTATTTCAGTTTCAACGAAACAAATCGCTAAGCAATACTTTTGGCCTGATATAAAGAAAATTATTAAAACTGCAGTTCAATCTTGCCTACAGTGCCAACGTTCTATAATTCATAGACATTCAAAATCACCTTTGGGTACCTTTTCCTTGCCTGATGCAAGATTTGCACATATCCATATTTATGGGTCCTCTTCTACCGTCTGAAGGTAACCGCTATTGCATGACAATTATTGACAGGTTCACCAGATGGCCAGAAGTTATACCTACTGTCGACATGTCAGCTCAAACTGCTTGCAAAGTGTTAGTTCATAATTGGATAGCTAGATTTGGTTTCCCTGTATCAATAACAACTGATCAAGTCCGAAATTTTGAATCTCACTTATTATTTAAGGATTTACTGGAACTTTTGGGTACATATCGAATTAGAACTACTGCTTATCATCCTCACTCCAATGGGCTGATTGAGAGGTTTCATAGGCAACTTAAAAGCTCAAAAATGGCTCATAACAACCCAAAATGGACTGAAATTCTGCCTATAGTTCTGTTGAGTATCAAATCTGCCATTAAGAAAGATATAAATGCTACTTGTGCTAAATTTGTTTACGGTAGCACACTCAGATTACCCTCAGATATGCTGAATGATACTAATTTCGTACCTCCTTCTGAATCATACGTTTCACAACTTTGATCAGTCTTGCATTCAGTTAGACCTATTCCAACCTCTGAACATGTTCAACCGTCAATTTATGTACACCCGGCACTTTCAACCTGTTCTCATGTATTTCTGCGGATCAATTCTGTTAAACATCCTCTAAATCCACTTTACACTGGTCCTCATGCCGTTGTTAAACGAATGGATAAAAATTTATTATTGAGGTAAATAATAAAAATACTTTAGCTTCAATCGGTCGCTCAAAACCAGCGTATATGTTGTCGGAATGTATAGATTCACCTGTAATTCCACTTCAGAAAGTCTGTGAAGACTCAAATTACTTCAAAACAAGTAGTTATTCGCAGTGGAGGTAGTGTTCATTTTCCTGAAAAACTGATCACTGTAATATAATTGAAGTTTTTCTCTTGTGGTCTCCTGCAAAAATTATAATATGTAAATACTTGATTAATTTATTTTGCGTACGTATTGAGAATTGCTTAAAATTCTTATTGTCAATTTTCATTATTTAATTAAGATATGATTGTATTGTTATATATTTCAATTATAATTTAACTGTATTATTACTTGCATATTACATTCATTATATTTTTTATTTCTTGGGTTTAGTACGTACATTTCAAAATATAACTTTTATTTGAGTATGTATAGCTTAAAACTGGAATGTTGCAATCAACCACTTTTGTATCGTGACTGTGTCACTGGGGGGATAATCTGTGTCAGTCTTATGTTCGACTGAGCGTGCCGCCATATGACGTCATGTTGGTTGCGTAACAAATGCTAGCGCGACCAGTGAACTCTCTCATTGCCCTGAGCTCGAGTGAAAGGTTGTTGGAATGTTTGTGTAGAAGTTTCTGTTTTAAATAATTGTGTTAAGGTATAGTTATGTTAATGAGTAGGTGTGTTAATAAAGTTGTGTTTTAAAGAAATGGAGTCTGTCTTTGAAGAATATTTATTAAGTCACAATACGCACACCATATTATATATATGCCGTGAATAAATGTGTGTAAGAATATAACAAAAACGTTCTCAAAAGAATACATTCAATATATGTGAAAAATAAACTGGGTTTTTAAAATAGATATTACGTAAATATTTAACTGTAGAATTATTGAAAATATTAGACATTTAGATGGGACAGAAATTATCGAAAATAAGAATTAGACTAAAATTGCTAATATTTTGAGGTATAACTGCCATTCGTTTCTTTCGCTGAAACGGTATATTCTGATTCATCTATTTTATAAATGCACAAGTGAGAATATTTCTTAAGCTTATAAAAAACTTATACGGTAGAAAATATGTGCAGTGTGTGAATATTATACTTGAAGTCTGTTACCCGCACAGTATTTAGGGGAACAACTGAAAAAACCACTGTTGTGAAGGTGCATTTCATTTGTTGGCTTAGCCGCCAGTTTGGCGTGCCTTGTGCCAAATAGCACGGCTTATCTCAACCAATCAAACCATAGATGCATTGTATGAAACATAATGGAAGAGGATACTCTCAAACTACATTCTATATCTTATCCTGACCATGCTAAATAATGTGACAATTATTTCCACTTGTGTATCATACATTAAATGTTTTCATATATATTGTCTAGTTATGTTGCCTCTCTAAATTATCTCAGCATCGGAACTGAATTTTATTTTCAATAAATATCGCTTTTATATTTCGCATTTATTTATGTATCATGATATCGCATTTTAATGGCTTTTAATGTATACGTGTCAACCATAAAATGACGGATGCAAAGGTATGAATGGAACTAAAATATTTTGGAAGAAGATATACATAGATATCAAACAACTGGTTGCAGCTGATTCTAAATATATTTGAATTTACATTTATCTAAACATTTTATGTATTACATTGTCTATCACGGGAGATGTTAAGTGAGGCACATCAGAATATACAAATAATAAATTTTAAAGGGGAAACATTTCTCAGAGACTAAAATAAAAGTCTAGTTTTATATGTAATCAAAATATGCAGGAATGTCGGTATCTTTTATTTTTAGTAATGTGTAAAAGGAAAGAAAAATATGTTGCCGTTGAGATTTATCTTACGTTCTCCAAATGACTGAAAATTATCGCAATATGCGGAAGGTAATATCAGAAAGGAAATGTGATTTTCTTCATATCCGAGGTTGTGAATATAGCTGTCGTGGAATCATGCGCCTTTTATTAGTCTCTTGAGCGAAAGAACTAGTGTATGGACTTAGAAAATGGAATTACACGGTGTTGTAACACTAATTTGTTGTTACTTTGGGTTTTCTGACAGTATTTTTACAAGAGATAACACTAAGACTCTTTCTTGTTCTTAGCCCAAGGGATGTGGCTAATCTAAAACTCATTTTGCATTATAAGCAGAAAATGTGAGCATATAAATTTTCTAATTTTCTTTGCAAGAGAAGATGACCGTTATTTATCAGCAGAAGCAGGAGCAACATTTAGTTATTTCCAATTTTATATGATGATCCAATGTTAGTTATTCGAATTTTATATATTATATTAAAAATAATGAAGTATCTGTTTTAATAACAAAACTTGAATATCAGAAAATAATGATTTTTGTTTTCATGTTTCATTTAATGTCTTTTACAAAGTTGATAAACCTAAGTATCTGCTAAGCCTTTTTTTACTTTCTGTCTACGTTCCTAACTAACTGCGTTTAGTTGACATTTCAGCAGCATACATTTGCAATTATCTGTGTATATTGACTCCCAAATTTGAAATTTTACAAAAAACCTCTGTTATTATGCAGTAAATTTTTATTCTTACACCAACCTGTTTTGCTCATAGTGTAAAAGAAACTACCTACCTTAGAATAGGTAAGTAATTAATTGCATTATTGCATTGACCCAGACATGTTGAATAATGTTAATTAAGATCCATTATGGATATATGCACACATTTTACCAGTTCTTTACAACTACTTGCACGTAAATTAGAGAAAAATTTTAATGATTTATCTCGCTGAAGTAAGGTTGGATGGTAATCAAAACTACTCATTCATTTCGACAGAAATATGTTATTGTTACATAAATAATGGCTGATTTGAAAAAAAAAACCACCAAATAATTGATCTAATAATTAAATAAAATGGGAAATTTTAATATTTGTAAAAACCTGTAAAAATGCTTAGAAATTGAATCTTCGAAAGTATTTTTACTTTATTTATTTATCGGATGAATTTAGATTTTAAAAGTATCAAATTGTTTTGATGTATTATAACGCATATTAAATAGATAGATATATTTCATTTTTATTGATTTACTTTTTTTACGTTTAGATCCATATCGAGTAAGAAATACGTTTATGAACACCTAAATACCTTAGTTAATAATTTATCATCTTGTAAAGACAAGCAAAAACTTTAAATGCATCAATTAGTGAACCAAGAAAAGTAGAATACGGCATGGATATAGTTTTTCTAGCCTGTTCGCATCAGTAAGAATGATTTGATTATTTTGTAAATTAATTTGAATGCTTATTTCTTTGCATTGCAAAATATTTTAAGTGCCGCTGCAATGGCTAAATAAAATAGCTTCAGTTTGTAGCTGCAATGTTCTGTTAATTCAGCCACAAAACTTCGACGAAAATTTCATGTCATTGAACAAAAATCGTTTCTTATAACTTAAAGCTATCATTTAGTGTATTAAAGCTTTGAATTAGTTAATAAGAAAAAAATCTAACCTCTTATACCTAAATTGTTGAAAAGAACTATTATTACCTATATTTTCAGTTTCACAATTTTCTGTGTGTAATTTTAATGACAAAATACTACTGTGCTAGATCTGCAAAAAAATTCGTCTTATTTTGATTAATCATTTCTATACATCAGTATGTAGTTTCTAGTAAATTAGAATTTTTTTAATCCAATTAATTTTACTTCAATTTAGAAATTTTTTTTTCTTTGGCACCAGAGGTATTTGACACATTATCCCATGCCTTGACATTCACTCTAGCAGAAGGAAGAAAAAAAGCAAATCTAACAAGTTCTTAATTTGCCGTCATTATGTATAAAGTTGTATTAAAGGCTTTGCTTATAAGAAAGTGAAAATATCCAGAAAAATGCGAGAATTTTACGTAACATATATACAGATATATTTAATTTTTTAAATGTTTCTAATAAACGAAAAGATAACTAGATTTATTTTCCATTGAAATCAAATTACATAGTACATTCAAGAATTCAATGGCTACTGAAGGAATTTTTTTGAAATATTTTGCACGTTCTCTTCAAAATACAAACACAATTATTAAGAACAACTGAGAATAAACTAAAATTTTAAAGATAGCAAAATTTAGTAAAACGTAAAGAAGCCAAGATAATTTTCATTTAATGAGTTAGGAAAGCCGAAGAACAAGCTTTTTACAAAATGATTTATACTGCTGTTAATGGCTTCACTTTTAAAATTTTAGACACCGTTATCTTATTAGATATAAGGAAATTTTTCTAGTTTAATTCAATGAAATTCTCATGACTTTAGAAACAGTCTATTTAAATTAGAAACGTTATTACTTTAAATCGTCTGTCTACACGTATTGCATATAACCGTAATAACAAAAACGCTAAAATTATTCACTGTCACGCAAAATGATTTTACACTAAAACTTGCTGGTTTAGCTAGGAAATCAAAGGATTACATTTAGCAATAAATGTTGTTTGCGTTAAGCGGATAATTGATATATGTAATAAAAAAAGTCTGATGTGGGTACCACATGCCATATTGGACGAAAATTATACACCCTTTTTGATGAACTTCGTTTAAACTTATTTAATCGAATTTCATTACAGATGTAGTTCTCATTGAATCAATTCAATCTCACATAGCGAAGGCAAAAATTTACAAAAAGACAAAACATCTTCATTAAAAATTATAAAATACAGAAAAACCTAAAACACCAAATGCAGTTTAAAACAATTTGAATATAATTGCAGTTAAAATTAGAACTTCTACTGGAAAAGAAGCAATTCTGTCAACAAGCAGGAAGACAAAATTTTCGTTACACAAAATTGAAAGGTAGTTGGAGGCTACACTGGGCAAATAGACGCTGAAGTTGGTTCACCAACTTACTTATTTCACAATTCTATTAAGAATTTCAAATGTAACCAAGCAGCGGCTTCGTTAGGCTTAGCGTCACTTATGCTTTCAAATTCTTCAACTATTGTTTTTGTTGCTTATGCTTATTTGTCTGACGTAGTCAGCTCAAGCCCGCGGAATTTCCCGTGGTAAGGAGAGCAAGGTTACGCCTGTTGCTGGTAACAGCCTTGAGCACCTAACAGGTAACAGTGAGATTTGGATCACTTCCGGCTCCCAATTCTGATGGACAGTCCCCCGGGGGGGACGGGTTCGAGGGTCACTTATCTCTCTCCCCTTCCACCAAACCATACTAGATGATTTTAAGCTCGCGGCAAATTTAAAATGCCTCCATGCCGCACCGACACTATACATTTGCAAGCTTCTATGACTTCTTCAGGATTCGAACCCGGGCTCTTTAGTACGGCAGTCAATGATACTAACCACTAATCAGGCTTGGCAGCTATTGCATGCAAATTAATTAAAAGCATTAAAACCTTAACCAGAACATAAAAACAGCATTCAATTAGTTTTAAAGCAACAAATGCTCAATTTACCAACTTATATGACTCTAAACACAGAGCTTACCGAGACGGGTAAGAGGATGGATGTAAATATATATGTACATATGTACGTTTGGTGCTGCCGATTGCAACAAAAATAACAGGCTCACAACTAAATGTTATAGTAATCAGCGTTTCAGCGTTCTACGGCCTGTTCTACGTTCTATTTCCGAGGTTATGGAAGATACATACATAGGTAAGTACAGAATGTACGTATATCACAAAAAAATTCGCTTCTGAATCCATTTTAGATCCATTTTATAATCCGTTTAAAAAGTTTAATCTGTTCGTGTGTAGAGATGGCCAGCAAAAAGAAAATCGTCTAAATTGATTCCAGAATGGTCAAAATGCATATTTTCTTTGAAATATTATACCTGAAATTTTTCGAGATTACAACATTGCTTTACTTCGTAAAACAAGTAAAATAGGACCTTTATTTATTTAAAAAACTGCATCTTTTATTAAACTTTGTATCTTTAATGCACAATACAAAAAATTTGCATTTTACTATCTAAGATTAACGTTTCCTACCATTTTTTCTAATAAACAGATACTAGATTTCACACAGAATAAGTATAAGCCTTTCTTTAGCAAGGATGTATATCATTATTAATGACCACCTTCGCCACCAAAAGTAGTTACAATGATTAATCATCAGCTTCATAGATTCCTAAGAATCTGTTACTAATGATGCGACAGAACTAGCATTATCTTGCATGAAGTGGATTTCAGTTAAGAATAATTCTTAGCTCTACGCCTATTAAACTAGGCAGTAATCTTTGTTTCGCTGCATTGTCATTAATACTGTATTGCGTTAGCAGCAAATTCGCAGTGTAGAAACATTTATTAAGGCTCTGTGACAAATAATTATAATTTAGCTTCTTTTTTCTTGTTAAAACTTGCAGTCAAAAGCTTCTGTAGGGATCATGCTTAAAAATAAACAAAGCATTGTGTGCTTATAAAATATCTATATGTATTTGTTAAAAAAACTGCAATTTGAAACACTATGGCATATGCATAAATCCTATAGCAATGTATTTTAATGAAATTACATGTTGAAATTTTAAAAGCATTTGCATTATTTTTAGTATTTAAATAACTAGACAGTGTATTATTTATATTCAATGTTGTGAATACTGCAGGAAAACATTCCAGAATGGAAAAAAAAGAAAAAAGAAAGAAAACCTGAATGCATTCAGACTTTACGTCGCATCGGAGGCATTGTTAATCTTTTTTAAACTTTCGCTGAGTATCGCAGGTTACTAAACTGCTCTTGGACTGCTTCCAGCTAATATATGTTTTGTCCTTTTAATTTTATTATTAATAATCTCTTTCTTCGCAATTATGCAACACAAAATTCAAGAGCAATATCACAAATTTTATAATCAGCACATCTCGCAACTCCTGATAGCAGCAAGAAGCAATTGCTGATATTCCAGCAAATAACAATTCCCGATGTTCCACAAACAAGTAATTGCCGATAATGTGTTAGAGGATGTCATACGTTTTATATATTTGCAGCAATTTTACTTTAAAACTAGCTACTCGAGCGGAAAGCCGCCTAAAAGTATCACCATATATATATATAATTTTAAAGAATATATCTAGTATCATTTCATAAAAACCTTTATAGCTATATAGACATATCATGATTGAAATCCATTTGTGGATTTTTTTAAATCAATTAGACTAGAACTTAGAAAAAGTATTCTTAAATTTTACGTTTATGGCTTTTTAATCACTCGGTTCATTACTCAATAAGAGAAGGATTAAATTTGAAAAATGCCATGGGCTTTACTGAGTACCAATACGCTGAAACGTGAAGATAATAAGAATTCCACTTGAGGCAATGGCAGAATATTGCTTTCTAATAGCCCAATTTGTGGATTAACATTTAGAGATTAATATTTTACTCTTCACCGAATATAAACAGTCTGGTATGCTGGAGGCTAAAATGTTTCATTTCGAGCAGTGTTGCCAATTCTCACTTTCAAATTGCTATGTTTGCTAAAGAAAATTCTTCAAATTTCTATAAACTATGAAATAAATCAAAAATAAATTCCGAAATTATAAATTCAAGCTTCGAGGTGTTGCCGCCATGTTCGGGTAGAGGACTACGTGTATTAGAAATCTGGTGGCTTCTGCTGCCGTTTTTCCGCAATGCGAAGAACACGCATATATAATACAAATTTTTCATTATTTATTTAACAGTGCAACGTCATAACATTTGGTGGCAAGAATTGTAAAAGTGATTCGGACAAAAAGTAAGTTTTAAGAATAATAACACTTCTGATGTTAATGTAGTTTCGTTCCCTGGAGATCACAGAAGACTCTTCGATTAAAGTTAAATTTTAAATAAGTTAAATTTCCTAGATTACTGATGAACTCATGGATGCAGCCAGTGAAGACTTTATAGCAGTATTTCAAAAGAATTTGTAAAGACTGAGCCGTAGCATTATTAAAACAAAGTTATCTGTTCGGTCAGTTTGGGAAGATAATATTCATATTATGCAATAGTATGCTGCATTGATACGGGACCTAATAGCAATGAACAATTATGCATTGGCGTTAGCAGTATACCGACATATTCTCTTTGTGCAGTAAAAGAGTTACTTACTATATGAAACCTTTTTCATAATTTAGTGCAATTATAGTTGTTGTGTAGCAAATTCACGTAACACTTAATTTAAAAGTTTGACTTAAGATTTAATTTTCATTATTCTAAATTTATGCTACGCAACGTTATTTTATTTAATACATCGTATTTATATTTGCTTTAGTTTAATTTTAATTAGGGGTTTTGGTACTTTGAGATTTGTACGTTTCTTCCACTGGTTACTCGTAAACGCGTTGAAACAGACAATGGAATTAGGTACTATCCTACGTAATAAACTTGATTTAAAATTACTTAACTTAAGTTGATCCTGAATTAACTTATATCATTGGATGCAGAAAAAATAGCCTTTTAATTTAAGATCACTTTCACGTTTCTAGCTTAAATAGTTTTTAAGTTACAGTTAATTATTTAACGAAAATTTTGCACTTCATGAGATTTTTTGTTTAGGGGGGAAAGGAGTGAAAAAAACGTTGCTTTCGCAGTTGAATTCTAAGCCTTTGCTTACGAATTTTTCCGGTCAGGTATGGTTTGCTAGTTTTCTCACGCTTGCGTCGAATTCTTGGTTTTTCCTTTGGCGGGCTTGGCGAAATTCGAATTTGTGTTCCAGTTCAACTCCTCGGATTTTGGACGATTGTAGCAGGGGTTTGTTCCAGGTGTAGAGTTTAGGATTTTTCACCCTTTTGGCAGGATTTGGCGATATCTGGTTTCCTGACTTGACAAAAAGGCGGTGCAGGTGTGATTCTTCCTCTTTTGGCTCTTTTTTCATTCGGCTGACTTGACGTTTTTCTCGCGTGCTCTGAGCACTAGTTTCTATGGGGCAGCGTTGATGAGATTGCTTCGCAGCTGGGGGGCTTATTGCTCCTTTCACCGTTGACTTAGAATGACCACCAAGTTTTCAAAATGAAAGTCTAATTGATCATCGAGATAATAATAATCGCATTTAATGATTTAAAAAAATGGCTAATTATCAATAAAACTACAATGAATTGAGGAGCCAAGCCTTTCTTTGGCATTACTTCAGGCCCTCATCAAAAAAACAAAAGAATAGAATTACTGCGTCTAGCTGAGTTTTCCTGATGAATCTGAAAGCAACGGTTCCGGTTGAGGCTCTACTTTTCTTCTAACTTCAAGATGTCAATTCATCTCCGACTACGACCGATAGTTGCAGTTCCAGGTTCCTATGTTCCGGGGAAATTTTCAGCAGTTCTGTTCTATCCAGCCATCCCTAGTTGAGTAGATCCATGTCCATCGTTCAGGCGTTTCTTCTCCTTGCATCTCTCAGAAGACCATGTCATTTTCTTCAGGCATCAACGTAACAGCTCTTCAGATAAGAATTTTTTTAAATCTGAACTTTTAGTTCTTAACTTTAATTCTTAAGGAAATTTCATTCAAAATTTACTGATTTAACTATTTTCTAAAATTATTTTCTTTCTAAAATTAGTAAAGATTCCATTATTATCAGAATTTAAATTATATTTTCTTTAATTTAAACGTTTGCTGTAAAGGGTTTTGAAATGTAGAGGAATTTAAATTTTAATATCTTTTGATGAGTTACTGCTTTTGCAGATATTGAGGTAAAATTGTTAGCAGTCTTAAATAGCTCCAGTTTAAATTCTAAATTTTTCTTAAAAGGGGAGTTTTGGATGAGCAAGATAGTAGTTTTTTTTATTTGTTTTTTTGGTGCAATACTATAAATATTTAACTCCTTTCTTAATTTATCGAATTTTTATATTTTCTAGGAGGCATAATGTGTAAGAACCTTAAAATTGATAAATGTAATAGAAGTTATTAATTTTATATCTTAACTCATGAAATAGCTATGATTAACTAATAGTTTTTGAATTGAAGTTGCTCTCGTAAAAGTTACTGAATTGTGAAAACCAATATCAATGTTTGAAAATAGTCATTTCTTAATTAATGGTTTTTGTAGTTCCCGGAGACTTAAATCTTTATAATAGTAATTTTGTTGATATAAATGTTTAAAGAGAAGTATAATAGAAATTTGGTTGACTTATATGTTTAAAGAAAAATATAAGAAACTATAGTTTTTAGTATTACTGATTTATATGTTTCCTTAAAATTATGATGACACTACATTGTTTCACCAGTATCAAGGTTCTTCGGGTTGTTGGCACTAACTTATCTATATCTCTCAATCACAAGGCAATGCCTAAATTTATTAGCTCACCCAGCACATAACATAGTAAAGAAATTTGGAAAATGCCTAAACTGTATGCACAATTTAATTTGACGACATTTAATGAGAAGTTATATGAAATTCAATATTAAGAATATTTTGCAAGTATTTCCATTTTCTGTCATAATAATAGCATAATTCTTTTGCAGCCGTGAAGTTTATAGTATAAAAACACCTTTAACATTATTCAATTCGCATTTCAGATAGTTGCTGTAGTCATAAAAATAAGCTGACTATCCTAAGATTTAGAAATGTAGTAAAATCTTTAGTAGTTTTTGGCAACGAAACTTTGAACAGTTTTTATAGCACGCAATTATTTGTCTAATTGCAATATAAGAACTTCTGTCAGGAGAATAGTTCTTGAAATAATTAGTTGAATCTAAAACCTTGCACAGTTTTATGCTGATCAGTTTTAATATCCTTTTCTGTTTTTAGAACCTCTAATTTCACATCCTTGCTCCACAAAAATTCAGACTCATTTCATCCTTCTCCTTGAAAAATAACCAATCTACTTCACTACTTGAATAACAAATCAAGCTATTACATTCTCTTCGAATAATAATCAAGCTACTGTATTACCGATAATTCAAAAAGCCGTAAATTCACAAACTGATTTTCACGTATTGTTGTTGTTCTCAATTTCTTATTTAAAACTTCAAAATACATGAATAGCGGTAAATACAAAATTTGTAATTTGATGGTTACGAATTTGAACAGATTTTTCGATCAGAAAAGAAGAAATGTTACGAAAGATTTGAAATAAAATGCAACTTAGAGCCAAGGGTTATAAATTATCAGTGTTTTCACAAAGTTTTACTTGTAACTATTTCTTCCAAATCAGTCAAACAAACATATTAAATAATTTGAAGGATTTTCTTAAATGAGTGGTTAGTTTCCCTTTCAGAGTATAAGTATAAATCTAATACTAGATTTGCAACATCAAATTAGTTAAGAAAATGCATTCAATGAGTATGAGAAGCATCAGTTTAAAAAATTAAATTGCTTAGCAGTATTTAAAAATATATTACTTTTATTTTGCTGCTTACTTCTTGTTTGTACACTTAATGAGATTTATGCAACGTCTAATGTTTTGAAATTACGTTTATAATAGTTAAATCACATCTTAGATAAAAGGATTTGATAAAAATTAACTGTTATCCTTTCTGCTCCAAATAAAAAATAAGTACTACAGTAAATAAATAAATGCGCATTAAACATTTACAATACTCACAGTTTCTCTGAATTGTAGCGCAGTGAATTGGTGGATGTTTTCAAATACTTTTAGTCTTTATTGACATCTCAAATATATTTGACATGACGTAAAATAAAAACGATACATTTGATTTTAATAAAATATATGTTTTTCAAAACGTAAAAAATATTAAAATAGTCCTTCAAATTAAACTGTTTCTAATGACATTAGAACTCATAAAAATAAATTTGAATAATTGACAAATTTCGACTATGAGTGCACGTAAGACATCACACCGCGCTTTTGAGAAGCTTCTTTCTTCAGGTGTGTGAATTCCACTATCTGTTCCAACTAGTTAAAATACATTTATAATTCTGGAAACAAGGCAGGAAAATCTGATCCTGAAATAAGGAAGTCTTTTATATTGTTTCTCTCAAAATGCCTGCTTAACTAGTTATTATGTTGCCGATTATTAATATCCGCCTTTGTCAGCATATATTGCAATAAAAGTACTGAAATGAAAGACTTTATTTTTTAACTCTGCAGTCATAGATTCAAAAATCGTCCTTGCGCTGTGCATGAATGTAAGCAAGAAATATGTAAAATTGATGCATTTATTTATTCATTTGTAAGTAATTTTAATTGGATTTGAATTTAATGCTAACAAAATATTACAACAGTCTAAAGTTTAAACTCTGAAAGATAGTACAAATAAACTTCAACTTATATCTCTCTCTCTCTCTATATATATATATACATATATACGCTTATGTTGATTGACTGTGAGAATGAGCAAAAAATTAATTGGTAAAAAAATAGGCCTACCAGTAAACATTGATGTCATGCCTACCACAATTACGATTCATTTTTCCTTTTATTGTAGTATAAAAAGTTTATCTAGTTAACTGTGATGAACACTTCAAAAAGAAAATTAGAAAACAGCCTTTGGCATTAGAGTAAAAATCTAGAACTTGGCACATTATTTAACCACTCAACCATGCTGAGAAATCCACCTCTCTTCTTCTGAATTCTTTTTATCTTTGCAAGAAAATGTACCCATTATAGGACGAAGCCTTCACTGCTTTTCCAAAATGGTGAACGTTAATGGCTCTTGAAGAAGAAAAAGACCCACTATTGTGTCAGAAAGTAAGTCTAAATGCTACAAAGCAACTTCCAGAAGAGCTGTGCTATATTTGCATTTTCAATTTCATCCCTTGATGCAGTAGTTCTATTCTTAGAGACTCCAAAAGATAAAATATTATGACTAATGAACTAAATTGCGTAGCTTCAACAGTTCCTTTAGAAATACTGAAAGAGGAAAAATAACAGCAGTAAAGAAAAAATATTGGCATATCATTATTTGATAAGGCACTAGAAATCATTTATTTGTAACCTCAGGGCATAGAAGAAGGCTTTTATAAGGCATAAGAAAGAGAAGTAACAAATATTTTAGTTTAAAAACAAGATAAAAATTTTACAGCAAGTAAAAACTTTCGACAGAAAGGACACCCTTTCAAGTATTAGAGAATTCGCGCATGCTGCGTTGCCACAAGGCACAAAACTTTTGTATAATTTTTAAGAGTTATTACAAAGCCAAGAATTTGCGAAACGAATTTATGAAACGAAAGAGTACGTGCAAAAGCATTAATTCCTCACGCCTGAATAGGTTAAAGAGAAATGTTTCTGAAAACGTTATGAACCAAAGCGTTGAGATAAGACCCTTAACTCCACTTTGAAGTAGTCATTCTCCTCTTTAATAAGATTTCAAAGCACCATAGTCGTGTATTTTATATGCAAAAGTCAAGAAGTTTATTCCCAGCAAGATTATGTTATTATGATGATATCAACAGAAGATTCATATTTTGAAGATGGCATCGAGAAATGCTTGTATTTCATTTTCGAAGAACAGAAATGTACTTGCAAAAATATACGCAAATAGAATAAAGTTGAAACTCTGCATAAAAGGTTAAAAGCCAGCACTTAATTTATTTCGATATTATTTAATAAATCAGAATTTAAGCTTCACTTAGTCTTTGAAAAGGAAGAAAATTTTATGTAGTTAGAGACACATTGTGATTATAATACAAGCTTTTGTTGCTGCAGAAAAAGTCTTTATCGTTTATTCAATGCAGTTAAGTATAATGATGATACAATAACTTACATTATATGAATTACAAGAGAAGCAGGCGAAATAACATTTTTAAGATTAAAAGCTGATTTCATATTGCACTGAAGAGTATACTTCTGGGCATGGCATCGATAAGAAATTAACTTGCAATCCAGATAGGAGATTTATCATTTACAAAGACTAATATGCAAGAATAATAAATCGCTTTGTAATTCAATAATATGTGTACTTTATTAAAATGCTCAATGCTTGATGGAACTGAGTAATTATCTACAGAAATCTTAGACAGATTTGCACGTATGATGAATTTGCAATCAAATTCTCAGTTAAAATAATTGATTAATATTTGAATATGTTTGTTTATATTAATATAAATGTTCGATCTTCCTCAGCGATTACTAGGATTTTCATTCTACTAAATTAATGCATATTACTAAATACACGATTTTCATATCATGACAGCGGTAACATTTGCATATAGATATATGATACATAACGTATATGGTACATTAGTAATAATAATAGCAATTTAAATTTAAATATGTTAATGAGAAAATGATTTTATTCCAGTGTTAAATATTCTGCCACAGTTTATGAAAGTTCTTGTTGTTTTTCTTTATCAAGGACTATATTTTGAAAAGGTATTGGCACTTTAATTAGGAACACTTTATAATTCCCCTGTAATCATTAAACGGTGTATATTGAATCACACTTCTATAGTTTCAACTTTCTTTTTAATATTTTTTCTAGATTCAGTAATACTGAACCAGCATATTTAAATTAAGTCCTGTGATAGTACATATTATATACCTGTTATAAAGATTAATCTGTTTAGAAAAAAATTATTTTACTAGTTTGTTTCTATTATTTCAATTGAGTTGATGCCATAATTGAAATAATAAAAACAAACTCAGTAGTAATTTTGATGCCGTAGAAGTTTAGATCTATAATGAATAGGAAATTGGAGGCGAAGGCAGATTGAATCTTCACTTTTATTTTAGCTTGTTGTGGCCACAACAAGCTGAAATAAAAGCGAATAATTGTGCCTATACCAAGAAGCTTACATTTTAGATAAACGTTCAGTAAGATAGAAGGAGCACAGAGACGGCAGTGCAAGTAGGCCAAAGCGTTGAAAGCAAGTGCGTTATGTTTAGCGTGAAATCTTAATTCCGACTGAGTTAGTTTTGGTTCTCAATGCATTTTGATTAGATAGAAAACAGCCTTTTCTGTCAAAATATTATTGGCTGCTTGAGTTTTAGTTCCATTTACATTACCAGAATTATGTCAGAGTAATATGACATGGATTAATCTAGAAATGACGCAGTGCAGAGATAGGTTACTATTTTTAGAATTGAGAAGGGAAATTAACGTTGCTAATTTAATCTTCTACATATTCTTTATATATATATATACTGTATTTCTACTCTTATATCTGTAAGAGTAGAAATACAGTATCAAATGTACTTTTAAGCAATAGCTGTTTAAAACTTCCTTTTTTTTACATATATTAAACGTGTTTAAGTGTTTTGGCATTTATAAATTTAAAGAAAACAGTTTTGTAAAAATTACAAAATCTATCTTTTTATACTCTCCTAGGATCCCTATACTACGTAAAATTTTATACTCGTTATATAAAATAAAATACGAAAAGTTTGACAGCCATACAACAAATGTTGGGTGAGATCTTTAATTTCAAACTCCGTGAACGTCATATTTAATTTAGATTGAGGTTTCGGTTAGTATACATTGAGCTTGATTTTTTTCCTTTTTTGAAGCCATTCGATTATTTTGTTTTAGGATTTACAGGTGTCTGTAATTTGCTATTCTGTTAGATATGGTATGCTGAAAAAAATATTTATAAGCTTCCAAAATCCGGAAATAGATTATTAATAGACTGTAGTGGGTTATATCCAGAATTATCGAGATGATTTAAGAGTTAGTTTCGAGTATTTTGAAAAAATGACAGTGCAACGATTACTTGAAAATTCGAGCAGGTTCAACTGGATGTCACATTGAAACCATATGGCAATCAGGGCAATTAAGTGGTGATATTGTTGCAAACTGTGTGTGTAGACTAATGCATATTTAGGTGTCACTAAACTTGCATTACTCATATTCCCTCCTCCCTTTTTTACATTTTCTCATGCATTTTTATTACTATATAATTACAATCTACTAATCGAACAAAAATTCCTTAAACGTCAAATATCTTTTTTAATTTTTAAACAATGTGATTAATAAAACAAAATGTTGGCTTAACAGTACTGAAGCAGCTTTTCATAGTTTTCTTTACGAAGTCAATCATGCCGTCCATCAAAAATTACTTTGATCTATAATGTTCAGGATACCTCGTATAGAAATGCTCGTCACTTGATCTATCAATATCAAAGCTGATATTTTACTTTCTATTATGTTCAAATACAGACATTTCTCTCTTCAATTTATGTACAATTCCTAAATATGAACCGAAAATTTTATAACCAAATATCTGTGTTAATGTTTGTCGTATGACAGTCAAATCTTTTTGTTTTATTTATAATGAGATAAAAGTTTCCTGAATATATTTATGGGGATTGTAGAAGTGTACATAAAGTTATATTTTGCAAATTATACCTAATTACTTTTTGTTTAATTAAAAAGTACGAAAACATGAACTTTGCATGTGTGTGTAAGAATGCATAATATATGCCTTGTTCCCTAATGTCGCTGTCAACGACATTAGGGAGCAAGGCATATTAGGGAATAAAGACATTATGATGTCTATTACATACCTCCTGATGTGGGTTACATATTGTTACGAAAAATTCGGCGGTTGCGCCTGTATGTAAGCTTTCCGGCATAGCACTAGGGTTGCCATAAAATAGTGTATGGTAGGGTTGCCAGATTGGCGACTTTATCGCCTATTTGGCGACCAAATTGGCGATATCCCATGGTCCAATCGGGAAGCTTCTAGAATAACTTCCTGTCGAGATATTTCTCGAAACGTGTCGAACTTAAAGAAAGGCTATATAAACCCTTGCGTTTCTGAGAGTAGGCAGTTGTTGCAGAGTTGCGAGTTAGTTGTTGCAGTTGCGAAGAGTTAGTTGCGAAGTAAGTTGCGAGATTGTGAAGTGTTGCGAGCAGTGTGATTAGTTGTGAGAATAGCTGCTACGCGAGAGTTTTGATGAACGGAAAGCAATCGAGATAGTGCTTTGCCGTGAAGCTATCTTTACAGTATAGCTTGACAGTGTATAGGTGATTGTTCCACGGTGTTTCATTATAAGTTTAGTGTTACCGTGAAGCTACCTTTACAGTTACAGCCTGAAGCTGTGTTGCTGATTGTTTCAGCGTATTTATTGTAGATTTTCGACGCTTGTAAAGGTAATTTTGGAACTGTGCTGTAAATAGTGATTCCTGTAAATAAATTGTGCTTTTTATTGTTCTGCATCGTGTTTTCATCGGATACTCTCAAATCTACGAACCCGTATAAACGCAACAATATGATAACTCCATATGTGGGTTACATATGATAACTCCATATGTGGGTTACATACTTCTGATGTGGGATACCTGATGTGAGTTACATACGTCATTATGGGGGCAAATACGTACCTCCAGTTAAGAAAGTATTTTGAATGCCTCAAATATCCTTATGTTGGTATTTTTAAAATTAAAGACATTATTAAAAATTAGCAAAACAACAACGTTGTGTTAAACGACAACGACTGAGTTTAGACAAAAGTCTATGGGTTTCGAGTGTAAACCGTGCAGAACTCTTTTTTATCAGGACCACAGAAATCGCAAAGAAAAGAAAAGAAATAATTGTAATTTATAGCCGAAAGGAGTAAAGCAAGCGAGAAGGTAGCACATCTGTCTGCAAAAATAGTAACGAAAACTGAAACATTTAGTCAATAGAATTTTAAAAATGAGAAGAACTGGGTTGGATTTAAATTCACTAACTTAACAAGATAAATCTTTGTGAATGTGAAACGCATCAAGAAAATCCAATTCAACAACAGAACAAGTTTTAGATAAATTTAGCATATCCAAAGCCAAAATTTGTATTAAATTTTTCAACTTGGATTAGATATCGAATACTTTAATTTCGCCTTTTTGGGCATATAATTCGTGTCCCTTGTTGCGAATAATTTGGCCAACGAATCTCACACGACACTACTAAGATATGCTATAAGTTTCCCAAGAATTAAAATCAGAATTGAATCTTCAGGAAAAACCATGGATTTTATTCATAGGCTAAAAACATTATTTTAAAATTGAACTTTTGAACAATGTGACCAACATCAAAATGAAATGGAAATAGGACAAGATCGTTAATATTATTTCTAACAGCAGAATGTCTTCTCTGATGGCAAGATTAAAAGTTGAAATACCAAAGACTACGAGAGAAAATCACCAGTCAATAGCATTTTGTCTCAAATAATTAAGTTCATTAGCAAGCAAAGATTCTGATGAACAAACGTTGAGAGTACGAAAGACATATAGACTAAAAAGAATTTTTTTTTCTGAACCGCGCGACATCACTTTGCATGGGGAAGCAAACAGAAAAGGGTTTACTGTAACGCGTAGTGCTGAAGAAAGCGAAGAGAATTGTCAGATTTAGTTTCAAAGGGAACTGGGTGGCTGGATGGATCAAAATTATTAAAAAATATATAATTATAATTGAATATAAATTCTCTTAATCTATACAATTAGCTGTTAGAAATAATATTGATAATCTTAACGTTCTTTCATTTCCTTGTTGTGTCAAATACAAAATTGCATAGATTATCCAGAAGTTTAATTTTCAGTTCATTTTCTCACCTATCCAAGAAAGACAGGGCTCGATTCTTAAAGATTCCATTTATGATTTTCATTCTTAGGGAATTTATAGTGGATCTTGCTTGAGATATTGTGAGTGTTAAAATTTCGCATCAAGGAGCAAGAATTTTTTTTCTTTTCTTTATTTTTTTAAAGGTCGGCAGCTTTATTTAATAGCCATCAGCATTTCGCTTATGCAAGAAAAAGCGAAATTAACAAGTCTTCGATAGGTAATCCTAGTTGGAAATTACATCCCAATTTTGATTTCAGCTCGGAAACATTTATCCAGAAACGTTCTTCTGTAGGTAAATTGGATTTGCTTGAAGTTTTTCGCTTTCATAAAGAATTGGTTTCTTCAAGTAAAAACTACTGCCAATACAGACCTTTCTCAAGTTTCAAAAATTTGTTTAACTTAATTTTTCAATTTACGTTGCTATTTCTTCAGACAGATGGCGCTACATTCTCGTTCACTTTACTCTCTGTGGGTATAAATGCAGCAACCGCTTTTCCTTTGTTACATATTTCTCTTCCTCTGATGAAGAGGGATCTGTACCGGTTTGCTTTCGAAATCTTGACTAAAATCTATGCCAAACACAAAATTTGATAAGTTTATAATTTTGGTGTGTTTCTGTTCTATCTTTAAAGAAATTAGTTTTATAAAACAACTACCAAATTTAATTTTTGACATTCCTCCGTTCCCTAAGCTTAGAAAATGCTATACAGTGAAGTATGTTTAACACAAAAGCGCTTAAGACGAAATATCGGTTAACACGAAATAAAACAACGGTCCCAACAAAGTACTATGTATGAAATGAAAAAAAGGTGATTTCACATGTTTCATAGAAAGGAGGCTAAGTTGGCTTTGAAATACCCTCGGAATAGACTGTGACAAAAGTCAATTTTGTTTATCTAAGATACTTTCACACTACAAACGCCACACAAAAAATATCTCATCTTTCATTAGTCGGCTTTGGAAATCTGTGATAAGTACATCGCAGTGTGAGTAAAAATCAGCGAATTTGGTTAACCTTTTTTTTTTTGTTAACCTTTTTTTTTTTTTTTTTTTTTTTAAGAAGAATAATCTTTTTACGAGAGCAGCGGCAAAGAGCTCAAGGGGGAAAGCAAACTGCTATTTCGCTTAAAATGAAGATAGAGCTTCTTAAGGCTGTTGATCAGAAACAGAAGACGAAACTGAAATCTATAAATATTTTGATATTGCTAACTCTACATTAACAACAATAGTTAAAAAAAGAGAGCAAATTACGGAAATGTTTGAATTGTTTGAATGGAGTACCTTTGTGCCAGAGCAAAAACGGATGAGAACGGACGCGTACGAGGATTTAGGTTAGGTTAGGGTATTCAATTTATGGCAAAGCACACGTGGGCTATCTGCCTAGGGAGGGATGCCTTCGTGGATGACTTTCTAAGGTAAACTGGCTCGTATACACGTTACGCATGGGGTAAGCTGCGAAAGCGCCCATGCAGCCGGCCCGTTCGCGGGATTTGAACCTCGGACTGAACTATCAGTGTTCAGCGTCTTTACCGCTCGGCCGCTGGTAGGCGTCGAGGATTTAGAGACGGCTTTACTCGTTTGGTTCAAACAAGTGAGATCTCAGAATGCTCCCGTATTAGGACCATTAATGCTAGAAAGAAGCAATGAACTTGCTAAACAAGTGAGTATAACATTTTCTGCAAATCCAGGATGACTTGAATGTTTCAAGAAAAAAATGGCATAAGTACTAAAAATGTTTGCGGTGAAGCTAATGAAGTTTTACCCACCATGACAACAAATTGGTTTCAGTCTACGTTGTCTTCAATACTTGGAAGAATATGAAGCGAAAGATGTCTTTGATAAAAGATGTTGAAGTAAATGAAGATTTGTTGATCAATTTATTAAATGCTCTTCATATATTGCACACTGCATGGAATTCAGTGACTCCAAGGACGATTGAAAATTGTTTTCGTCTCGCAAGCAACTCAAAAGTATCAGATTCTTTGGCGCCAAAAGAAATGGAGAAGGAGGATATTAAAACTGAGCCGATAGTTAATTAAATGTTTTGAAAGTTTCTGTATGATTGGACTGTCCTACTGAATCATTGGAAGAATTCGTTGCATCAGATGAGGATAATGCTCAAACAGCTCCAATTGTGGCAAAGAGACATTTTGGAGTTTGTTCAAAGCTAAAAAAAATGTCACTGATGCAGATTCCGATGACAAAAATGAAATGAATAATGCACGTCATCCGAAAAGAGGAACATCATGAAAAGTACGCGCAGTTATTTTAGACGCACATTCCAATGGTGAAATGAATAACAAAATGGACGACATTGAACAATTTGTTGACAATTTGATGCTGAAAACGACAATGCAAAGAAAAATAGATTATTTTCCAAAAACTCAGTAAATGTTTTGTTTTTCAGAAAACTTTAAAATTTTGTATTAAATTTCATCAAGTCCTTGTGGATCTTTTTGTTTCATTGATTTTTATTAAATACATGCATATATGCATAACTATGCAAATAACATGTACTCCAAAAAACTTAATTTTGTTGAATATATGTTTTTCTTTTGGTCCCAAGGGGCTTTGTCCTTGAAGGACTATTGTTTTCGTTTTGCGATTTTGCGTTGGAAACATTAAAAGTATGAATCACTTTTCTAACTGTTGCCATCAAATCTTGCTGCGCTGTATTATATTTAAAAAAATTAAATAATGAAGAATCTGCATAAATGTATATATATTTCTCCAAATGTGATAAAAAAGGTACCTAGAGCCATACAATTTTGAGTAACGTACGCTTCCACCCGAATAGGCGCAACTGGAAGCCCAAATTTGGAATTTGGAATTTGTTTTATTATCTATTTAATAGTTTGAAAACTTTAACCAATTTTTGATGATCAAACTCAAATGATTTAAAAGCGAGCAATGGCAACACTCTACGGAAAAGAAACCCCTTTTATCTAAAGAGTGCCGAACTGTGTATCGGAAATTCTAAAGATATACCCATTTTAAAATTATTTTGCGATATTGCTGTGGAATTGAATTTTATGGTTTAAGTGCGAAAAACATGATATTTAATAAATAAAGGTAACAAGCAAAACGTTAAAAAATGCCCCTTTGGAAGTAATTTAAAATCTGAAAACTTTCAGATTTTCTTTTTTTGCAATATTATTTAACACGAAATTCTTTTAACACTAAAAATTATTTCAGTCCCCCTCAGTTTCGCGTTAAACGATTTTCAGTGTATTTATTACAAAAAATAATATTGTTGCAAGACAAAAATTAACCTAGACACTTAATTTCAGAGTTTGCAATTTTTTATCTCATATTCCTTTTGCATTTAAAGATCGGTTACTAAATAAATATAAATAAATCAAGGTCGATTTTTCTTCCTCTTAATTTCTATTGAATAATATTTTTTCGTGATTTGCTCGTATCTTTAGTTAATAATTTTGTTACATTTGATATGCCAAAAATTTCCATACATAAAACTTAAAATCTTTCATTCTGAAAATACGCTGCTAATATTTCCGAAACATTTCATTATTTTAAATTTATTACCTGGTAACGATACAAAAAATTCAGTAGAGTAAAAACAATTTTCTTCTTAATTGATGGGATTCCTGTTATAAGTTTACTAAGAGCAAATGCCTATGTCTATCAGTGTTTTCTGCTACCCGAATTCCAAAAGATTCTGTGAACAAAAGTTCCATTTAGAGAAAAAAAATAAAGAAAAATATATCGATCAAAAGTTTTCAAAATAATCTGCACAGGAGACCTCGTTACTTAATCGCTTAACATCAAAAAGCTTTTCTAAACTGATTTTTAATTGCGTACAAAAGCGAAAATTTCACTTTTCAACTTGTAAATGGCCCCTGAATAGAGTGTTAGATTTTAATATCAAACGTCGTGGACAAATTTCGTCATGCACAAGTCACATGTTTTTTGTTTTATTTTTGATATTGATTAAAAAATTTTCCTAAATATAAGGACTGACAGCACATAAAAAATTAGATTTCGTAAATTTACAAAATCGATAGCTTTAATTCTTTTTAAAGTTAACATGAAGAAACATGAATCTTCGCGTCATTTAAAACAGTTTTATCTACGCCCAGCAGTTGTAGAGACGTTAGGTACGCCGGTGATTCGAACCACGGACCTTTTAGAATGCGCGCCCAGCGTGCTGACCACTATACCACGAAAACATGGGAAGAAGGTCGGAGAAATACTTTATACACTTACTAAAATAGGGTTCTGTGGACGTGATGTGTGTGTGATATATAAATACACATGCACACATACTCACACACGCACACATATATATATACGTACATTGCTAAAATTTCTCTTCCTTATTATTATTTGCACAGCAATTTGTTACTCAGTGCGACAGAAATTGACCGATGTATTAAATTTCAGTTTCAAACTTCCAGGAAAAACTAGGTGTTATATAAAATTCGCAAAAAGCAATATAAATATGATTTTGTTTAAAAATAAAATATCAATTTTGCAAAATATCATGGATATAAATGTGCAGTTATGTCAATTGATATGCAAACTGCTCCGAAAAGTTTTGAACAACGCAAAAAATCCAAAGACACGTTAATTTTCATCACAGAAAATAAATGGCAAGAGGTCAATATTATTTTAGTAATCAATAATGAAGACGTTGCAATTTAGAAAGAGTGGAAAAAACTATCTTACATATTTAAGATCACATGCTAAACAAACATCAGGGGAATAAAACAGTCTTAGTGTAATTAACAAAACAAAACAAATCTGAAAGATTCCAGATTTTAACTGTCGTCGGATTTGTAACGGTTCATTCCTGTCTCGCTAAGCTTTCAGTCTACCACTCTGCTCTTGCACTTAATTTTTCGTTTGAGAGTTTTTCTATTTTTATCTTTATTATTAAACATCTTTTTTTTTCACTTACGCCACATACATATCACTAGCAAAATCACAGAAATCTTAAAAGCAGTATAGCATTATATGTTTAGAATTCTGGATGCAGTGTTAAGTGTTCGCATACATTTTATTCTACTTATTTCAGTCTTTTTTCAGGTCATTATAGCAATGTTCTGTTTTCTTAGTAAGACGACATATAAAACTATTTTGTCTTTTTGTTATTAACGTTCTGAGTGTTAACTTTATTAAATATCACGGTTTTTTCCCTTACACCACGTAAAATTCATTTTAAAAGGAAAATCAAGAAATATTTAAAACCAGCACATATTTAGAATTTCCTATAGACATCCTCATGCTCTGTAGATAAAAATGTTTTATTTCGTTCAAAAGTCATTAAAATTATATACCTTGTACGTAATAAAATATTAAATTTGAAATTCAAAATTTGGTCTTCCAGATGCACATATTCGATTGAGGACTACGTTACTCAAAATTTGATGGTTTTAGACACCATAGTTTTTTGACAATGCGAAAAGCATTCGTGCGGGGATGCAGATTCTGCATTATTTAATTTCATTAAAAATAACACATGCCAATAATATTTGGTGGCAAAAATTTGAAAAGTGATTCGCCGTTTACAGTGAAGCGAATCAAAATCCCACTTCAAGATTAATAGCTCCTTTTTGATCACAAAATTAAAAACACAACTTCAGTTAATATTAAGAAAAACAGACGTCCTTATAATTCAAAGGAAAAGATGAGAAATCCTAAGGCGAAACACAAGTTCTACTGATTGAATGGATTTTAGTATAATATTAGCTAAACGATTTCCCTGAGCTGTTACACATGATTATGTCTGTCAACTAATGTATTCTTGAACTCTAACAGGTGTTACCCTGGCTTTCGCAGTAAATACATGTTGGGCGGTTCTGTGCAGCTTGTTGATTCCTTTTCGTGAAACGGTGTTTATAAAACTCTTAAACAAAACAATCTAGTGGGTTTCAGTCAGTTGATTGTGCGGCCATTCTACTATAGACTCCTACATCCAATGATATTAATTCCACATGTACTTTTTGAAAAACGTATATAGCCTTACTAGTTAGAGCATCATCATGTTGAATTCACGTAGTTGCAAATTTTTCACTGAGTCTTTCTTTTTTAAGAAGTCAGACAATGTCTATTTGGTGTTTTAATTTTATTTCTATGTATTTCTCACTTGTTACCTAAAAATCCAATACATAAGCCACGCCACTTTGCCCGAAAGCGAAACAAAAGGGTTATTAATCATAAATATTTTAAATGAAAAAAAATTACATATTAGTAAATCATAAGGAATATTATTGAATGATATTAAATGGAACTAATGACAAACATGACTTAACCTAATTTACTTTTTAATGGACCATCAAGGCGTTTAGTAAATTCGATTTTCTGGAGTTACAAATTTCTTAAAAACTGCGAATTTTGAAAGTTAATATGTTGGTCAAACTTTGTTAAACGGAAGTCAAACCATATGTAGTTCGTGTTAACATTTTCTTAAATATGAGTACAAGGATCAAAGGATGTATAAAGTGTTATTTTCTGTAATTTTTACAAAATTGATGTTTTTAATTTTAAATTGCCGAAGCATGCTTCATATAAAATATTTTAATAATTGGAAGTATATGTCTGTCATTGATGTTTGCGAAATTAAAGCTCGGATAAAAGGTTTTATGAGCACGGACACAACACACACATTTTGAGTGCGCTTGTGTGCATACAAACTGGCTCTACGTGAAGAAAGATCACCCTATTTACTGGTTAGTAAACTAAGATCACACTATTTACTGGTTACTAAAAGTAATCAGTAAATAGTGTGATCTTTGTTAAGGCAATTAAGGAAATTTAAACCTTTGTTATACTATACGTTACTGCATTTTATACGCATATTACATTTTGTATTGGATTTTGATTTTGTTTCATATCACTCTCATAAAACAAGCATTTTTCCTTGAGGAAATATATTCTCCAGTTGGCCCAAAGAAAATAAAAGTTTTTTTAAAGCAAACAGCATAAACTACAACTGAAATTTCAAGTGATTGATTACTTTTAACATTACAGAGATGCTACTCACTGAAGATATTTGCTGCCTATGAATTTTTAAAATTCGATGCTCGCGACTTTTCACCCTGTATAAAGAGCAAGGAATCGCATGCACAGCTGCATAAAAATGCGTTGTTGGTGGATTTTTGTGAAGATGAATGCATTGTATTTAAAAGTTTTTAAAATTTTATTAACTACTGATTAAAATTAAAGAAGCTATGCTGAATGATAAAAACCAGTCTTTATTTGACAATAAATTTAAACGAAAAATTTAAGTTCATACTGCAATTTTTTGAGGTCAGGTATTTTAGACATAATCCTACCCTGTTAATTTAGCCAACAAAATGCATTGATTTTCTTCGCTTCAAATGATTTCTAAATAAAAGTTAAAATGCAGCTGATAATTAAATTCTTACGCGTATCTAGCTTTTTTTTAACCTTCAAAATCAGAGAAATTTATTTGTTTTCAAATTCGAAGCATCATTTAATTTCTTTAAAACATTACTTTGAGTGAGCTTCATGTATTTGAAGAATAAATTTGATAGAATAATATTACGAACCTTAAAAATAAATCAATAATTTTGCTCCATATTAATTAGAAAAGAAAGGTATTTTCCAAAGTTTTTGTGCTTCTTTCATTAGAATAACGACCTGCTTGTTTTTGTGCTCTAATGTTTTAATGTATGTAGTCCTCTTCATTTTATATAGAGTAAGTAAGGAAAAAACAAAGAAAAAGGTAGCAAAGAAAACCCTAGCTTTCCAAACTTTAATCATTCTTTGCCTCGCCGATACTTAGAATTAATTTATGAAACAATCGAATTGTAATGTTTTTATTTATTTATCTCATTTTACTTTCAACAGTATATATTGAAGTTTGCATAAAAATCAAACAATAATTAAAAAAGACAGGAAAATACAATATTTTATTTTTCATATTCATTTGAATAAAAACAAGTACAGTAGAATACCCTGAAATATAGGATTCATCAAATATTTCTTAAATTAAGCTTTGATGCTATAAATTAAAAAGTACGTTTTATAATTTTTATAAATGTATAGATAATGATTCAAAGTGCATAAATCTAATGGCATTAAGAACTTGCACATGAAGAATCCGGGTTTCAAAATACAGTAATAAATTGTGATTTAATATTTAGTATTGTGAGTAGTATGAAGAGAGCATAGACATATAAATTTTTTGCCATGCCTCAAAACATCATTTATTGATTGCATGCGGGCTATGGAAAGAAAAACTGTGCATGGACTTTATGGTCTGCGTGTTACTTCTATTTCTTGAGCTGTCAAATGTTGCTACTGAAGAAATCTAGCTGTATTCAATATTCGGATATTCATAAACTAGACTGTTTATTGCTTTTACTGATCATGCGGTACAAATAATCAACTGGAATGCAGATACAACACATGCAGAAATTTAAGTTTAGTATGTATAGTCATCCTGATTCTGTTATTTCCATCCTTGTTCAGATTTTTCCTTGATTAGAGTCCTTCGAGAATAGGCAGTTTGCATGGGAGATTCCAGGACTCATCCCATGCATGACGTCAACGAAATTCACTTGGGATAAAGAACTTTCTGCAGCTCATCCTCCCTTTCATGCTTTCTTGTAATTCAATGTCTTCAATTACAAAGGTATTCTTTTCCATGCTTTTTATGTACTATTTCATGCTTTTTATTTATTTTCATGCTGTTTTATTTGAGCATAATATGAAGTATTTGACCTTATACAGCGTGGTAAGCTTTTGTTATTGATAGCAAATATTAAATATAATTTAGTGTAAAAAAACCTGGATACTAAAAACAGAAAAAGGAATTAAATTGCAGATTTGTCAACAGAGCATTGTGCAGTACTCCGTTTGTAAAATATTATGAAATTAAATGATTGAAATTATACTACATGTATTCTAAATAAAAAATATGACACTTTTCAATTCCTTAGATCAGATGAGTCATTACATCTCCAAATACATAAACATAGAACCCCTAGACTTCTTAAGCATATGTAGATTAGGTTTAGTAAATAATTTAGTATGCTTGAATAAACGAACTAGAGTATTTTTGTGCTAGAAATTTCGGACTGCAATTAGATATATCGAAAGAATTTCATATCATGCCTTACGTTGCAATGTAAAGTAAGTTAAAATTATAGATTAAAGAGGAACTGTAGTACTGTCCGAAACATTAGCTTAATCAGGTTTTATTTCAAACCAATTTTCCTTTATAATAACTTATTTTAAAATATATCTTTAGATTAAATTTTGTTTATAACATGAGTTATTTTTTCTGGGAAATTTACAACACGAAACAAAATATCCACCCGCTGTTCAAATATATTTCACTCTCTTTCTTTCTCTTTTTAATTCTTAATCTAGCAAACTACTATTTAACACAAAAGGGAAGAAAAAGCAGGTATGCTCGTTGTCTCATTATGAACGAAATAATAAAAGTGCATATGAGCAGTTTACTGCTAAGCATAAAATACAATGTTTTACACGAAAAGGATATTTCGATCCACCGTTTCGCTGATTAAGCAGTTTCTTTGCAAGTAACATTTAGCAAGCTTTCTTAAAACACATTTATATTGCGTTAATGCAGAAAGTGCATAATACCTTGTTTTCAGATTGCACAACGCACGTAAAGATAGTTAGCGCAGCAATTTGTTCTTCCTTAGTTTATTGCTTCTTTAATATACTTAATTACATCAAATGATACAGATGAATAGTAACATGCAAAATAAAAAATGCGACACATACAAAATATGCTATGAAAATAAGTAAAGAAAGAAATTAGTCTTTGTATCGTATATTACCGCTTTTTCAGTAACTGGTTTCCGAGTACAAACTCTAATGCAATTTGCCAAAACCACTTAATTTTTTATTAATTATGAAAAAAGTAGATATAATTGAAATAAGCATTTTACGTGCTGTACCGAAATGTTGCTACTCAAAACCCGCAACCGAAATGGGAGAACCGAAGGTTGGGATTGAAATGTCACGGCCTGTAATTCATGACATTTAGACCAGACATTTATTGGCATATAGAAACCATAATTGATAAAAATCGCAACTTCTATTTAAATCTTATACTAATTGCTCCCACTGAGGGAAAGAAAGTCATGAAATGTTAGTTCGGAAAAGCAGTCATCTGGAATCCGTAATGTTAATCTGTTCTCAGTGTAATGGCATAGTAAACAAATAATATTGAAACTGTATGTTTCTCTGTGTAATTTAACAGCGTAAAACCACTTTTATTGATCGTAATGCTTATAGTTAATAATTATATGTTATTTTAAATAATTCTCTTTTAAAAAAGTGCTTTAGATGCATTTTTTTATTTCTAATGCGTTATTTTGCTTTGCCAAATTTTCCAAGCTAAGTTCATTAACTACCTTTATGGGAAGTATGGGGCAACCAATATCGCTTTATGTATGAAGAACCATACATTTTTATACATTATATGTATTTATTAATTTTACTTTACTTCATACATATACTATCATGTATATACTTCTAAAAATCGCTTTTTTCAATAAAAGCTCATTCAAAAAAATTGTGATAATGCATTTGAAAATAATGCGACTGATTTAAGCACTATAAATTATTATGGGTAATTAGATAATTAAATACAATGAATCTAAAGAATGGTTTTTCTCTCAGAAATGTCTTGATAGAGAAACTTCTAGAAGAAAATGGCTTTTTTCATATTTGACAAGTATTCGGTACTCTTATGTATTGAAAAGAGAAACCATTATGACCACCTACTCAATTACGTGTTGCGCGAACTTTGGCGTGCAGAACTCTTGTAATTCGCCTTGGTGTGGATGCTACAACTTCTTGGTAGGTGACTGGAGACAGGTTGAACCAAATGTCTAAGAAACTGTCATGCAAAGTTGAGATGTTCTGACATGGTGCCTGAGCACTGAGCTGCTGTCCATGACATCCCAAAGACGCTCTATTGGAATAAGATCCGGCGAGTTATGTGGCCAGAACATTAACGGAGTTCCTCCTTATGCTTCTCGAACCATTCTAACTCAATTAAAGCCTTGCGACATGGGGCGTCGAACTGCTGGAAGATTCCATTCCGTTTAAGGGTACAAATGATTAGCAGTAATGTTCAGATAGTCGGAAGCCTTCATAGCCTGTTCTATCACCGACAAGGGTCCCAAAGCCGCCCATGAGACCTTCAAAGCATAATACTGTCGCCACCACCAGCCTGTGGAAGAAATGCCGTACAGGGGAGAGCAACTGTTCGCCTGGAAGACAACGTATCCTGCCCCGACCATTGACGTGATGAATCAGGAAGTGTGATTCATTCAACCAGGAAACTGTCTTCTACTTATCTATAGCCCAGCCTCCATGTTCCCGGGTACACTGTAGGCGTAGTTAACAATGCTGGTTGGTCAACAAAGGCACACGAGTGGGACTCTACTGCGCAGTACCATCCCCAGCAATGTGCGAGGAACTGTTTGTTTCGAAAATCTTGCAGCTGGATCTGCAATATATTGGATTGTCAGTTGAGCCGCTGTCTGGCATCGTTTTGCTGCATCAAGCAGGATAGTCTCCGACGTCTCTTTTCTTTCCTGACGCGTGCACGTCCATCATCTTAGTGTCTACTGCTTGGTTTCACCGTCATTTATAAACTTTGCGTAAATAATAACAAAGGAAGATCTTGAACAACCTACCAGTCGTGAAGTTTCGGAGGTGCTCGTTCCGCGTCTTCGAGCCATTGCAATATCCCTTCTATTAAATTCGCTTAGATTAGCAACCTTTCCCGTCACTCACAAAAGTAAGTGCAACAATGATTCTTTACATCTTCAGCAGCAGTTAAATACCATAAGAGTTCATTGAAAAACTTGGTGATGTTCATAATATTTTGGCTTGGCAATGTATACTCGATCACAGGAGCACATTAAGAAATCATAAATGTAGGCCTGAAAAAAGGTAACTACTATAAAGAATGCGAAGAGGAATTAAATAAATAAATACATTAGAATAATGTAAAGCAGTTTTTCTGTCGATATGAAATGATCAATGAATCTTCTACTGATATTGCGTTAAAAACCATGTTTAAAACATCACACTCAGAAAGGCGTAACAGAATGATATAAATCTTTAAACCGTAGAACCTCGATGATTTCATTAAAATATTAAAAAACAACACTGCTGCTCATTTTTTGCTAAGATTTTGCAATTAAGTTTCTTTTCAACCCTCTTACACTAATGTCGATAGCTATATGCTACATTCATGAGTGCTTTTCATAGACTTTGCAATGTAAAATTAGGAATTTTTTGTATACGTAAATAATTTTAGTGAAAATATATGTGAAACTGTAGTATCGTTTGTATAATGTAACATAAATCGGAGACATATCACTAAACTGGTGATGGTTTAACCTCTACTTTTGTCTCTTAATTTGACGAGAAATTGGCAAACGTTTCCAAACTTGGCGACCAGTCCTGTATAACCGTAACTGAATAACTGTAATTGATCCCTTTATTTAAATGTAACAATGTCCGGCCTTTAATCTTATATGCCTTCCAATAATTTCGAGAAAGATAAGATACTAGAGCTTTCTAAACAGCTGAGGGAAAATACACAGGCCCGGAGACAGCATTAGCTCTCGGTTTTTAGTTCAAAGTTAGATTTCCGTGCGAGCTTCTCTCTTTACATGCGTTCTGTTTAACGTTCTTAAGTAGCTGTGATTGTGCTCTGTCACACTAAGAACTGTACGAGTGCCTTTGTTGAAAGTTCTAGATCTGTAAAGTGTTTCTCTTCTGAGAATAAATTTTATCAAATTATTATCGGTTTCGTGTGCATTCAATCTATTCTGAACCTCTTTTCAAGGAGCAATAATTATTCAAATTCAGATAATGGATGATTTTATAAGTAAAGTATTTAGTATATTAATTCTTATAGTAAAATAAATTTTGTACATTTAGTGAAACACAGAATGATTTTTTATAACTTTAATGTTATGCTGTAATTAATCTCATAATAAAATCGAAGCTAAAAACATTTGTGCATGCATATGTTAATCATTCAAAAACATAGTAGGATGGTGAACAAATATTGGTTGGTCATTAAACTAGCATGATCTGATCATCATATCTGTGCGCAAACAAAGTATATTTAGTATATTACAAAACGTCAAATCCTTTTACCTTTATTTTTAACCCATTTTAATAAAATATGATATGAAAGATATGATATTATAATTATAATAGCTTTTAAGATTGATGATAGTCCTTCTTTCTGAATTCTACGTGGTGAAAATCTTGTGTTTTTATTTCCATATAAATGAAATTATTAAATAAAATTTCTTTCAAATAATTATTTAACTAGCATATTGCAAAATAAATATGGCCCTTATGAATAGAAAGCAATGGCAAGACTCACTTTTTGTTATATACAAAAACTTTATTTGCATAGTTGAATAGTGAAGTTTAATTAAAGCACAGCAAAAATTGTAGTATTTTATAAGTTATAAAAAGATTCAGTTAATTGGCCAAGAAATTAGGAATTATTAAGCGATATCTTGTAAATCTAATCAAATTGCTTTTCTTTATTTCCTTGCTCTTTAATTAACAAGACATCACTCAGACAATTAATGTATTTAAATTTAATGACATATATATTTTTAATAGTAAAATTAACAGCTGGTTTCAAGAGATCAAGGTAGTTGTCAGAGCAAAATGATTTTCTTTAGAATGATGAAGGAGCTGAGAAAAAGTGATGAAAGTTGTTAAAAAAACCTGATGAAAATTGTTAAAAAATCCCTTAAATTGTAATTCTAATAACATTTATGAAACATAAAATAGTTTTATTCATTTATAAAACATGCAGAATAGACGATTACAAAAGGAAATTAAAAAAATAATATTATTTCGGTCCCAGTGACATCATTATCTGCTTTTGTGGAAAGAATATGTACCATAAATCTGGACTCGAAAGCTGCCGGTTCAAGATAGTGGAAGGCGTGGGACATTTACCTGCTTACCTTTGTTAGACACTAGGTGTCACCGTTCTCCGACACCTGCCACCTGTAAAATACACTAGGACTACAAAGAAAGATTTCGAAATCGGTTCATTTATTTTGGGCAAGCTTATATTGTAAAAGTGAATGAAACAGAAAGATAGTTTTCTAAAGTTATTATAGATTTGAATGCGTTTTTCAGCCAATCTATGACTCTGTTCCTTAATTTGTTCTAAAGATCACTGCAGTATAGCAGAAAAGTTTTAAATATGCTATCAAATTTTTAAGTGTTCTAACCAACATATTTTTCATTTAATTTACTCCCAAACTAAAAAAGTACATGAATTAATATAAATTTCGCATTATTTCTTTTCAAGAATTAAAAAGCGTTAAAAACAATTATTAATTGAACTAGCTGAGAAATACAGTTTTCTCAAATGTATCATTGTTTAAAAGATGGAAAAAAATACAAACAGTTTTACTAATTTATATATTAAATTCATTTTCATGTACGCAAAACAATTTTTAATTAATTTTTATCTACTTTTGTATTTCAAACTGCAAAACTTCCAATCAACTTTTAAAGAAATCCGTTCGAATAAAATACTTTCTTCCAATAAAGTGTAAAAAGGTGTAAAAAATATATTAGCTCTTATACATTAGTGTCTGAGATTTTAATACTAAGGAGGTTTTCTTAAATACAACTTCTTTCTGTTATTCTAATATTACTTTCCTACTTCCCTTAATGCCTTTCCAATGTTCTGAAGTTCCTTCATTGCTTTTGCGTGAAGTAATAATTCAGTAATTCATTAGATATATTTGCTAGCGAAAACTTCATTCAACGATCCAATTTCAATACCATAAGTCCCCTTTTGCTGATGGTTGTAAGGATATTTTGTCTTCTCAACAATAGGTTCCTTCTAATAAATTTCGTTATATTGAAATTAAAGTTGGTTTCGAGAAAATGCAATTTTCTATATATTATTACTTCCATCGATGTTTTCAGGAGAGGGGAAAGTTCTTTCCGAACTGCAACTCACATTTTTCCAAGTCTTTTCAAGCAAATCAATTTATTTTGTCTATGTGTTGAGTTGCCTTCCGTAAACGTATTAATAATAAAATAATCTATTGCAAATGCATGTGTACTTATATTTAATCAAGTTATTTTATGTTAGATTATATTTTAGTATATTACATATTTTAAATATTCCTAATCTTTCAATTTCTCATTCCGTAATACGTTTATAGATTTATAGCTTTAAATTCGCCTAAATAAAATATACATTCATGGAGGATTTATTTCAAGAATCTCGCTCATCTTCAGATTACAGATATGTACCATATATATTACGAACTAACTGTAAAATAATAACTAAAATTCATTTAATAATTATACAGATATATTTCCACGTTTGAGTTTCGAGTTTTTCCAACAAATATTTAAGAGTGTAAAAACTGAAATAAAACTTTCAAGAGCGTAGACGCATTTAGGCATTGTTCGATGCTAGAAAACCGAACAAATCAGAAAAGCCGTCGGCAGGATTTGAATCCAGGCCTCTCGAATACAGGACCTCACTTTTCCAGTTTCCCCACGGAGGAATGCGCAAAGAAGGGAGAATATAACTTGTGTACTTACTCTTTTAAAGGACGCCTGGGGATTAGGGGACCCAGTCGCCAAATCCTGCTGCTTAAGAATTATTGTCCCCCACCTTTTAGTTCAGGCGCCCAGTCTAGAGCACTGTAAGAATTTTTCGAGGTCAGGAAACTAAAAAAAAACGGTAATTCCCACACCGGGACTCGAACTCCAGATCTCCCGAATATGCATCAAGAGGGATTCCAGTTACACCATCAAGGCATGCGGAGAGAATATACCTCATGAAACATCTGACACTGTCTCAAACCGTTTCGATAGGCATTAAACTTTACAGATCAAATTAGAATAAAGTTATTTAAAAAATTATTTTTTTTCAGATTAATTAATCATTAAAATGGTTTTAAGTGCTTCACGATTTTCTTTATTAGAAATAAAAGGTAAAATTTCTCTTTTAAATAACATTTTATAAAACTAAAAATAGCTTTTAATTAATATTCTGATAGAGCTATTTTTTCCTATGTTTTAGTATATTATGAATAATTCAGAACAAAATAAAAATAGCAGTAATAAAAGAATTCTGCTACAAATTAAGCTGATCAATTATAATTCCGTGGTGAAGATAGAAATTAAAAATAGTCAAAAGTAAACATTTCTTTTGCATGGATTTGAAGATGAAAACTTTAAACTGTATTCAATGTTCTAAAATACTAGCCGGAGTTGAAAGCCGAAAGTGCAAAATTGTGCGACCAGAACATCACAAAAGCACATGTCTTAAACTGCTTATTTTTATTTGATATAAAATACTGGGAGGGAGTAAGACGATGTATATGTGAGTCAACTTGGTATTGGTTATTCTTTTAGGCAAATTGGTATTTTTTTAATTGTTAACATTTCTGAGTTTTGAAAACATTGCAAAAAAGAAGAAAACTATCATTAATTTAATATTTTTTGCGTGGCAGTATACTTTAATTTTTCCCAAAGCTTGAAACGTTTTTGTGTTACACTGAGAAGAAACATTTTGTGTATTTTGTGTATGTAAGTCAAAATGTTAAAAAGTCATAAAAGTTACTTAAATTAAGCATAGAAAGGGAAAATGAATTTTCAAAGTTTATTAAATACATAAATATTTCAGACATAATAAAAACCTATGTTCTCGTTTTACAATTTAGATGCAAAAATATTTTTGGGTTTTACGCTTTGTTGTAATGTTACGCTGAAGGATATCTTTTACTAAAGGTCATTTAATCCGTTCGTAAGTATTATTCACGTACGAGACAGGGACGTTAGAGAGACCCGCGAGCCAGTTATATTCATTCATAATTTAATGAGGTTATCCATGCTACAGGTAATCTTTCCACATCGTGGCTGATCTGCAAAAGCTATATATCTGGAGGAACGCAGAAAGACTTTTCTCCAATACTGTTTTTTAGAAACTCCGTAAAAATTTATTTTCAAACCGAATATTTACTGTTTATATTAATTTGTGTGTGAGAGGTATCGGGTCTACACGGAGTTAGTAAGAAATGACGGCAGCCTATAATTTGGTATTAGACAAGCATGTAAGCTGCAGTCTAATTTAAACAACTTAATTTTTTCTTCCGACAACAAAGCGGAGAAACATAATAAAGACCTTATCTCATCAACTTTTATTTTGTTCGAATTTATTTGAATCTTCAAGACAAGCATGTGAAAGTTGTTGATCCTAATTCATGAAGGACACACATGGGCGAAGTTACACCAGTATAGAGATAGTTAAGAAACTCGTGAAGCCTCTGCGAGCAGCAGCTCTGCAGATGGAAGAATTAATGTGTTATGAACAAAATTTGCAATTTTTAATTTGATATAATGTATCGGACACTCCTAATTGCCTTACATCACCCAACTGCAATGTCAGTGTTAGACACTAAATGACTATAATTAAAATAAAATCAGAATATAAATTTCTAGGTGATACGTGCAATAAGTGATAAATTGCAATAAGTGCAATAAATGATAAGTAAGTGCAAATTGTAGTTATAAATGAACTTAAGATTAAGTTCTTGCCGCTCAACAAATTTAACAGAACTTAAATCTGCGTCAATTTCAACATCTAATCTGAGAGCTCGATCTCGAAGAGCGAAATGTTAACTGGACTAACAGCTATCCTATGAGCCGCCTTAATTACTTTTATTTTTTATGTACATATTCTTTAAATTTCCTAACTTTCGGTAATAATTTTGTTTACTTTTCTGGAATGAGAGTTATTAATTAAGCTGAATCAGAATAATGAAACTGCGGTTAATAACTTAACGTTAGAGATTTTCTTAAAACAAAAAAAAGCTTTTTTGGATATAGTGAAGCAATTAAAGGCACATTTCATCGGCAACGCAAGTAACGTATATGCACAAGAGCAAACATATCTGCTGCAGATCCTATTCTTCTCAATATTTAGGCGTTGAAAATATTAGCGGGTGGAATTCTTAGTTAAGAACAAAATTTAAAAAACAATGCTTAGCTGAACGCTTATTAACCGAAGATTCGCTTAATCGCACTACGACAAAACACTCAATATAAAAAGCGCAGAAAGTATTTAATTATGAAAAAAATATTGAATGAGAGACGCATCTACAGAAGAATTTTTCATGCTCATATTTTATTGTTTGATTTGCATGCAGTAATTAACTAAAAAAACTTACATGGTATAAGCAGTATAAGAACTAAATTGTTCGTATTTAGTCTAATGCTTTTTATTTTGCTATTGTTTAATTTTCATAAAGTTTTATTTTTTGTAACATAATAATATATTTTCTGAGACAATAAAGGAGGATATTATGTTATGTATTTTTGTTCTAATAAGCAGTTATAAATATTCTTTGTTTGCTTAATACCCTTACGCATTTAATTCTATCAAATGAGAAAATTGTTGTGCGCATAATTACAATCAGTGAGTTCTTTTATGAAGCGTTAATTATATTAATATGAAACATGAAGATGCATTTTCTGGGTAATAACAAATAAGTAACAGGGTATTTCGGTTCACTGCTTAGGCATACTTTTTCATAAAAGTTATTATTTTCCTCTTAAAATGAACAAGAATTTTATATCTCAACTTGCGCTATGTATATATTGTGAGAAAGAGGTTAATTTGCCAACAATATTTTGCATGACAAATTTGTTTCGAAAGAATGTGTCAAAGAGCAATATAAATTTAATTCGCTGAAGTATAAATTTTTCAGCAACAATAGGTCACATTGCTTTCTGAATGAATTTATTTTTAATAATATTGGGAGTGATTTTTATATAAAGCATATTTCAGTAAGTTAAGGAAGTTTAGAACATCTTTAGCCTAGTTGAAAAATATATCATGAATTGGAAACCTTCGTATAATTAAAATTAATAACATTAATAATTTTAGTAACATTAATATATAAATAAAATTAGTAACAATACTAAACTTCATACTGCTGATTTAAAATGTTTAAAATGTTTACTAATTTCAAATCATCAGGTTGTAGCTTAGTAATGTTACTAATTAACTAAATCAGTAGGACTGACAATTGGATTTCGATCTAATACTTTCTGAGAATTTTCCGGAAAATTTAAATTATTCAAATTACAGATAAAATACTTTTTTCGCGGAAAGAAGGAAAGTAATTTTCACTAATGTTAGTTTACGAGAATAAATACCTAGATTTTATTTTAATTTAGTAAAATAATTACTAATGCCTCTACGATAACTTTAATATTTTATAAAATATACACGATTTTATAGAATCATTTATAAAATCACAGAAATGAAATGTACATCAAACTTGTTATTAACCATTTCTGAGGATTCCATAACCTAATATAAATTAAACAAGTGTTTTTCTGCAGTAGAAACAGAAACTGAAATTATAATTTTGCTGTTGCTAAATCAGGATGTTAACGTTATTCCAGTGCTATTCAACGTACACTGCGAAAAAAAAAGACAGTTTTATATCTCTCATTCGACTGGGCCGATTGACGAAATTAAAATTGCTTTTTCCATGTCTCGAAAGCGCAACAAGCATGTATTAGACTTATCATAGCATTCTTCTAATATAGGTATTTTACCACAAAATCGGACTTTTTTTAAATTACATGCCAATGTTTTTCATATTTCCATTCTACGACTCAAATTATGCCTAAATATTAAATTTTGCAAAATTTGGTCCGAAATGAGAAGAAATTTAAAAATTTATATTGACGCATTTTTTTCAGTTTGACACAAAAACAATTCACATGGCGAACTTTTTAATTTATAGCAAACTATTTTCCTTTCCTTTTTTACAGTATACAAGTGAAAAAATGTCACGTTCATTACTTTTAAATAATTTTAAAGAAGTGCGTAAACAACATGTGGTGCTATTATCGCTTGAAATGAAAATAACAAATTTCAAAACACGCCAGTTTGTAAATTCACGTATATCTTAGGAAATTTTGAATAAAAAACTCTAAGTGTGCCTAGGAAAGCATCTACTTTAATATGATGTTAAAAATTTTATAGGTTATAATAAAATGTTTTTCGAAAAATTTATAAAAATTATTTAAAAGTTCAAATTTTAAAATTAAATCATAGAAAATGAACGAATGTTTGGATTAAGCCCAAATTTTGAATTCTGAAAGTTTAATAAAAAAAAAGCCATATTAATAAATATATATCAAATTCAATTCACATTGAGGGGCTAACATTTTCATTTTTAAAAAATACTCGTGCGATTTTTACAAAACGTGACAGCTTGGCATAGTTTGAGTCGTAGAATCAAAATATGAAAAACAAAATGGTATGTCATGTCAGAAAACGTCCGACTTTGTGCTAAAATACCTGTATTAGAACACTACTATATATAAATTTAATACATGTCCTAAGACGCGCTTTCGTGACATGAAAAACGCAAGTTGAATTACCAATTCTATGTATTGAGAATAATAATTGTAATACAAATATGTAACTCGGACAATTTCGAAACGCACCAACTTTAACGTATTATATTTATGAAATACTAATTTATATTAGTATGTTTAGAATATAATTAATTACTACGTATTTTATATTAACTTTTAATATATTGTCTTCCTCCTCATTGTGTGCTTTTGCAATATAATTGGAAATATATCCAGTTAGAGCTCGGGGTTTACGGAGTTCGAATCAAAGCAACGGTAATGCTAATTTTTTTTACATTTTTTGCTCTAATAAATAACTAATCAATTTGTAAGTGGAGCCTGTACTAAAATGTTGTGGGCAACAGTTCATTACAACTAGATTTAGCGACTGGGTTTCGGCCTTAGCAGTCTCACTTTAAATGGAAGAGCGACAGCAATGAGCATTTTTCTTGCGTCCTGCTTCTATAAACTTAAAATAGTAAAGTGACAATAACAATATAAAAATACTGAATAAAAGTGACGCCGGTATTAAGATTCATTTTACCACAAGAGCCAGGCTCAGGATCATTTAGAGATGAAAGAACTGTTTAGGATATTTGGAGTATTAGAAGACACAGCTTTACCTGGTTTTTTTAAACAGGAAATCGAGATTTATTACTGGAGATACTAAAATACAGATTGACATGTCACTTCTGAATGAGAAATCAAGAGTGAGTACTGGAGATACTAAGACACAGCTTGGCATGGCCATTTTACTCCCTTGTACGAAGTAAAAAGGAAGTATTGTAATCGCGAAAAATTTCGGGTATCATATTTCAACGAAAATATCCATTTTAACCGCTGTCGAATGCAATTTAACGATGTTCTTGAATAACATCCCTACGTCAGGACAGACTAAAGGACTCTTTTTCCCCCAAAAAAAATCATAAAACTGATTTAAAATGGATTCTGAAGAGATTTTTTTCGTGGCGTCTGCGCGTACGTACATATTTATGTATGTATGTATGTATCTCGCTTAACTCAAAAACGAGTAGCCTTAGAACGGTGAAATTTTGTATATAAGGACTGCTATAACATGTAGATGTGCACCTCCTATTTTGGTTGCAATCGTCTGAACCAAAAGCCCATATATATATATATATATATATATATCCACTCTTTATTCGGCTCAGTGAGCTTAGTTTTTTATTCTTATATGTTAGTAAATTGTGCATTTTTTTGCTTTAAAATTATAAATTTATGCTGTTCTTATCTTCCGATTAACGTTTTTATGCCTTTAGTAAATCTGCATGAAAGATTTGTAGAATTATCAACAATTTAAAAGTTGTTTATGTTTGGGTAAGCTTAATTATTTTTTCCCATGGCAGCCATATTTATTTACATTTGAAACTTAACAGAGTAGTGGATTTGTTGCCAATCTAGGGAAACTAAGCTTCGCAACACCAAGATAAAGCCTTCTTTTATTATTGCGAATTAAATCATGCTTAATCCATTCTGGAATTAATTCGAGGAAATAAATATTTTTCTCTGTATAATATGTTTGGATATTGTGTACCTACTATAGTGTAAGCTGCTCGTATACTGTTTTTTTCGACTTTTATTTCACTTGTTTTGTGTGTTTACATTGAGTATTTTGTTTGCATAATTTATTTTCATGGATTCAGACTCCCAGTATTTGCATTTATCTCTAATATGTTAAATCACACCAGCTCGACTGCCTCTGTCGCCCGATACCATTAACAGCTTTTAATTTACCAGCTAAAAATTGTACTAACTTTTTCTTATAAAACTCAAATACTATATACTCAAACCTCCTACTAGTCACACTGTAAATTAACAATCTTATTTATATATATAAAAAATCTTATACTGATTTGATTTGGTTAACTGCATCATCATTTGTAATCCCAAATTATGCTAAATGGAGTAGAGCCTAGAGCTCAGTCACCCGAGTGTAGCAAGCACCGTTCCAGAGGGGAGGAAATAAGTAATTAAGATTTACTTCGTATATTTTAATAAAGATATTTTGAGAATTTATGTATCTTTGCTTTGTCACGAAATGAGATCTGAATTAACTGAATGAGAAATACTGAATCGTCGCTGAAAAAGTGTTTTTTTGTTTATTTAATTTATTTTATACATCTTTTTAAGTTTATTATAGTATTTGAATAGAACATTTGGCAATTCTTCATGTGATATAATTTTTGGCTATTCTGAGTTATAAAATGAGTGAGATGTAACGCTGTTAAGTAAGCCTAACGCAAGAGTGTCGCTATAGTAAACCAATACAGTGAATTTTGAAGAGTGCGTTTATTGCATTGTGGTTTATTCGCTATCGTCAAAGTAGATTTAATTCAACACAATACGTTTAAATGAAATGCAAGAAAAATGCGTATAATTTCATATTCCGTAGAAGGAACTCATGTAGTGTACACATTAGATTCTTTTTAATAAAAAATACAGAATGATTAGTAAAGATACTATGTCGCATATTGAAAGGACCTGTCTGAACAGGAGATGAAGAGTGATTACTGGAGGTACTAAGGCGAGAAGCTTCAACTTAAGGTTTCACAAATTTGCAGAACCAGTTTTGAAGATTTGAATATCGAACCATATTCATTGGCTGTAGGAGTGAACAATTCTGAAATTTCTTCTAGAAGCTACAGTTTTTACTCCTGCAGATGATTTAGAAGGTTCTATAGTTAAATCTTCGAAACTAGTCCTACAAATTTATGAAAATTATGCTGATTATTGTTGCCTTAGTATCTCCAAAAATCGTTATTTGGCGAGTTATTTTATCTCAAATCAAGAATGGTTTGATTTGATTTAGTCTTGTTCCTCTAATGCTTTCATTATTTTTTTTGTAATAATGAGTTAACGATTTATTAAAAAATTGCAAACATTAGCTTCGCTCCCTGTCTATAGCAGCTCTGTAATATTTTTCAAGCAGAATTTTGGCATGGATTAAAACTGATTACTGGTAAAAATTGATGTAAATTTCGTGAGCAAAGCCTTAAATATAGGCACAGTTTGAATAAAATTGACTCAATAAATTGCTATAAAAATACATTTGAATTATAATAAACTGAAACATCATGAAATTGAAAAAGCTGTCTCTGTATTTATAAATACATAGATATCTAAAACACAGAGACAGCTTTTTTGTATAAAAAATTGAGGCTGTCTCTGTATTTGATTTAGAGTAATAACATTACAAGTTTTCTACAATGTCTTCATGTCAGTCTAAAGCTTAGATAGAATGATTTAACATTATTAAGTGTAACAGAAAACGTTCATTAACCCCGTCCAGTAGAATTACAGTTATTTCATTGTTTGTAACACATCTCTTTATAAAAGAAATGAAAATGTTCTCGTAACTTCAAGAAGCCGTTTTTATTATTACTCTAGTCAAAATTTCTAAAGGTATTAAACTGTGTTGTGTTTCTCTTTCATTTTGTTTATGCTACTACGAATGCAATTTAATCTAAGTTTTAAACTAAAGAAACCAATGCATTCGGCACTCAGAATTGAAAATAAAACTTGAAGTCATTCAAAAGAAAAAAACGCATAAGACAATTCCAAGATTTAAAAGGCTTAGAATTTTAACATCAACTGGATTTTTTATTCCATCAAGCTTTAAATGTATATATTGAGATGCGGTTTATAAAACAATGGAAAATCTTACCGAAATAAAAGTTTTGCAAGCGGAAAATTCAAAACCCATTATGTTTGCCTCCCTTAGGGTAAACTAAAGTAAAACGTGGGAAACTAAAAGGTTTTGTTACGCGATCCAGAAAAGTTCAAAGACAAACTTTATCTCTGAAAGAAGCTAACGAAAAACGACCCTGTGTAAAACAAAAGAAGAATGACTGCTGCCTTTGACCAAGATCAAAGCATACAAATAGTACGGCATTTACCTTAGTTAATAGTCACCGTGTGAAATTCAGGTTGAGTTTGATAGTTGCTCAGTTGAGCGATACTTTAAAACTGCTGTATTTTCCTTGTAAAATAACATGTTTTATATTAAAGAAGAACTTTTTTCTCTTTCTCTCTTATTGTCTAAGGTTCGTTTAGCCCTCTTACGATAGGTGCAAGATCCAATATCGTAAGACCAATGCTTTATTTTGAGGAAGAAAAACGAATTTCGACGTTCAAAGCATCACATGGAACATTGAACAAGAGGAACTGGCTGACCGAAGAATTACTTTGTGCAGTAAAATAAAATTCTTTTGTTGTTTCTCTAAACTTGTTTCGAGACACGACTGAGTACTCAGAAAAGGAATCTAACACATTAGAAATACCATTCTCACACGGTATAAAGAAATAAGTGTCGGAAACTGCAGAGTGTATCCTAAATAAGTTAATAAATTGCAAGCGGTTCCTCAGAGAATGGTTTTAGAGAAAAAAGAAACTCTTGCAGTGTGGAGTTGCAATGCTTATCAATTTATACCCTGGGCATACTGTAGTTTATTTAAAAGAGCTGAATATTTTATTACTTTGTGCAATATCCAAGTATTTGTTTTTAACAATTAGTTATTATTCTTCAGGTCGACTTACTTTAGGTCCTGTCGACTTTTCACTTAACACACACTCATTCGCTTTAAAGGTTTGAATATTATGAACAAATGAAACGGTCTGATGACATACTCAAAAGTACATTATACTTTATACGCTTGATTACTGATACATATGCTAAATGCCGTTATTAAATCTAAATCAGTGTTTTTGTTCTGGTTTTCTAGTCCCTATTAACATTCGGAATATCAGGAGTAAAATTTTTTAAACCACAGTTAGACGAGGTGAGAACATGTAAGCATTTATAACACTGCTGTTGTTATGTTGAGGTGAGAACATGTAAGTATTTATAACACTGCCAAACTACATATTTTTGTATATGTTTGCAATCCATATTTCAGCTATTTAATACTTTCATATTTCATTCTGCTCGATAGATTCTATTTCTTCCATTAATTATTACCAGAATGTAATAGGTCAGGTTTAAGAGTAAGCGGATTATCAATTTAAAGGAGAACGCTGTAGCAACCAACCAGAAACGATGTTTAGTTTGAAATTCTCATTTAGCGTACCTGCATATTTGGTGAGTGAATCCGTGAATGCGCTAACGCTTAGGTATGGAATCACTGGAAGCCAAAAAGGTTCTGCTATCAATTAAAAGTTAACTTCTGTGTTTCATCTGTTTAAATATTTAGGTTTCGTAAAAGCAGATATCAGTGGCTTGAATTTGTTATTTTTTAATGATATTATAAAATGTAGTTTTCAATAAGAAGTTTAGTTAAGTCTGTGTTATTGAAGTTTCGTACGACTTTTTTTAAAGTAGGCTTCGTAAGTCGAAGCAGAAATGGTAGTGTTAAACAAGTGCAAAAAGACATCTAATTGAGTATAAACTTTTGTTTTTTATTTTAAGACTTGCGTAACATGTTTTTGCTTGCAAATATTAATAGCATTTAATAAGCTTTAGCTGTTATTCTATATTTCTGCTTTTACTTGAGGTTTAAGAGTTCATTCTTGGAATTGTCATGAGTTTTGTAACTCACCAGAGACTAGTATGAATGGAGAATATGTGAGGAACTGAAGATTTACTAGATTTGTTTTACATACCTGTTGAAATACAGTGCATTGATCGTGAAAAATTTCTTGACTTTTTCCTATACGTATGTGTATGCTAAACATATATTGAAAGTTCATTTTAATAATAAGAAAGTTATTTGCAAGCTAAAAGAGAAGTTTAAACTTTTAATGACTGGATCAACTGTTAAAATAATATGCTGAATTATGTAATGTTGTGTGTTTCAGTCTATTTCAGACATTAAAAAAAATGTTTAGTTTTTCTGAGTTCTAAAGGCCTTTGGAATTTCCTTAAAACTCTAAACCAGACAAGATATATATATATATGTATTGACTGTCTGTAAAGTTTATGGTTTTATCTTCAACATTTCAATACGTTTCTGAGCATGGCATCCCCGTTCGTATAAGAAATAATAATATTTTTCAAAGAAGATTCAAGGAAATATTTTGTTATATACTTACAACATCATGTTTCTCGAAGAAACTTTCTGCGTTAAGATGGTTTGCAGACAAGCTGTTGGTAGCAAAAAGATTTGGTATTTATTACACGTTATAAAGAACTATTCTTTTCGCAGCAAAATTCTGCCGTTATTCTATAATAGGTATCAAGAAATACACAGTCCAGTCACATTAATGTGACCACCACGTACTTTCCATGTCAGAGTTAAATAACCAATCACAGAAGGCAGGTGGCAGCACAGTGCAGTTGAGCGTATATAAAGGGTGTGTGAGGGCTTCGGAAAACATTTCAATCGTTGGCGTAATGCAGAAACGAAGCGATTTATCCGACTTCCAAAAGGGCATGATCATTGGCTTTCGGGCCAAGGGTGGAAGCATTTCCGAAACGGCTGAGTTTGTGAACTGTTCGCGTGCCGCCGTGGTAAAAGTGTACCGTGCATGGCAAAATGGGACTGTCCAAAATCAGCGACGTGGCAAATGTGGTGCACCACGGGCCATAGATGACAGAGGCGAACGACGGTTGCGGAGATGCGTTCGGGCAGATAGACGGGCTACCGTTGAGCAACTGACCACCAAAATGAACCAAGGGGCTACCAAAAGTGTCTCCCAAAGTACTATTCAGCGAACATTGCTGCGTCTGGGCCTCCGAAGCAGACGCCTGGTTCGTGCACCTATGCTGACTGCTGTTCATCGACGGCGAAGGCTAGAATTTGCACGCCAGTACAGCAGCTGGACGTCCACTGAGTGGCGACAGGTTGCGTTTTCGGATGAATCGCGTTTTATGCTCCATCGGACAGATGGACGTTGGCGTATAAGGCGTGAAACCTCTGAAAGGAACCACCCTGCAACCATTGCCGGAACGGTCCAAGCTGGAGGCGGGAGCATTATGGTCTGGGGAATGTTTTCCTGGCATTCTCTAGGTTCACTGATCATTGTGGAAGGCACAATGGATCAATACAAGTACGCATCTGTCCTTGCGGACCATGTTCACCCCTACATGCGCATTGTTTTTCCTCAGGATGATGGCATCTTCCAGCAGGACAATGCGAGGTGCCATACAGCTGCCAGTGTACGTGCGTGGTTCGAAGAGCACCAGGATGAGTTTACCGTCCTCCCCTGGCCAGCAAACTCACCTGACTTAAACCCAATCGAGCATCTGTGGGACCATCTCGATCGAGTTGTTCGCGCCATGGATCCTCAACCGCGTAATCTAGCGCAGCTGGCCACGGCATTAGAGTCGGCATGGCTCAACATCCCAGAGAACACCTTCAGGGACCTATGTGACTCTCTTCCTGCACGTCTCGCAGCAGTCCGCTCTGCGAAAGGTGGTTATTCTGGCTTTTGACAGATGGTCACATTAATGTGACTGGACTGTGTAGTATATTTTTCTATGAAACGTAATACTGCCTTGCCTTTCTAAAACCTTTTCCCTGAGTAGAGATCATTCCACTCATCAGCAGTACTAAAAAAATCAAATCTTGCTTGTGTGATGTTTGCTACATAAATTAAGCTAATAACTTCTAAATTATCTACATTATATTTAGTTTCTACAAAATATATCGATACAAATACTTAACATTCAGGCTTCGCATTTTATAAACCGTTGGTCTATCAGACTGTGATCCTGTGAAATGTTTGCTCTTTTGCATAATTTGGAAAGTCATATCTTCTGTCCAGATGTTTATAGTTAAGACTGTTTCATGCTTCTGTGAATTTTGTACCCACTTCTGTTAGTGACAGATAAGTACAAATAGATAACTAATTAAGTATAACACATATTGATCGAAATTTTAGCTTATATCTTACCCTTGTTTATAATTACCAGCTTAGATGTAACGGAATTTCCTTTCTTCTTCGAAATTTCGAAATTTTCGAATTCTTCTTCGAAATTTTCTTTCTCAGAATGAAAAGGTTTTCATTCTGAGACATTTTAACAAAGATGAAATATGAAATCAAAATCTTCTATTTAAAAAAATATAGAAAACTATGAAATATAGAAAGACAGAAGAACTGGGTAATTTAACGGATTTACTTTTGCACTGAAATACTAACTTTGAAAATTAAATATAGCTATATCTACATATAAACCAATATATTTGCATATAACTATTTATATAAGTGCAAGGAGGGAGAGATAGGCATAAATTTAGATTGAAATTAAGTAATTTTTAAGAAATATTACTTATTCTTCGAGGACATGGAAATTGAGACACATGAAACTTAAATTCAACCTCAAAACACATTTGCTTATACATATTTAATTTACATAAAGCTGTTAAAAAATAAATTATAAAAGTACTACAGATATTTATAATTTATTTAAATTTAAAAACTAGAAAATCTGTATACGTGTACATATGCATTTATGCTCCTCACATTTTAGAAAACCATCAAATCTTGAATACACTTAGTTCTTCACCGAAAATGTGTACCTTTAATATCGAAATTTGAATTTCGAATTCTTGTTGCCACTGCTGGAGATAAAACATTTTTATCTTCGGCGCACCATTTTGTGACCGTTCGGCAACGTGCAAAATATTAGTCATCAACAATTTTAGAGATTTAAGTAAAATATTGCTACTGCCCGAGATAATGTATTTTTATCTTTCTCATCCCAATGTGTTGTTTTTCGGCAAAGCGTTAGATGTTTAATTCTTCTTTCAAATTAAATCCTTATATTTTTGATTAACAAGAACGAGTTCCTTCATCTGCATTGTTATTCATTAATAGTTAACCCGTGAAATAACATCAGTAGAAATCATTCTGCATTTTATCTTTTTATAATATTTATATACCTATTTTAGAGGGTTAGTTAAAGTTTCCGTTTACCATTTTTTACCAAATGCTAGATATTATACTTAATTGTTTTTATTTCTTCTAGAGATTAAATATGTGTAAGCAGATGTGTTTTGGAGTTAATTTTAGTTTTTACATATAACTGCTGGCCTTAACAATGTTTTATTAAAATAGTGTTTATTTTTTTCATATTTATAGAAATAAGTTCAGAATAGCAGTTCACGACCAGAAGTTGTGGTCTGCTGTCTGTTAAAGAGTTATAACTTTGTGTAATCTGCCCATAATTTAGTAGTAGTTGCAAAATAACGTTTTCTCCTCTGATATTTTATCACAATTTCTAAGTTAACCTATCATGTGCAAAACCTTATTCTTACAAATCATTTGCTTAACACATTCTGCTTTTTAACACACATATATAATACAAAATATATATGCATCTATATACAAAATATATTGGCATATAGTTTGCACTCGCGAACAATTAATTAACAACATTTAGAGACGCATGTCAGGAAGAACGAAACCTGTATTCGACACTAATTAATCGTCCGGGTTTAATGTTTCAAATACTAACCCTTAAAAGTTCCGTTTGGAATATTATACATAGGGTGATTAATAGTTTCATTTTTATTTGTTACCCCAGTTCCAACATTTCTATAACTTTAACTGTCCTTTAAAAGAAATTTCCTTCTCCGGCTTTGACATTTTTCACCTCGAATTAACATACAACCCTCTTAGTGCCCTACACATTCTTCTAAGATAGTATAATCTTTAAGGGGGAAAAGGAAAGAAAATATTATACTAATTGCTTATATATAAGCAATTAGTAATATATAAGCAATTAGTATAATATATATATATATATATATTTTTTTATATCTATATATATAGAGAGAGAGAGAGTGAGCAAGAGAGAGATAGGTAGGTAGATAGATTTACACATATGCATATATATCTATATTCATATATCTATATATCCATAAAACCATGATTATGCTCTTGAAATCGGCAAGGAGGATTATATAGAAAAGTTATACAAAATGTAGAATATAGCTTCTTATTGCATCTCTTAATAACACTTATTCACAACTTCAAGGAAAGGCATTTCGTCTGTTATTTTAAACAGTAGGGACTATCTGTATATTTTGATCTGAAAGATTTTCGGGCTGTAAGCTTGTCCAAATCAGGAACACACAAAAACCACTCATCTTCACTAGAAATTTTAAGAGACGCAATGTGGTTAAGTGCACCATTCTTTTCCCAGGATTTTTTTTTCCCGCGGTATCCATATAGCATACCCAATCGTCAGGATCTAACATCCTCTTATTTGGACATGCGCAGTAATGAAGGTAGCCAAATTATTCATTCACTGTGAAGTATTTTTTGTTCTTTTAACGATAAAGCACAAAGGGGACTAAATTATAATTTAAAAAGTGACATACAGCTCAGAAATTTCAAAATGTAGAGGTTTGATGCACTAAGGTATTGCTTGCAAATTTACCTAAACACAAGTTCACTGATTTTGGGATCAAAATTCATTTTTTTATTTTAACGCTTTGGAAATGCCTGACTTGCATAAAATGACACTATTATTCAAATCGGAATGGAATATTTACTAAACTTTTGTCAACAGCTTAGTCAGAAAACAAACGAAATCATTCGCGTAAATTCTGTGTGCTCATGAAATGTGTTCTACTGTAGTCCAATAATACTGTAAAATGTGCTTCTCCAATGCAGAAATACTTGTATTGAGATACAGGGTAGACTTGTATTAGATTGTGAGAGTAATGTTTTATGAAGAGTATTGTATTAGTTTTATGAAGAGTCATAAATGAATCAGCAAACTTTCAAATCATTAATAGGAGGAATAATACTTAAAAAATTACTTTTAGAAAAAAAATCTGAAAGGTTGTTTCAGATTTTAACGTCTCCCAGATGTGCTTGTTGATGGTTATACATTCTTGCTCAGCTTGCTGTCAACCAGTCTACTGTTCTGTTTTCTTCCTGCTAATCCATTTCTTTTGTCTTTTTAGATTTGCTATTAAGCATCACTTTCTTTGAAATTATGCAACTCAACAGCAAAATCACAAAAATTTCAAAAGCTGCACAGTAGCATATTATAGATTTCCTGATGCAGTGTCAAGTGTTGGCATACATGTTTGCCATATTTTTCAGTCTTTTCTTAGTTCATCATATCAATAGTCAGCTTTCTTACTAAGATGGCCTTGCAGAACTTATTTGCATCTTTTTATTATTAGTATTTTATATGTTAACTTCGTTTATATTAAATATCAGGTTCTTTGCACTTACTCCACATACAATTCGATTCAACAGCAAAATCACAAAATATTTATAAACAGCATAACTTTAAAAATTTTAACCGACAGATCGCGCGCTTGAGAGAAAAATGGTTTACTCCGTACAGTGCTGCTACTGCTCGATTTTGAATCGTTAAATTGTTAATAAAAAATTCGTTTTTATTTCGTTAAAGTTTTACAAAATATGAAATAAATAACGAAACAAATTCAAAATTCAAACTTCGGGCTCCACATTTAGGTGAAGGAATACACTTATCAAAATCTAAAAATCTTAACATATAGTCGTTTTTTCATAGAGGGAGGAACATACATAAATGCATGCAAATTCTTCATTATTTAATTTCTTTAAAAATAATAAAGAGTGATAATATTTGGTGGTAACAATTTGAAAAGTGATACGCCAAACGGCCTGATAATCACTCTTACCCCGTATAGTTAACCGACGCAAAATCAGATTTCGGGACTAATAGCTCCATTTGGGTTAATAAATTGCATATTTCCCTAAATTGCTTCCATCTCAATTGATATTGCTGTGACCTATATGGAAAGGTATTCTTTCGTGCTTCTTCAAGAAGATCAGTTTTTAAATGTGAAACTATTTTCACTCGGTGCAAAATGCTCAATAAGTTTACCACTTTTATAATGATTTCCACAAACATTTTGCTTTAGCAACTAGTTAGTAGGCCTTGGTTTTTCTTCTATCGATAAATCGTTATAAACACAGTTGGTTAATAAAAACAATAAAAGCAAGCATACATTTATTTCATTATAAACTCATATCATATTTTCCTAATAAATTTAGTGGGAGTTCAAGAAACTAAAATAATCATACAATTACATATAAGTGCCCTAAGTAACTATAATTTACCTCCAATAATGCAATTAATACTTCTATTTAATTAATTACGATACCTTTCGAGCAGTTCACTGCTCTGTAAATGGAAATGCCTAGTGTGACTGACCGTGATTGCAAAGTTATTTATTGCTGTTTCTAAAATTCGGTTTTACTTTATGTCGCTTCTAGTGCTTAAATTTGTTCAATAAAATTTTAATTTGCAAACAAAATTTATATATGCTTTATATGGTGTATATTGAATATAAAATCAATGATATATATCTGTACATGTTTAGAAAGGCGTGAAACGATATGAGAAACGATGCAGTAATAAGAGTCGTTACAACGTGGCAGATCTAATAAGATGGCTGAAGCAAAGAGAAGCAAAAAATGCTTCTAGCGGCATGTGGAAGGATAAATTGATAAGAAGGAAACAGCTGGCAGAATGAAATAGTGAGGGGTATAATGGGAGGTCTGAGTTGTCAAGTTGAAGAAGATATGTACCACATCACCTAAGGAAGGTTAAAAAAATCAGACTTGAAGCAAGACAAACTTATCCTCTGGAAATAGAAATGGACCATAATATCGGACATTTTATGCGTATTTTGTTAGTTATACAAATCTGTTGTTTAAGCAAATTTATAAATCTAATTAAAAATCCAATAAATTAAAATTGTGCCAACTTAAGAGGAAAAAAATATAAAATGTTTAAGCAGTGCGAAAAAGAAGAGAAAATGTCAAGAGCCTAGAGATAGTTTATAAAAACAACAAGAAAAGGATAAGTAAATGAAGAATCTTTTCTTGAAAATTTGGTTCCTGTAATGCTTCACCATTACTTGCAATATTCGCTTGCATTTTTGTAAGAAAAAATTCTTTTAATGCTCTTTAACTCTTCACAGCGAAGTCTCCATAAACGCCCGTGCATTCAGATATTGGCCAAAATCAAGCATGAATTTACCTACAAAATCAACAAATCGCCCGATATCCTCATGAAAATCCCCATAAGAGGGGCATTCTACTTGGCTTGGAGGAAGGAAATACATTCTAACAAAAATTCCTATATTCTGGGGTTTGTGATATTTGAGAGAAACAGATTTCAGGCTCTATCCATGCGAAAGAATCAATAAGCGGCAGCCTATAACATAATAAAATATGTGATAAATTGAATGAAAATTATTTTTTGTGCAATAAGTATTCTATCAACTATGTTCATAACACTGCAATTAAAAAGTGTCTTTCATTAAGTTTAGGAGTGGATTATTGTTCTAATGTGAGATAAATTATTAAATGCCAACAAGTGATAATGAGCATAGATATATCTCAACGTACTTTGCAAAACATCATGTGCTTACGAAGAGCAATTTAAAAAGAATTTTATTAGGTTTTATATAGTTGCTACATTTAAAGATTAAAGCTATGAAATTTCTTTGCTTATAATATTTTACCAGTTTTTGAGCATAAGTGAGTAATTTTCTAAACATACCCTTGCTTATCGTCCTGGGCAACTGCGGACAACTTTCGGATCTCTAGAGTAAAATTTACCCTTAAAGCAAACTTTTTGAGAAAGTCTACTTAGAAATCAGCAAATAATAATTAATAAAAATTATGATATACCATGTTTTCCAAAGCAAAATGATTTCTTATCAAGTGAAATATTTACGCTTAGAATGTTGTAAGTCATTCTACAAGAAACAAATTTCTCTGTATCAAAGAGACGTTGTACATTTGACCATATGTTATAACGCTAGTTTAACTAGCTACATAGCCTAGAAGAGAGATTAACCGGGTTTAATGCAGGTTGTAATAATATGTTTGTTATTCTGTTCAAAAAGTACTAGCAAGTTAAATATTTTAATGCAATCATCCTTAAGTGATGTATTGGAATACTTACAGAATATTGAATTTCGAATAAGGATAAATTTCATTTTGCGGAAAACATTCTGCAATATTACCTTTTTTCTTCAATTTTTTATATCTATAGTATCTTCTTGAAAATGTTCAGCTATTAAAATAAACATTTACTTAATAATGATTTAGAAGATAAATTCAAAATTATACATTTTCTTTTTTTTAAGTTTTACAGTGAAATTTTGAGAACTCATAGTGCAATAAAGACAGTATCTGTTTTAAGACTGTTAGTTTAATTCGATCGCCCGACAAATTTCTACACTGAGGAACATGACAATTCGATTCAGCTTTTAGTTATGCAGAATGAGTCCAGTACTCTACATAGATAATTGTAAAGGTACAAAAGAAGTATTAACGTCATAAAACGTTTTTAGAAAGAAAGTAATTTATCTCTGAAAGTATTTAGATTCAGTCTCAGATCAGAATAAATTATTCAAAGAGAACTGAAAAATGTTTTTAAACTCAAGCTATTTTTCTAATTCCATAGCTCTACATAAGTATATATTAACAAAATTAAATTAAATTAAATATTTAATTATAAAAAGACTAAACATAATTTAAAGAGTGCCACCGCTTGTTCATTCTAAAATAATATTTAAAAAATAAATAAATTTAGAGGAATTCCCTATTGACCAGTTTGTGAAATACACAAGCTTCAGTGCCTTTATATACATTTAGAGAAATATATATTGAATTTGTTATATGCTCCATAACAGCAAATCACATCTTTCAGGATATGACATTAAATGGATTTGTGGATACACAGAAGTGCACAACTGGTTAATTGATTAAAATGTATCGTGATAAAGATTCGCTATTTCAAGCTGCAGTGATAGATGAAGATTTATTCCTAACAAATATATTATCATTAAACAATGCTCGTAACGGATTACGTTGGCTTGTGTTCCTTGAATTACGAACGCGAAATTTCAAAATGCTAGTCTGCACACGCGTATTATAGGATCATATGAAACTCAGCTCGCTGGGGCTATGACCGGCACATAATGGGGCAGCAGTTTCGCATAAATTATTGTTCATTATGGTTAAATGCCAGCTTTAGGTAAGAGAACTAAGCTCGACTGGAATTTGACTGCGAAAAATTATAACAATCTGATACCTCGGTTATGAATAATACAAATTAAACAATGCAGTTATTTTAACTTTAAATATTTACTGGTATTTATTTAATTAACTTAGTTATTATTTTAAAGACTAAAGTTACAGAACTGCTATAATGAAATTAAAGATATAGTTAATTTCATTCCAGTGTATACTGTAATATATACGCACTACATGTTACACAAGCAGAAGATGCTAGGCTCATAGCATGCAAATCTAGCATCATGATAATTTTTCCAAACTGATGATTCAACGTTCAATTGCCTATCCCTGCTGTCACCCTTGGAACACAAATTTATGACAAACGACAAGGTGAATCCGTTTGAAATAGGGTTGAGCTCTTATTAATCCATGTGCTGCAGAAGACCAGTATTTTTTGTTAAATTAAGACTGTTACTGAACCGTGAGCTAAGATCACATATTCTGAGATCTAACAGAATTGGGATCACTGTTTCAGTGGTCTACCAAAGCAGTTCTTGTATTTGGAGACTAAGTTGAATTAGAGTAGGACTCAAATGGGTATCCGTAGAACCATAAATTACCTTAGATACTATCATTAAAAGACATCAGAAATAGTCCTTTTTTTACTTTCTTTTGCACGGAAAGGTTGTATGATATTTCTCCCGCCTTCTTGTTATAGTGGTTAGTACCCTCGGCACTTATTCGAGAGGTCCCTAGTTCGAGTCCCGGCGAGGTCATTGCTCATTTTTCACATATCCTGCCTCCAAAATACCAAGTGACTCTACAAGTGATGCCCGAACAACAACAAAAAAAAAGTTAAAAAGTTGGTAGATGATGATTCTCCACCACCGAGATTTGGCGACTGGGTCTCCTAATGGGTCCCAGTCGGCCTTTAAAAGGGGGAGTATATAAGGTATTTTTCCCGCCTTCTTAGTATGATTTCGTGCTGTAATGGTAGCACATTCGGCGCGTAAACGAGAGTCCTTAGTTCGAGCCCCGGCAAGGACATTGTTGATTTTTCATCTCTCCTGCTTCCAAAAATAACCTATTGTCTCTAAAAGGTCATGGATGAAATAAATATTTTAAAGGACTTGTGAGAGACTTAAATTACAATTCCAGAATGTAAATTACATTCCAGTTGTCATAAAAAAGTATCATACAGTACCTTTCAGAAGTCAGATACTTGTCATCGCATTTTTAATCTTAAGTTTTGGTATAATTTATTATAAATTATATTAATAATTATTTATTTTTATATTAAGTTTTTTAAAGTTAATATTGCCTCTAGACGGTTTTTTCAGTTTTTTAAAGCGAATATTTAAATCTAGTGACATCCTGTAATGCTATATTTGGTGAAATTTTCTTTTATGATAAGCTCTTCTTTCTGAACGTTCTGAACGATGAACAGCAATAAATGACGTTCTTAAGAGTGATGCATAGGGACAGCTGAGAAAACAACTCAAATTAATTAACTGGTTTAAATTTCAGTAAGGAAATTTCAGACACAGAAAGCGATGCAATTTGGGATCCAGATGTTTGTTCTCTGTAATCAGGGAATGGCTTCGTTAATTAGTAACATTTTTATATTTGAGTTACATTTGTTCAGGAGAAATATGGATTGTTATGTAACATCATTTAAGCTGAATTTGGTTTCTTATCAAAGAATGTGGATTAAATTATTCTGTCATGAAGATACCTAACGAATAATTTCTTCTTAAATTAATTCACGAAATTATAAGGTATTTTAAAAACAGATATTCATTACTTTACTGGGTTCTTTTTCAGAAAAAATAAGAGAATAATGTTTAAATAATTAATTTCTAATCTATAAACTTTAGGTTTGTGATAAAAAGTTTAAATTTCAATTCTGTAGGATATCTATATCTGTTCTATATCTTTTGAAGTAGTAAAACTTAAACGTAGGTGGATCCAAAAAAAAAAGGTTACAAGCATCCGCATTTGAAGCATAATTATTGTGGAGAGAATACTTCATTCCCATACCATAGATAGTGGCCTTAATTGTCTAGTAGCGGTTGTACAGGTAGGCATAGTAGGTCTGCAGACGTGCCAGAACGATTGAAATGATAAAACGTTTAGAAACTTTGTCTGGCTTGGAGGTGCGAGCCGTGATTCGTTGTCCTAATCGAGTGTCGGGAGAGGGGCCATACGTTACTCCCGATAGTTATTGTGCCACTTAGACAAGGTTATGAAAAGCTAACCGACGCAAGTGTTATGTAGAAAAATCAATTTTGGGGGGTTTCCTAGCTGTGGATTCCTTGAATAGTGATCTGCAAAATAGAAGTTGAGGTGCAAAGCAGGCGTCGAAAATTCTATATAAGAATAAAAGACACTTTTCTCTTCCTCCGCGCGTTGTAGAAACAATGAAATTGTTTTCCCTTTCCTTAATAAGAACCTGACAAGAAGGCGGGGAGCAGGAAACAACGGTTTCATAAAGACTTCTTACGGGGGTGTATTATACGCCTTGGAGGAAGGTTAAGTTTGTTCCTGTGTAGGCGGCAGCTTTTGTAAAGTAAGTCTTGACTTGAAAATAGGTGTCTTTCATTCTAAGTTAATAATTAAATTGTAGAATCATAGAGTTATTTTGAAGCGAAAAATGGGCAATGCCCTCGCCGGGACACGAACCCTGGAGCCCTCGAACACATGTCGAGTATGTTTGCAATTATACTACGAAGGCATAAAGGAAGGAGAAAGAAGATACCTGATAAAATATATGTTCAAACATTTTTTTTAAATACGATCAACCGCTTTAATAGGTTGAAACACTTGCAGTATAGGTCACATAAACGGATTATAGCATGAAGCAGTTTTACAATCATCTTTATGAAAAAGCAACTAACTTAATGATATAATGTACAAAATTGTTCTAGGAACACAACCAGTTAATCCTCACTATTATAATTAAAAAAACACATTAACTGTTTATTTTTATGCCTTTCGATGCAAGGAAGCCATAACAAAAACATTAATTCTTCTTCCTTTTCAACATATGTACAAAGGAATTGAAGTTTCGAGGAGGGGGACCATTTATGTCCATTTGTTTTAAAACTGAAGTAATAATGAACCCAGCGGGTAATAGGAATAGCTTTTGCAGTATGAATCGCTTCAGGAGAAAAAATCTTTTGCGTAACTGTAAACATGGAAAGATTTTGCTTCCTGAAAAAGAGCACAATTTTTGTCCACTCAACAACAGGGTAGAAGCATTTATGCCCAACTTCCTTTATCAGATTCATTCATGTTTGTTCTTGTCCCTTATAAGAACAATCTGTTAGTTTCGTCCATCAGAACCCTTGTGAACATGGATAACGAAGATTCCAGAGCAGGCTTCGATTCAGTGGCCGAGTTTTCTGCCAAGGAAAGGAAGAAAACAAGGAGAATCCGCGATATTATGAAAGCTACACGTGAAAGCTACACGTACACTTACGACCTGACTGTAAGTGAAAATATTTTCAGTGATTTTCGTTGATTTGTGAAAGTGAAAAACAAAAAAAATATGAAAGCTTTTAATGGACCTGAGAATTATTTTACCCAAAATTTTTATCTCCACGATTTTATAACGCTTTTGCCTCTGACAGGTCAACGTTCTGGTGTGGAAAGAAAAAGACTGCAATGTATCTTTATCTTATTCACACAATGCATCTTACTCTTACTTATCATATTATTTTCAAGACGGGCAATGAGAAGATGTGTAAGTTCTTGTAAATGTCTTCTCTTCATTCCACAAAATTACAAAACAATTGTTTTGAAAACGCAAGAGAAGCTTTGTTCGTTAATGGAAATGTACCGGTCTAATGGAGAGTTGAAAACACACGAGCCCAAAATATGCAATTTCTATGAAACTATTTATAAAAAGAATCAGTTTTCTTAAGTTGTTCTTGAAAAAAAAAAGCAAGAAAATAGCCTTCTCTGAAAACTTTCTTCTTTCACAGTAGAGGCCCCAGCCGACTTCGGTTGACCACAACTAAGGCCAGAAGTGATGGTCGCTTTATTATGGAGGCACCTAATAGGTAGGCCACCTTTGCCTACTATGAAGGGACAGGCAGTTACAACCATGCCTTCTCCGGGATTCGAACCTGGGCCGTTCGGTAGTTCAGTCGGTTCCTGAAAGGAATTTCACAAAACGACATGACATGCACTAAATTAACAATCCAGGTTTCAATATTTTATATCCAGGATTCCAGACATTTATAATTCTAAATTCAACATCGGATTAGATTACCTAAGGAAAGACACTTGCAATCTTGTGATACATTAAATCAGAAATTGATATACTTGCCGAATAGTCCAAAAAAAAATTCTTTAAGGGCAAGAAGAAGCAAAATGGATTTAAGACCTGAAAACTAAAATGACGAAAGAAGAATTTCATTTGAGGAATAGCTAATTATATCTGCGAAGAAGCTTTGTACTGCCAAGATTAACAGAAGAAACTGGAGAAAGGGAATTTCAGTCATCTCGGAAAAAACTAAATATTCATTTTGCTCCCATTTTTCTTTTGTTTATTATACAAACTTTGTTAGATAAAGTTGAAAGTTTACTACTAATTTTTTAACTACTAATTTATTAAAATATTTTCTTTGTCACACAACATGATAAAAGAAGTTACACACAATATAAATTAATTTTTCTCAAAATTCCTGTCAGTGGACTATAAATAGTATTTCTTTCCTCGGCCCTTCAGTCGCCCTGAAACAAAAATATCGCTTATATAAAAACAAAGGCATTTACGTCATCGCATCACCATCACACTGATTTTTTACTTTTTTCAAGGGAATGAATAACTTGTTCATGGGATTTTATTTGGAAATAAAAGCTCCCAAATCTTTTGTGGCTAGGCGTAAGTTCTTATTTCATTCTGTGGATACCATTCTCTAAATTACTTTGCATATTAATTACCTTTACACTACATAATTAATAAAATAATGAGGGTGTGCATTCTTTTCTTTAAAATTTTGCTCAAAAGAAACAACCAATAGAATTTAAATGCCTGAAGAGATAAGATAATCGTAACAGCGGATTGATCAACGCTTTAATTCTCCTCAGATCCTTTTATGTTATTCACATTATTATATCATATTTTCATTAGCGTTATTATATTATATTTTCATATTATTACATTACACATTTAGTTTTCTAAATATATAGATTTTATTATTATCATCGATATTTTAGTCGTGTGAAGAATACGTCCATAGTTACATCAATGTTTCCGAGTTTAGAAACTGAAATATGTTGTATAAACTATTAGAAACATAATTCACATATAGAGTTTCACAAAACAAATTATTAACGCAAATACCGCATCGCTCCAAAAATGTCTACTTATCATTTTTAACAAAACTTCAAGCTCAAAACTCTTTCTAACAAGCTTATTTTTACATCGCTTTTAATCAAATTAGGATTGTTCACACTGAAATTCAAATCTGATGATGAACGGGAAAGTAATATTAAAATTGGATTAACAGCAGTGCTGATTAAAAAACACATATTTTGATATGTCGACGAACTTAATATACCTCATGAAAACCCTAATTAAATCAATCAAACAGATATTTTATATTTTTGTTGGAAATCATTCACCAGATTATAATTTTCTTTCGCAGAAATCTCCTTACGTTTTATCTCTAGTAGATTACACGCAGGAAAAAAAAACGAGGAAGAAGTTTACGTGCAAACGAGAAAAGTGATTATAAAATCAATTTTGCTAGGGGAGAACATACAGATAGAAGGATGAAAATCCCCCCACATACCTAATTAGGAGTGAAGTAAAAACTAAGTTTTGCTAAGAAGGTGAAGGCTACATAATTAAATTAAACCATTTAATCATATTTGGATTGTCCCGTTGACGCTCCAATTCATCAATCTTAAACTGTCAAAATAATTCTCCGGATTCAGCTTGTATTTTAGAATTTTTTTTATTTCTTCTTAGATTACTTTACGCTATTTAAATCGAAGCAATTCCTTTTAAGATTTTATCACTATGCGCTGAGCATGATTTTTATATGACATTTAAATTAAGGTAATATCGAATACGTGGCAATATCATATATAAAAGTTACAATTTCCCAGAAATGGGTTATTTTAAATTTATGACTTTGATAGGAAGTTATCGTTTGTGTCCTTTATAATTTTGTTTATCGAAGAACTCAGTTTAATACTGAATTGCTAAATTGATATAATTATACATGCCACCAAAACCGAACTTCAAATATAACTTGTTCTACAGTGTATGGATTACAAGATCTCTCCCATATATTTCTTGGTATGTCGCACTACGTCGACTAATGGGATGTGGCACCAGTTAACCCTTCTACTAATTACACTTCTAGTAAAGCGATTAAGCAACCATACATCAAATGTACTACGTGCATCAACAATACATACGTGCATTTCGAGAATATCCTACAGATTGGGCTAGGTTTAATGGAGCAAAACGTAGATTAGATTAACCTGAACTAATTTTTGTGAAATTTAGAGACCGGTATAGTTGCCTGAATACTTCCTCATATGAAGGCAGCCAGTACAGAACAAGGGTGGTAGCATTCAGCGGTATGTTACCCTGCTAAATGAAGCAAATTTCATAGAGATCTGGTCAGTAGTGTTATTCAAATTTCTTCCATATATAGGTACTGCAAATTAGAATTTAAAAAAATGGCCATAATGAGAAGTAGGATACAATCAGCAATTGTAATGAAGTGTGAAACTTAATACAAATAATACTTAGTAAATTATCAAAGATTCATATTTGGCGTCAGTAAATGAAATTCGTTATGCAAAAGCATGTTTTGAACTCCATACAATGTCCAAATGTAATACTTAGTGGCTGATTTTAGAACACTTCGATGGGCATCTGGAACCAGCGAGTGAATTCCAAGCACTTGTAATGATAGACGCAAGTTTTTCACTGCTTCCATCTGCATTTAAATTGAAAATTTTTGTTGTTGCATTTATTACCACCTGTTAATAAACCTGCTGCAGAATTTATAGAGATTACTGAGTTTTTCTGTCAGAAAATATAAAAAACCAGCTCGGTTTTACTCAGCATTAGAGCCAGATATCTTTCAATACTAATTAGATATCTTAATCACTTTCAAAAAGGGTAACATATTGGAAAATGCCTTAATTATATAAATTCTCTTCTACTTAGTAGCCCCTTCCAGAGAGGCACAAGACACCGCCCACCAAATTAAAGTGGTGACGAATTATAGTCCACGGCAATTTAGTTCTAGTATACTGCGGAGACTTTTACTTTTTTTCAGGGCAAGAAGAAGTGTGAAAACTTATGTATGCTGATTTCAGATTCAAACTGTATATCTTCCACTTGCTAACTCGTATATTAAACACATTCAACATGACAGTACGTATGAACGCTTATGATAAATCCTTGCAGTCAATGCGATAATAGCCGTTATATTCATGCTTATTAGTAGGGATATCATTAACCATCAATAAGTAAGCAGCGTCGAATAAGTCAGTTATATAATTTGCATAATAAATGTATATACATTCAAATCTTTTTTAAAAGACGTATTTTAATAAGAAGAAAAATAGAATTGTTTTATCTAGACTATTTTATTTATAGTTGCGTCTAGATATTTAGTGAATTGCTAGATGAAAACAACCAATTAATGTCTATGTTCGAACGCAATGTTGTCTCAAATAATACACAAGGTGTTTTTTCTGAGCATAACGAGCGTCTACTTGGGTAACTCTATACTTGTTTGTGATTTTACAAACGATAAATTGTTATCGTATATGACAGCTAGCAAAATTTTAAATACTTTTATTATTAAATCATGAATAACACAAATACAAAAAATAATTTAGAAGCAAATCAAAAATAATGTTATAAAAGCAGGTGTGTAGCTTTTCCTAAGAATTCCTTTGCCCGTCCTCCATGCATGGTCTTTTATAAAAGTACGTACACAGTGCTGAAACTTGAATTCTGACAAAAAAGTAAATCGATATATTATTTTGCTGTTAATAGTAGTTTTCTTTGAAAAGAACATTTTCTCTACTCTGTACACTAACTGTACTAAATGGATCTCATATTTGTAATTCCCACATGTGTTCGAATTAAAGAATAACTTTCGTATATTGATAACGTATAATTTTCCTCTTGCTTACTTCTTTCAAGAAACCAGTGACCATCGAATTCTGGTAAAAAGGAACGTTAAAAATAGATATAAAAAAAACAGATGAAAACGTCCAATTGAAGAAAGAAAAAAGAAACTTAAAAATGGGGAGGAATCGTGTGAGATATAAAAGTTCACGGAGACCAGCTGTGCACATGATCGATACATTCTGAGAAAAGAAAAACTTAGTTGCATTTTTTGTTATACTTTACAGAAGTAGAGATAATGTCTTCTCTTGAAATGGACCAGCATCAATATGAAATCATCAAAAACGAACAAAATAAGAAATTAAGTTGTTTATCGACAAGAACCCGATTCCTTTTGTATGTCATCGAATAAGATTATTGAAATAAAATAGCTAGATTATACTACAACAATTTTACTGATAATTCCGATGAGCTAAATATATACGTAATATAAAAATAACTGCGAAAAAATTCAAATATAATTTTGATGACGAAAATACGCACTTAAGGGGGGGGGATTGCTTGCATAGCAGCTACTGGTTAAATAATGCGCTCTTTAACTAAGATACATTTTAAAGGTAAGAAATTCATGTAGAAATATTACTCTGCGCAGAATTTCAAAAAACTATATCTTATTATTAGAGCAGCCACAAAACAAGAATATGCTTCCACAGTTCCCATTTTCAGTGCTTAAAAACTCATACCTCTTAATAATGTACACTCACGTTTGTGAAAATTGCAACACCATGAAGGACTTACGCGAGTGAGCTGAAATTTTCAGGAAATGCAAAGTAGCACATGATATGCAAATGATTAGAATTGCAAATCCGTAGCGCATGCGTATGCTGAGCAGCGCCCTCTGAACGGCTGATGGATCCGAATAAATAGACGGCTGTAGCGAGGCGTGTATGGTTATCGGTGGTTATCTGCTAGTT